>CACRXP010000596.1:340733-384908 GCA_902702965.1 Spirometra erinaceieuropaei
CGCATCCCTGAACAGGGCTGCCCGGTTATCCCAGACGGCTGCCGGACTCCACTATGGGCCACGACATTTTGTTAGTGAGAGAAGGACCCGAATTAGCCTGGGACCTTGGTGGTGGTGATGATGTGAAGTAGGAGAGACCACACACTCAACCAAACGCTATGGGGCTTACAGCTAGCTAGAGTGGGCAGACAGACACAGTCATCAGTCAGAGACAGAAGTGAGGGCACCACTCAAAGTCAATCACCGTAACACCTAGCTATTAGGGGAGAGGTATAGACTGACAGACAGACAGTCGCAGCAGTCATCAAGTGTGTCATCTAGCTATTAATAGACAGACTAGCATATAGAGGGCAGGTAGCAAGAGCAGCATACGACTCGGAACTTCAACAGACCAAAGGAGCAAGCAGAGCAAATGCACTTACCTGAAGAAGAACTTACCTGGTGGCCTCCTGCGATGGTCAAGGCAGAGCCCCGTCTCGACGATGTCGTCGCGAAGATCCATCCGGCCAGCGCAGACCACAGTACAGCGCGTGCAGGTGCACGCACGGATACCCTCACCTGGTTTAGCCCGCCGGTCGAAACGGTTGCCCGGGGTGTGGCCGCTGAGCAGAGCCCAGCTACGTCGAGCCACAGGTGAGAGTTAGGTGCCAGCAAATGGACGCTAGGCGTAGTCTCACCTGCAAGCAGGTGAGCGACCACTACGACCATCACGTGGACCCACAGCTGGACACCCCTACACGCTACAAAGATTAGGTCAAATCATCGAGATCTTAAGAAAACCGCTCAGACACGGTCCGATGACGAATGCACCGGCCAGGGGAGCGAACGATTACCCCAGACCGAACAACCCCCTCACATAGGCTCAGCCACCCTTCGCCGACGTGGTGACTCAGCACACGCAGCTGTCAACCCGCCAAACATTTACCGAAAGACCGGGGTTTCGAAAGAAAAAGAAATCGATCAATCCAAGGCGGCCTAGCTCCGCATGCCATTTGCGTTTCTATCCAAGTTGGTGCACTTAAGGCCTTGACAAGTGTGGGCTGACAAAGCTCTATGCTACATCACCTCTTCAATCTGTTCTGGTGAGCACTTCCTCTTTATTAAATTATCACCACGGCTCCCTCCCCTTTGCCAGTCTGTGTAAAGTGCTTATCAAAAGTTAAGTCAACGAACTGATGCCATTTCCATGCTTGTCATAAAACCCCACGGAGAATGTCAAGGGCAAATAATATTTAGGATGTCGTTTTTTTAGTAAATGACACGCAAAGCGCTTACCGGAAAATGTCTTATTTTTAGACCAGTTACATAATCGCCACCGTTATCGATTTCTGTTGTCCGTCTTGAAATTACGCTTTGAATACTTTCAATAAAAGGAAGTTTATTTTGGCGCAGAGGATTCTAAGAGTCCCGTTTTGTCATTGCCAAATTTTTGGCAAGTTTTCCCGCACAGGAAGTTCTGTAGGAGTCTGAACAAACGAAAATCAGTTGGCTCACAATCAGGTGAATAGGGTGGTTGGGGCAAAAGCTCCCACCTTGGATCTAGTCCTGGGCCCGTCTGGCTAAATGCAGTCTCGCGTTGTCATGCAGCAGAATGACTCCTTTTCCATTGATTAACGCGAGTGGTGTTTACCAGCAAGAGTGGTTCGATCGTTCTTATTGTTGACTACAGACGTCTGCTGTTACGGTCTGCTCTTCCTTTAGCGGCCCAAAGGGAAATAAGCCAACCATACTTTACCAAGCGCATAGCAAGACTTGCTTGGGGTATGGGTTTGGTTTCAGCGTATAAACTGGTGTCCGACCTGGTGGTTTCACTCGCAAAGTCAAGAACCGTGTTCTGATCTTCAGTGACAATTTCATTGAGAAATGGTCCATCTTCCAGTACACTTACAAAAACCTTATTTATCGTGGAGCGCTGGACCTGAGACCAGCCCCTCCCCCACTCCCTGTCTAATGACCTTCCCTATGCGTTGAAGGTGCTCCTGAACAGCAGGCTATGAAGAATTTAGTTTTCCTGCTAATTTCTCTATAATCTGACTGGTATCTGCCTCGAGGGTTGCGCGCAAAAGTTCATTATCCAGCTTCGATGGTTTTCCCGGACGATGGGCATCGGAGGTCGAAATCGCCTGCTTTGAAGTTCGCGAACCA
This sequence comes from Spirometra erinaceieuropaei, assembly GCA_902702965.1. Classification (NCBI taxonomy): domain Eukaryota; kingdom Metazoa; phylum Platyhelminthes; class Cestoda; order Diphyllobothriidea; family Diphyllobothriidae; genus Spirometra; species Spirometra erinaceieuropaei. The sequence goes on from CACRXP010000596.1 coordinate 342,879, forward strand.
ACACTGGTATTTGCATTCGGATAAACCACAAATTGTTTTGATGGCTGTTTTTACGTGTATTCCCTTGCAAAAGTCACACAACATACAATGAAGAACACGACTGTTTTAGGATTTTGGATCCCAATGTGATAGGCTCAGTCCAAAAAAGAACAATTTATACCAAAATCAACAAAACAAGACCTAACCTTTGATCCAAACGGAGCAGACATAAACACTTGTCAGGTAGCATTCAAACTAAGAACACAAAAACGACATTACTTTCCGCTGTCAATAGTTCGTTTGTGTAGCTTCTCCAACAAACTGTCTACATTTGACTGGAATATCACATTATCTCGAAATTGGTCCCCATGTTCTCATTTTTCTAGATTTGATAAACACTTTAAAAACACTTACGTGTCGCAATAATTTAGAGGGATTAGGTTCGGGGTCGAATATCCACTGGAATGTGTACGGTATCTACTGCGTGGTATCACGGAGTTCGTATGAGGGTTAGTTTTAATGTTTTAAGAATGTAGACGGAAAGGCAAGGCTACACCTGTCCTTTATGAGCGGTTAGGAGATTTGGGCCCAAAACACTAGAACTGTAGGAATTATCCGCGCAAGAACAGAAGTTAGTGCTATTCACGGAACTCATTTGCAAAGTCTGGTAAAGCCCCTGGCTTCACCAAATCGATTTTTTAAAGAAGTCATTCATGTGATTACTGACAACTCGTCGAAGGTGAGAGGGTCGGCAACTCTGCGTTAGCAATTAATCATTGCCAAAATGTCACTGTCTATATTTCAGTAACGTTTCATGTTTGAGTTTTACTGCTTTCAAAAACTCATTAAACATACTGACGCTCATATCGACCCAACTGTAAGAAACTCGGTGCCTCTGTGCGATTCGAACCCACGACAGTAAGGGGAAGGCTTTAGTACAGCAAACGATCTAACCAGCTGAGTTACGAGGACCCGCCAGACGACGCGAACTGTCAAGTTACCCGCCCAACCTACTGAAACGTCTGGAATCCACCAAATCTGATACAGTAAGTTGACTGCCCAAGCAGGATTTCCTAATTAATTCACCTAGAATCCACCAGATGACTACCAGGCTCACATAATTCATACTGACTTTCACCTTTGCTTCCGCAAATAATTAAAGTCATACTACTTTGTCTGTAACACAATTAGGCGTAGACTGACTATTGCACAACGTAATTAATAGTGTCAGCGTTTCTAACACTTGGGATAATTCGCTTATCTGTGCAACTTCGACAATTCTTCCATTGCTGTTTTATGTTTCCATTCCCAACTTTTTGATATACTTCCGTTGCTTGTAGCAGCCAGAGAGTTCAATAGCGCTACACCTACATTTATCTCAAACAAACTACTGTAAGTTAACCTCGAAGGCTTCAGAATCTAAAGTGTATGCTAATGACTGCTTGTTGGTAGCTTGTGAATGTTATGTGATTACTCTTTTGGGACCGACAGACTTCAGGTCAAATAGTTACATCGACTTTTGGACAGAGCCCGATACGGTTTGTCCAAAGGAGTTTACTCGAAGTTTGCGTATTAAGTTCTGATAAAATTAATCAGCCCAGCAGGACTTGTTCGTGAAAAAGTCTTTGTCGAACTTCCATAAATATGTGCTTTGGCAGACCTTAACAGGTTAACCGGATATATGTATTGAAAAACTTAGTGGCCTCAGTACAATTGGAATACGCGGCAGCAGCGCTCTAACCATCTGAACTACGGGACCTCAGCCAATAGAGATGCATTATTCACATCTGGACGAGTAGCCTAGGCCAAATATGAAAAAATAAGAGTCCTGAGTCGACATCGTGTAATTCAGGTCCTTAGAACTCCTATCACTCAATCACTGTTGAGGAGCAAACTACTATAAAGTCCAACATCCAAGAATAAAACCGCCGGGACCTCATTCCGTAGATGTTTAAAAGACAACTTGATACACTTATCTTCAAGCCGTAGAAGGATTAGGATTAGGGTTAGAGTTAAGGTTCGTGTTAAAGTTGGGAGAGAGGAATAGGTACCCGCTGGAATTGAGCGCAAGGCTGCCTGCGGTACGGGGGTCCTTATCCCCTTGCCCAACCGCCTAGTTTTATATTCCGAAGGTCCTTTTGAGTATTATCACCGTTATCAGCAGGCGTAGGTAGTCAAAAACGTTCACTGGCATCATGCCCTTTGAGGTTTTTGTCTAAATGACGCTTACTGTCTCTCCTGACAACTTTATTCCTTGCGTCGAGTTTGGTCGTAGTTGTCTACACTCCTTCAGTTGATAGATGTCAAAAACTCGTATTCCGTTAAAATGTCCCCCGGGCATCCACATGACCATGTCCTGCCATCCGACTGCGTGGATTACGCCGCTGCACAAGGGCGGAAATCGGGTCACTGCGAACAATTACAGACCGGTCAGCCTCACCTCCATTTGCTACAAGATTATGGAGAAAATAATAAAGCAACAATTAATGCAGTTCCTCGAACAAAACCATCTGCTTTCCGATTCCCAGCATGGATTCCGAAAAGGCAGGTCCTGTGTGGCAAACTTGCTCTACTGTCTGGAACACTGGATTCGGACTGTCGATAGACGACATATGGTGCATGCCATCTCTATCGACTCTAAAAAGGCCTTCGACAGTGTGCCTCACCACCGACTTCTATAGGAACTCAGCCGTACAGGAGTGCGATGCAATCTTCTGATGTGGATTCAAAACTTTTTACTCGGCGGCTCTTAAGCTATCCACGTCGGTGACTAGCAGTCTGTGGAGGTTGCCGTTAGGAGTAGTGTTCACCAAGGCTGTGTTCTTGGCCCTACACTGTTCCTCGTATACGTCAGCGACTGCGCAAACGAACTGGATTGCGATGTCGCAATGTTTGCTGATGAAATAAAGATCTGGAGTGCCATAAGAAACGAAGTTGACGAGGCACAATTGCAGACAAATCTAGACCGCCTCGGGTAATGGTCAAAAGACTGGCTTCTATCGTTCAACGTAAACAAGTGTAACTTCCTACGCGTCGGTGGAACCAGTGCTCCTAACCGCATGGTATACCGTCTGACTGGCAAACCACTGCATGAGGTCGACGCCCAGAAGGACTTGGGCGTATGGATCACAACCTCGTTCAAGCCTTCACTGCACTGCTCAAAGGTTGCCAAGTCAGCGATGCGCATTTTATACCTCGTCAAGCGTGCGTTCTCTTCCTTTGATGTAGGCTGCTTCGTCAAGGTTTTTGGAACTTTTGTGTGACCGAATCTGGAGTTTGCTATCTAAGCATGGAGACCCCGGACCGCTAAAGACCTCGGCATACTTGAAACAGTTCAACGGCGAGCAACAAAACTTGTATATGGGCAATGGTCACTAGCCTACGAAACACGATTAACTAATCTTGACCTCTTTCCTTCGAGTTACAAACAACCACGTGGGGACCTGATACAAGCTTTCCACATCGTGCATAATCAGGGCTGCTGCCTCGCATCAGGAGACTTCTTCGAGTTGATGACTACGACTAACCTGAGAGCCCATCCACTCAAACTACGTGCGACTGGCGCCCTGCTAGACGCACGAAAGTTCTTCTTCTCCAACAGAGTGGTTGCAGCTTGGGATGCTTTGCTTGAGGATGTTGTTATGCCGAGATCCGTAGACATCTATAAACAATGGTAGGGGGCGCTCACCGATCGTTCTTACGGAACTCTCTTTCCGTTGTGCTTTACGGGCTCTCTCTCGAGCCCAACCAACAGCCGCACAGCGGCGCATGATATAGGCAGTACGTTATTACCGACAAATACAAGGGAGATTGGAATGGCCATTTCTGGCTTATTAGCCGTCGTCAACCAGTCATACCCAACCCCGAAGTGTGGAACGCCCGAGGTTTGAACTCGCGACCTGTTAGTTAGAAGTCCACGCCTCTAACCACTGGGTCACGAGTCCGTTGCCCTGTCGGTTTCGATCGGGAATATACAATGGTAGGGGGCGCTCACCGATCGTTCTTACGGAACTCACTCGTTCCGTAGTGCCTTACGGGCTATCTCCCGACCCCGGGCTCAGTAATGCTATTCTGCCTATATCACCCGCCACTGTGCGGCTGTTGGTTGGGCTCGGGAGAGAGTCTGTAAGGCACAACAGGACAAGTGTGTTCCGTAAGAACGATCAGTGAGCGCCCCTCCACTATTGTAAATTCCTGATCGAAACTCACAGAGCAACGGGCTCGTGGACTTCTAACTAACAGGTCGCGAGTTCTAGCCTCGGGCGTTCCACACTTTGGGATCGGGTATGACTGGCTGACGACGACTAATAAGCCAGAAATGCCCATTCCTGTCTCCTTTGTCTTTGTCGGTAATACCATACATTTTGAAACGGAGGCCAGATCAACATTGGAACGCGCACCCAATAACGCCGGACTACAGCCATCTTAAAAGCCAACGTTGAAAATCCAGTGTTATGACGATGCTACTACCAATATTCAAGTAACACATGATCATGCAATTTATTAATTTTGGGTTGCGTCGCACACCGCTGCTCGCGTTCACCATAATGCCCGCAGACTAAAAATTTTACTTCCTTTCCTGTATCTTAGGTGTGCTTCAACTGTCTGCTGTATTTAATCAACAAATCGAGTTCATATGCCTTTAAATACTGTTAACGCATGAAATTAGGTGTTCATCTGTACAGTTTTTGTTATTCCCCTTGTATTTTTTCATGTTACTTCCTTTCCATTTTCTCCATAAACTTTATCTGCATTAAAATAATAGGGATTTCAAAGGTGCACACCTACTTTCCCTGAAATACACTGATACTGATGCTGATAATTAAACATTCAGATTTCCCATGTGAAAGATAGAGCTTCCGTCCCTTCATCTAAGCAATGAACTATGCAATATTTTCACTAGTTTGCTCAGAGACCAGATACTGTTTCACCCGTCGCAGATGATGACTTTGACCTCTGTCTCATGAAGGCGCTACAACTGCCTTGTTCAGTGACAAGAAAAAATCGCGATGATTGATAGTGGGTTCAGGCTTGGTGACTGACATAACAAAAGCCCGCCCACGCATACCACGTATGATATGGTCTCTGCTCCACGCGTACCAACTCACGCAAAACGACATGCTTCCCGTCGTAGTTGTATGTGCAGGCCCTTACATGCTGGCGCTGGATAGTTGATGTTCATGCATGATGCAGGAATGATATGTGACCTGCTGTTGATACGTGGAACTTGGGCGTGCGATTTGGAGCGGGTTCGCTTGCGTACATTCGTGAGATGGTCTCTTTCTCCCATGCGACGTTCGGCCCGTCATACCGAAGTTGGCAAATTGCATCTCATGGGTTTTACATTAGCGGTGTGTGATCTACTGTTGGTATTCGCAGTGTATGCGCGTGCGATCTGGCTGGACCGTGTGGCCTAGGTCCGTGTGCGCATGCAGGTGGGGCGAGGTGTTGTGAGGGGTCTGCGTGACTGAGGATTTTGGCAGATGCGCGCATGACTGAATTGTTCCACTCGGCTGGACAGTGTGGGCAGGCAAGGCGTGAGTGAAGTCTATATGTCAGGACAGGTTCGATCACCTTAGCGTTATGGATTCACAAGTGGCCGATCGGATCAATGCTTAATGAGGAAGTGCGGTCGCAATGAGTACGACTTGAAACTGGGTCCACATTACTGGTGGAGGGAGCAGTGATGATGATGCTTATGCTGTTGCTAACACTAATGACGATGATATGGGGTTCGTTGTAGTTAACACCCGGTGCTGGTTATTGCCCAACCACTGTCTTCGCCGATCCATTTACCAGTCCGAAGTTGGGGCAATCGCAGGCGGAGAGTTCTACAATCCGCCTCTGTCGTTGTATTTAGTGTTCAGTCGTCCATGAACAAGAAGTCGTCGACATCGACTTTGGAAACTCTCGTAGATGCCTTCGTGTTTCAGGTGCGAATTAGTTGTCTGTCAATTCTATAGACCTCAATCAGCATGGAGGTTAACTTGAAGCTGAAGGTGGGGGTTAATCAATAACCCTGTCACTGCGAGTGCTTCGATGGCCTTCTTGAAGTTTATCATCTCACTGCTGCCGGCATGTTCGAGTTAGCCCATCGTTTAGTATCTCTCTCAGCGATTGGTTTCTAACTCGGGAAAATGCAGCCTTATCGACACCAGTCCTGTCGTTTTCATTAGGTAGACTGTCCTTCTCGGAGATCATACGTCGGATTTCTTCTTCGTTGTTGTTGTTGTTGTTGTTGTGAAACTAGTACTGAAACTGTCGATTTGCGAGAATGAAAACTTCCAGAGCGGTGGCCTGAATGGTACTCTGCGGTCCCTGTCACAGAGTTCCAAAGTAAGCAGTTTCTTCCGGGAATTCCATCTGCCTCAATTGAGGATACAGTCGGTTAATGAAATCCATTCTGGTTGCCTTACATAGTGTTCGCTTACCCTGCGGACGCATGCGGAATGACAAGACGACTGTCCATTCAGCAGTCGACACCTCAAATCGCCTTGACCATCGGCATTTCACGATGACCACGCCTCCGAACGGGGACGTGACACAACAGGCGCCATCAACGAGAGCGAGCATGCATCCATGCAATGTTCTCCGCATTGGCAGACGAAGTGTGTCGGTCAGGGGAAGATTGTGCTTTGTGCAGGCAAGCAGGAGAAGCTCATTGCCGTTGCAGCTACCGCTTCCGTTGCAAACCAGCATTCCCACCCGCGCAGCGTCGTGTGTGTGCCGACGCGGACATTGAAGTTACCAAGGGCAATCATTTTGCTCACCTTCAGCGCAGTCACTCGGAGGACGTGCATGTCTTCGTAGAACTTGTTCTTCACATTATCGGAGGTGGCCATGCGAGGGTGGTGGGCGTCGGCAACAACGCCGGTGGTGGATTTGTTTCCGCACAGAGGCAGGCACAGAGTTGTGAGACGGTCACTGACATCCTGAGGCACGCAAGGCAGTCGTTTCATGACGTAATTCTAACGGTGAAAGCGGTGCCGGCGTCTCGTCGTTCAGCCTTGGGACGTCTGCTCTAGAAAAGGTGTATCCAAGATCCAGAGCCTCCAGTTGTCCCTGTTCGAAGAATCAGACCCCACTTTCAGTTCTGATGGCTACTTTTAAGGAGGTCAATTTCCGAACGACTAGGATTTTCCACTTTCCGGACAGTCTTTTCATTGGGTTGCCTAAAAGAAAACGAAAATTTTAGACTGCCAAAGTGAGCAGTGCCATTCCGGCATCGATTGGGGTGGTTGGTGTTCTATTTTTTGGTTCGACCAGAGGTCACGGTCAGCTTGCCGAGGGCGTTTTTTAATAGCAAATACGTAGGTAACCTTTTATAGTCCATTTCGCGGGGGAGGGGGTAAGCAGGTAACAGACAGGTTGCCGAATCCCGCTATGGCGCATGACTTCTATTTAGGGTAAAAACTGCCCACATTAGACTGGACCGCCTGCGGAATCGTTGTTGCTCGTTCCGTAGGAGTGTCCTCCAAAAAGAGTTGAAGTACACGACTGCTAAGTTTAATTGCAATGTAGTTGGGCACAGTTTGCCTCCCTGTCAGGACCTACTAACTGCTAACTGTTGCCCACTGGACTGTTTTACACGAAACAGATGATTTCGTACAATCAAAAAGTCACCAGCGGAGGAACCGTGAGGCTATTGAGCCTTCAGGACCTCAAGGTCAACCACGGATGAAAATCCGCAAAAATAGCTACACAACAACCTTAAGACGTGTTGAAATACTTACTCCGGTTTCTGTTTACTGCATAACCTTTATTCCTTAAACTGCGTGTGGTCATTCACATGTAATAATCATGTTCAATTTTGTTTGATCTAACTCTTGCACATTACTTAATGTCCGCTATAAGCAATATGCTTTGCTGTGATCTGGTTGTTAGCAACTGCCGTAGCAGTAATGCAACAAGGCGTTTTTTAATTTAAAAGAGTTAGGACGAGTGTCGTCTCGCAGTTCAAAGGAGAACTAGAAAGATTTTGGCGGCGTCTGTCTCTTACCCTCCTGTTATCATAATAACTTGTAGTAATTGTTTACTTCTTAATATAGTGCTACTTTTAAGCATTGTCTATAGTTTATTTTGCTTCTGGCAACCAAGTATGCCTAATTTAAAATAACACAATACCCTCCACACCTGTCCGATATTTTATGACGTAATACATAATGCAAATGTTTGTTTTGAGCGATTTCGACTGAAGTGTGGTGGGCCCATAGCTCAAGTAGGGACTCACCTGGTTTAGGTGTTTAGTTACCAACCGACCCTTGTTCAAATGATAGGATCCAGGTTTGGGGTCTGGAATTTATTGACAAACAACAGAGATAAAACAAAAAACCATTTAGTTTCCCCTTAAACTTGTCGGCGACCAGTTTAAAACATGGATCTTAGCTCGTGCCGCGTTGCCTTTATGCGTAAAGTCTTCTGGAACATCCGTCGCAGGGCTAAATACAGTGGATGTGCTAACTCATGAAATGTCAACCAAAGTTTCGAAATGCGTTCTTGTTTCGAAAAGATAAATTAAGTAGTGTTCTAAAACTAATCATGATGCAGCATAAGTCTATAATGATCCGGTTACCTCACGGTGTCGGCTTTCGAAAGAACTTATTTTCGGCTGCATGCAAAATCTATTCTCTGCAAAAATGACTACTTAATTAGCATGCAATTTTCTCATTGATTTTCGATGCCCTTGAAAATTCAATTATATTTCATGGAAAACATGCACAAAAATATTCATTCTTTTCCTTATTCGGTAGAAAATCACGTCTTCTTCCAAGTTCATACTCAAAAGAAGAGTATAATTCGATTTTAAAAAAACTTTTCTAATTCCCGAATAATTTTGAACCCGACCTGCTGTTACACTTGAATTCAGGGTTTCAAAACTACAAGTTGTATATTTTCCGTGTACGGAAGACCATGCATGTCTCTACGGTGTTAAGAGGAAACCATATGAGGTTCATAAAATTAAGCAGTGGATTTGATCAGTATTGTTAACTTTCCAAGCCACATTCGTAAATGCAGATATATGACTTTTCATGGACGGCCATTTAACGGTATTAAAAGATCTCACAATTAGAAACTTTTTTAAAACCGAATTATACTCTTTCTTTGAGTATGAAATTGGAAGAAGACGTAATTTTCTGCCGAATAAGTAAAAGAATAAATTCTTTAATGCAAGTTTTCCATGAAATATAATTGAATTTTCAAGGGCCTCGAAAATTAATGAGACAATTGCATGCTAATTAAGTAGTCATTTTTGCAGAGAACAGATTTTGCATGCAGCCGAAAATAAGTTCTTTCGAAAGCCGACACCGTGAGGTAACCGGATCATTATAGACTTATGCTGCATCATGATTAGTTTTAGAACACTACTTAATTTATCTTTTCGAAACGAGAACGCATTTCGAAACTTTGGTTGACATTTCATGAGTTAGCACATCTACTGTATGTCGATTCGGACGGAGTGAATTCGCTGTGCGGCTGCTGCTTGGGCTCGAGAGAGAGCCTGTAAGGCACAATGGGACGAGTGATTTTCGTAAGAACAATCGGTGAGCGCCCCCTACCATTGTTAACTGACTTTTTGATGTATTCAAAAGGCGACTTTCCATAAAGTTTCAACTTGGTATGGCGTCAGCTGGGATGATACGAAATATTCACTCAACATCTAGTTGCCTCCGCATGGGTTGTCGGTGCTTTAAAACTGAAAATCGACTTCTTACTTTATAACTATTCCATATTTCTGAAAGGATGGAGAGTGAACGGTATGTCCTCTAAACATGACAGGCCCAGGTCACTGGAAGCCAAAATCCTTAATTAACATCGGAAAATAATAAATATGAGAAGATATAGAAAGGGCAACCCCCAAGCAAATTTCTCAAGAGCTTAAGAGCACAAGGTCCTCTGCTTCAGACCGATCAGTCTGTACATGCTCCTGGGTAAAACGCTTAAATGGCATACAAAAATCAGCCGCAAGTGGGCATTGGTAGATGGATATCTGATTTACAAATGGAGGCGAATATGCAACACTCAAGTTCTTGCTGCAAAAAAGAAGTATGCGCGATCACGGTAACAGTAAGTGTAGTAGACAGGGTTTGTGGACTCGTACAGGAGTCCAGGATCAGAGACAATGAGAGTGTAACTACGTGTAGACAGTCTTACAGTCAGGTCCTATGTCCACGCGGTCAAGTGACGCGGCCCCACAGTTCGGCCGTCGTGCCTGACGATGTCCACTGTGTGCTCCACGGCTAGGTGAGGCAGGCACGGTGACCTGCGCGTGAACTGGTCTGCCGCACCCTCCCATCCTCCCAACCTCGCCTTTAGTATCCGCCGAAGACAGCTGACGTGGAAGTGGTTGAGCTTCCATGCCTGCCTCCTGTAGACAATCCAGGTCTCAGCTCTATTCAGGAGCGTAGGCAGGATGACTGCTTTATACATCTTGAGCTTGGTGCTGAGGTGGAGACGACGACGATTCCAGATGGGCGACGTTCACGTTGATCAGAGGTACATTGTAGGCAGCGTTGGGTGGCGGCTGGTGCATAACCACCGTTTTCTCCGTGTTGATGAAGAGGTCCATGCTCCTTTGAATATTCCTTTCTGTGGTTGCGTTGGGAGCGCAATCGTCAGCGGAAAGAATTTCATGGACGGTAGTTGTGGATACACGCGACTGCAAGTGCATCCGCGGCTGATTGAGGAGGTAGCCGTCCGTCCTGTAGGCGACGTGAATCTCGGAGCATTCATCACGATAGGCGTCCATTTTCACGGCAGACAGCGTGAGACTGAAGAGGGTAGACGCGAGGACGCAACCCTGTTTCACTCCGTTGATCACTGTGAATGCCTTTGAGACAACTCATCGTCAAGTCATCGTGGACCTGACGCCCCATCTGAGTGAATCGTTCGGGACAGCTGAATTTCTGCATGATTTTCCATATTCCTTTGCGATTCACCATGTCGAAGGCTTTCGCCAGATCCTCGAAGGTAGAGTAGAGCTGGGTCCGCATCTCCGGGCACTCCTCCTGCATTTGGTGGGCAGCGAAAACTATGTAGATGGTGCCGTGATGGCGGCGGAAATCGCATTGGCTTTCCGGCAGGAGACCCTGTTCCAGATGGGTGTTTAGACGGCTGAGAAGGATTGGGGCAAAGATCTTTCCAATGATGTTGAACAAGGAGATACCTCCGTGGTTGTTGCAGATTTGACGGTCTTCTTTCCGCTTGTAGAGATAAATGAATGAGGCCTTCTTGAAATTCTGGGGGTATTGCCCTTGGCGTCTCCTGGAAGAGCGCTGTCAGGTGATCCATAAGTATGGGGCTGCTGTGCTTGTAAATCTCAGCAGGGATCGCGTCCGATCTGGACGCTTCCCTGCTGGAGAGCTGCTGTACGGCGCTGATGATTTTACTTAGAGAGGGCAGGCAATCGAGGTCGGGGTAGGTCGATGGCGGCGTCGGCGTTGGTGGAGGGGCGGTTAAGGATGCATTCAAAGTGCTCAGTTCAGCGCTTCAGAATTTTCGCCCTCTCAGTGAGTGGGGTGGTTCTGTCGGCATTGATAAGAGGAGCGGTGTCTTTGGTTGTGGGAGTGTAGACAGCCTTGATCGCGGCGAAGAAGTTCTTTCATTCGTTTTGGTCCGCGTGCCCTTGGATCTTCCCGGCCTTGCGAGTTGTCCAGGTGTCCCGCATCCCCCACAGCCGCTGTCGCACAAGGCGGCGACTACGATAGAAGGCCGCTTTGTTTTCGTCGGAAAGGCGATTGACGTAGGCTTTGTGCAGTCGTTTCTTCTCGGCGATCAGGTTGATGATGATGGCGTCGTCTTCGTCGAATCCGTCATGGTACTGACGACGTGCACGGTCGAGGGCAGCCAGTTGGCACCGTCGGTTCTCCACGGAGGCGTTTGCGTCGACGGCCAAGGGGGTTGCGACGGCGATCGGAAGGTTGGCTAGTGGCTGAGCTAGCTTATTGCTAAATGAAGATGGTGAGCAGGCAAAGACAACAGTACCGTATTCAACTTACATGGTGGTAACTTACCTTGAAGTCTCCTGCGTGGCTGTGGACCGATCCGCATCCTGGAGATGATGAGGCGATGGTCGTTCCACCCGTCAGCATGCGCGATCGCCTTTGCCACCAGCACGTCCCGCTCGTATCGCTCCCGGACGAGGACATAGTCCAGCAGGTGCCAGTGTCCCGACCAATGGTGCACACTGGTCGCCCTCTCCCGCGTCAGAAGGCGGAAGGCGCTGTTTTGCGCAGGTTCGCAGGATAAGTAGGCCACTGCCATTGAAGCCACCGAGACCATGAGGGCCCAACAATCCTATCCAGACAATGGGGTTTGTGTCGACGCGGGCGTTGAAGTCACCAAGGACAACCAACTTATCCGCCTTCGGCACAGGCGCCAGGAGGGTATGCAGATCCTTGTAGAATTTGTTCCTTGCCGCGCCAGAGTTGGTCATCGGGGGGAGGGAGTAGACGCTGAAGATGGTGGCCAATTTGCTTCCCCGAAGAGGCAGGCGGAAGCTCATCAGATGATCGTTGGTACCCTGCGGTAGACAGGACAGTCGTCCTATGATGTCATTCCGGATGGCAAAGGCGACGCCAACGTCCCGTCGCTCTGCCTTGGGGCAACCGCTCCAGAAGAAGGTGTAGCCGGCACCCACCTCCTTCACTCGGAGAAGCAGGTATCGCTGAATGCAACGATATCCGTCTTCTAGCGCGCCAGCTCCGGGGCGACCGGCACCGTCCTTAGCTCAGCTCCGTTGCCTCTGGGACTATATAAAAGGGAACGGACACTCCAGGTGGCCAGAGTGAGCGGATTCACCCTGCCAGTCTGGTGAGTGGAGTGGGGCGGCGAGGAGGAGGAGGAAATGTGAGAGAGAATATTGGTAAAATATCATTGTCGACAAAGACAAGAGAGACTGGAATGGCCAATTCTGGTTTATTAGCCGTCGTCTACCAGTCATGCCCCAAGGCACAACGGGACGAGTGGGTCCCGTAACGCGATCGGTGAGCGCCCTCTACCAGAGAGAGTACTTTGTCTTGTGTTTTGGTTTAGACCGCATATTAAGCGGCCTGCGAGCCACGGTCTGAGCGCAACTGTAATGAGCTCAGAATTTGTTTAGGACATCTTTTATAACTCCCTCCCCTTCGTGGGAGTAAGCAGTTCTCTCCCTCTATAGGGCTGTTTATTTGCTTCAGTCGGCTGTCGCTCTCCACTATGGGTTGTTAGGTTTAGTGGAAGAACGAGCCATTGGCCTGTGCCGCCTACGTGACTACGTGTCGCCCTCGCTGTAGGACTGGTCGGCCGCGGGGTAAAGAGTAGATTAGAGAGTAGAGAGGGAGGAGAAAGGGAGGTAGGAGGGGGGAGAGGGGAAGAGTGGAGGAGAAGGGCGGAGAGAGGGGAGTGTAAAAGAGAGGAGGAGAAGGAGGGGGAGGAGGAGGAGAAGAAGAAGAAGAAGAAGAAGAAGAAGAAGAAGAAGAAGGAGGAGGAGTGAGGGGAAGGCCAGGAAAGGAGAGAGGGGAACGGGGGAGAGGAGCAAAGTTGCCGTGTGTGGGGATGCACCTACAAATACCCTCACCTGTTTTAGCCCTGCGGCTGAGGCGATTACCGGGGTGTGGACGCCAGCCTGTCTGATTTTGAGGAGCCACATGTGAGAATTGGGTGCCAGTTACTGGAAGCTGGGCGTAGTCAACAACTGCAAGCAAGTGAGCGACCTACTACGACCATTGCATGGACCCACGGCTGGACACCCCTACACCCCTCACTGTCACTCTCACACTGTCATCACACCGTGGGACCACTATGGATTTGGCGGCGTGGTCCCAGCCCAGTCATGGACACCTTTCCGGCTCCCTTATCGTTTGACTAATGAACTGTTCAATTGTTACACTCATGATGGGCCCCGATGATGCACGAGTCCGAATGCTCAGGCTAATGCACCTACTGTTCCAGTGATCACGCACGCATCTTCTTTATTTAACTTGCCAGTTTATACTCATTCAGTAGTAAACTATAAGGGGAACCGGAGTTAAGTGTTGATAGGAGCCGCAGTGTGCATTCCCAGGCTCCGCGGCCACATATGGACTGTGACGTTATGGTCACCCTCTCCCCCGTTTCGACATTGGGACGTCGATGGGAGGTGGTCTTGGCAACTGCCCGTCGTCGAGATCCCGTCATACATCCAATTTCAACTAGGCCGAAATTCTCACGAGAGGTGATAATCGCATAGGCTGCGTGACCCCCGTCTACTAACAAGTCCAATGGCCGCCCAACCCCATATTCGGTGCTGAGACTAGGTTTGGCCAAAGTAATTAGCCACCCGGGGAGCAGGCAGGTCGGTGAGCTAGGTGACCGAGTCATCATCACACCAGCACCCAATAGGTTGATGAAATGTTAACAATTAACGATTTGCATGCCGGATATTAAACTATTAGCGCATCAGATGGCAACCATCCTAGATGGCGGAATGAGCCATTTATTATCTTAGACATGCAATAGCATAGCAACTGCATCCTATAAATACTGCAACGCCCTGCGTATGAACTACTCGTACTCGTTACTGTCTCTGTTGAATGACCCCAACGTGAATTCGTAACCTCAGACGAATAAAATTCTCGTTCCAGCGATCGCATCTACATCTTCTCAACTAACATTCTCACTGCCGTAATTATCACCTATTTTTTCAGTTTTCTGTGACTCTGTCTTGCCACCCTCGTCCACTAATAGTCAACTTTACATTCTCCATTCTTGAATGTGAACACATGCCGAAACGATACACAGTAATCGGTCCATCCGCCCCCCTACCTCCTCATGTCCTTTATGCGTGCTCCTGTCACCTACCATCGTCTTCCAAATACCCGGTTTGACAAGGACCACGTCGGACACAGTGGACAAGTGCTAGCTTTGCCTGGTGGCAGGGAGTGCTTAGAGTGATCTGTAACAATATTATCGCGTAGGTTGAGCAAACCCTCGGTAAAGCTTTTAATTACAGTGGACCGTGGTCGCCACTGCATCCGGTGATGGGAGGTTGTTTATCTTGGACAATAAACATGCTTTATAAGGAACAGCCGAAAGATAAAGACGACTGGAATGTCTGTGGTTGACTTGTTCTCCATCATCGGCAAATAATCTCCCAAATTCGGGTCGGGATGGCCTGAAAATGCATCTACACAACAGTAGTCCTTCAGACTCAAGCGAACCTACATTCTGACTGTAGATTCCAAAACAGTTTCCCAGTGTTTCCTGTTATCCTTGACTCTTTTGGGTTAAATGAGATGGGATTTAACAAGAGAAGTGGAATTTGCTTGATTTCACTGATGGGGACGTCGTAGGAACGAGCGTTTTCATAAGGTGACATGCCATGAGGCCGGTCGGTGCCTAATAAATTTAAATAGAACTAACAGGCGTGATCATAAACATACCATTTTCTCACGAATGGAAGAGAATATGCGCATCCCAGGTTCTTGTTTTAAAGAAGGCGAAGGCACGATCACTGGGACAGTAAGTTTATTTGCCTGAGCTTTCGAACTCGAACTAGAGTTCATCCAGTGATCGTGCCTTCGCCTTCTTTAAATACCATTTTCTCTTTGTAGAGAGAACTTTTCTTCCGTTAAATTAATTTACACTTTTCCTTCGTTTTGGATTACGCCGAGTTTCAGATTGACTTCGAAATATTGCTGAATATTTCATGATTTTCAGTGTTTTCACGCGATCGTCCATAAAGACAGATTCTGAATTACCTGTCTGTTAAGAACTTTAAAATAAGATTATTCTGGAAGGCATTTGCCAAATTGATGAGTGTACGGGCGCTCCTTTTCACGAAGATGGTCGTTTGGGTCACATGTGAAGACTCATTCAGACATCAAACTTCATTTTCGAGAAAAATGGCTGTCCACAACGAAAGTCAACAACGAATATGCCTTTGACCAGTAAGAAAACTTTCCTTAGTAAATTACCTCTTTAGGAAGTGCTTTATTACTGCATTCGGTGGTGGTAAATTAAGTGACATCAGGTAGAATTTTCCAAACGACAAAAGGATTTCAGCCCACTTAAACGAAGGAATCTCCATTTGCGTTATTACTGCATTTTAGGGCACCAAGTCGCACAGATCTGCTACTTTGACATTTAGGAAGTGATAAAACCCCTGGTCTTCTTAAAATAACCTTTGTGTTAGCAGGTTGATTCCCACGGTTAACATCGGACATAAAATAAATTTTCAAGTTCGGCTAAATCTGTTTATTGGTGCTCTCACGGGCAAATTACTATCCTTTCAATGGAAAAGTCGCTTAGATGCGTAACGGAGTCTAGGACATGTATTAGCATAGGAAATTGTACAAATATATTCCAACGTCAATTTTCGCTAAAATTTACTGATATTTTATTTGATATAATTACATAAACACAATTTATGCACAAGAAAAGGATATTTTATTGAAGGATGTGGATAAGCGAACAAAAGGCGCAAGGTTAAAGACGTCCAGAAAGTTTCGCACCAGTTTCCGTTATCAGATTTCATGAGATAGGTCACGTATTGTATGTGCCAAATTAAACTGTCCAATGGTTCACGCAGACCGCGAAATTCGGAATTTGTCGGCCTGTCACAGAGTGAAGCTTATCTGGTTGTGAACCCTAACTACAGTTGGCATTCCGTTTACTGCACTTTCTCTGACTATGAACCGATTGATTTGCACACGGCCTTTAATTGAAGAAGTATATTTGGTTAAGAACGGCTGAAAACGAAATGACGATTTTGGCCTCCGCAAGTCTTATTGCATCGACGAACAAGCGAGACCGGGCATATCCGCACGTTTCAGCCCGTATTTGAGGCCCGGTGCCGCATAGCTGAGCTGCGGGCCGGAGCTCACTTTAAGGCGGTCGAAAGGGGTCAAAAATGATCGATCCACCACCGTCAACCGCCCATAGCCCAACTCCCCAAACCGGCAGTACTGGCATTAGGACTCGGGTGTAGTGGGTACCAAAATCCAACGCTTTTCCACTGAACCATGAACCTGGACTCGGTCGGTCCTCAGGCACCTTGGAGGACAAGATGTGGAACACAAGCCCAAGATCCATGTTGGCTTCGAATTTCTGCCAAGATTTCTTTCCTAGTGGAGTGGTGCTCGATCTGCAGCATGTCAAATTGCCACACAAGCCCTTAAGATGCAGAATATATGTACCTGCTTTCGACAGCCGCGAGTGACGTAGCTACCTCTTCCAGTCGTCCTCTCCTTTCTCGCCAGTATTCACAGTTGTTGAGTTGTCCTTGGTTGTAGATTTCGTTGTGGCATTTGAGTCGGAGTCAGCGCCCAACTACGAAATAGCTGAGCTTTTGAGAGAAATTTGAAGGCCAATTTTTATGGACAACTAGCAGAAGTTCTGATTGGTTTATCTCCGACCAAACGTAAAAATTTCAGGCTTGTCAAAAAAAGCTTTCTCGAATAAGCCCAAGACCAATTCCAATTGAATTATACAAGTCTTACATGAGAGCTTGTAATGCGACTCTGGAAGTCATACTGCTAATGACGCTGGACTTTCTTTTGATCACCAGATTATAAAGTAAACATGCATTTTGGAGGGAGAAGGCGCGATCGCTGGCTGATGGGGCACGGGAATATGGACGTCCCGTATGAAAGGTGGCCTTGCGTTAAATTCCAGAAGGATTAGGGTTACGGTTAAAGTTAAGGCCGGGAGTAGGTGTCGTCCATAGTATTTGGCACAAGACCATCTGTGGTACGGGGGGATCGCTAGTTCCGATTCCAACCCGGGAGTCTTATTCGCCTGGTGTTTCGGCTTTACACTGGAGTCCATCAACATTGTTTTGGCTTGAATTAGGTGTTAGCTATAAGTAGGTCTAGATATCCACAAATTAACGCGCAGCACTTTTGTAAGATGCGTATCAGAGAACGAGAATTATGGAGAACAAAATGTTGGGTTGTTAACATCAATGCGCAAAGTTCGCTTGGACTAGCACAGAGTGCTATAGTCAGGCCTACGAATAGAAGTCCAGGAACGCGCTATTGGCCTTTTTTGCTAAGTACATTGGAAATGCGTTAAGGTCAAAGTTCGAAAAGCCGCTCGAGTTTCCTGACTGTGAGTGTGAACCTCGCCACATTGGCCACATTGAATCACACACCGATGACTTCTGACAGCGCCTGTATCAGTTCGCCGTCACTAATCCTTTGGGGTCTTCGAAACAAAACGTGGTTTCTACGGGAGTCACTTTAAAAAAAGAGGGACCGTGAGTGTTACAGTGTATTATCTGGATAAACTGTTTCTTCTAAAGGATATGCGCTTTTAATACATTTCATTCTACTCTACAGACTGTGCGGAAAACGACATCTCGCCCTCTACTGACCGCATAGCTATCAAGGTACGCCGTTTTAATTCCTCCATATGGAAAAAACCTGTTATGAACTACTTGGGTTTTCCGTATTCATGCTGGAATCAGTAGTCGAACTTCGTTTGCTCTGTTAAGACTTATATCAACCAGGCTTTGTCTCTTTTCCAGATTCCCTACCGTGGCTGGAGCCATGAAAAAGAGCAAGATTTTAGTGCTGATTGCAGCCGTCGCAGTCTCTTGCATCCTACTGCGGACTTGCCTTAGGTAAGCTAATGCGTCTGATCAAACATCAACCCAGCAGGTCTGGTTCAAGGATTAGTTGAAACTTATTCATTGCATGATTTCCAGCATATAGCAAAGAAAGGTATCATGTAGAGCAGATTTAAGATATGTGCTGGCGTTTAATTAGATTTTAATCTGCGATGGATGTTGGGTCCTCGACTACACACATGCCTGAGCTCTAATTTTCGAAAAGAGTGATGTCGCCGTTGATATGCTTTACTACTTTTAAAACTCAATAGGGACAGTCAAAGAATATGATTTCTTCGGGATAGTGGAGGTTTAAATTTAGATATTATGCATGGGAGTTATCATGAGTTCGAAAATTTTCATAGAAAGTGATGACTGCGTTACGTATACTTTCATTTCATTACTATGAATTTTGCTACACTTTTGCGCATAAAGTTTGTGGCATGATCGTTGTCTGTATGCCACACACGACTTTAATTCGGGTACAAGCACGCATTAGCTAAAAGAAGTCCCCGCGTACTGGGAATCCTTTGTTCTCCCAGCCTCATACTGTTTTGCCAAGCGCAGTTTCCACGTGTCATGTCCCTACAACGGCCCACACTGGAGGCACGCCGAACCGGCACTGGGGGTCCAGGTTAGGATAAGGCACGCGTTATTCGGGCTGCGCATCCATAACAGCTGCCACGACTTGGGGATGTGGTTGCACGTCCCAGCGCAGGCTCACGCCGCACTGGCCACCTGCGCCCAATCGCCACGTTGCAGAGCTAACCAGCTTGGACAGTGGACCGGGGTGAGACTCCTTCCCCGCAGTATTCCAGCATGTTTCCCCGTTAAATACAGTTGGACGTGCTTTTAAACTATTGCAATGCGTCTAAAGTCGCAGCTTGGAAGATTGTCAGCTGACAGGGTAACTTGGTTTTCTGGGGACGCAGTGCCAAGCTGCAGTGGCTCATTCTGGGTTTAACCCAATTGGCGCTCCCATTCGCATGTGATCTGAGTCAATCACTTCTTATTTCTGTGAAAATCTGTTCTATGGTGCGCAGACCAGGCGTGAATGGCACACGTAGATGGGGTGTTTGTTTGTGTCGGCCTCTCATGTTCTGTTTGGATACAGGGCTCCGATGGGTGAGGGAGGAGAGCGTGCAGGAGATGCGACACAAGTCAATGATTCCTCCATGCTGTAGCACATACGGCGAAAATGATCGCTTGCGATGGTCAGACTGTCATTACATTTTAATTGACCAAGCATTGTACATTTCTGATCATGATTTTATTCTCCAGACAGCCTGCTTCTGGTAGTTCAGCCTTTAAGCTTTCGAACGCAGTTAGTTGTCTTGGGAGTTGTACTTTGCAGTTTTGATCTACTGTCAACATTTAGGTGAATTTCCCAAGATATTCCCTGCGTGGACCAAATGAACGCGTGGTATTTGATGAACTTACTAAAAGACGCTGAAGAACGGCAGTCCTACTCATTTCGAATTTAGTTGGCTCCGGTGTCGATTTACATCTTACCTCTGCTCTTTATTTTTCAAACCCATTTCTACCGCCAAGCTTCAGCCGTGATCCCCACACCCTTCATTTCCAAATTACGCAAGTTTTAGAAATTAGGTTGTGGTAGGTGCGAGACCGTGCATGCTGCTATAAACAACCTGGCCTAAAGTAATGCTTGTCATATTTATACAGGCTGAAATGTATGCCAGATTTGGCCTAGTGTGGATCACGCTGAATTGCCGAAGGAATAGACCCCCAGTGTCGTCCTCCATCTCCCATGCACCGGTCGACTATCCAAGCCTGTTAACCGACTGGTGATAGGGTCGGGAGCAGTGGCTGGCTCGGCGTGAGGGTCGACGTCTGAGGGGTGTACGGCGGTAGTTGGGACCTCGCACGGACCTTGCGCTGCCGAATTAACGCCTGCTGTGAGCCGGTCCAGCGCATCTACAGCGCAGCCGGTTGGTGAAACAGGCCCTCGACACACCATCGTGATGACCGATTTAGAGTAGCGACTTGGCGGAAGTTGTATTTCTTTAACATTCGAAAGAGCCTCATTTTCGTAGATTTTTTTATTTCAGAATCATTATCCGACATGTTTAAGTGCGCATACGTTTTGTTAAACAAGGCCGCACGTTCATGTAATGGGTTTACTTCACGTATGTACTTAATTCGTGACATGATAGCGTATATAATGTAAGGAAATACTGTAGTTCTCATCGGCAGAATAACGTTTTCATACTTGTTTTAGTACTTGCACCCAATATCCAGATTTCACTTTACTAATATAAATTACTGTACTTTACAGTGTGTATGGAACAAAAAATGTGCAAAATGTTTTCCAAAAAGTTTATGAAGAGACCAGCGAAACCACCCAGAAAGCAGTAAGTTATATAATTTTCCTACTAATATTGGTTATTTTGGTGTTTTATGCACGAGGTAAGAATGTGATATACGACTTTAAATCTGACAAACAACCCTTCTAATATTATAAATGCTTCGTTTTATACGAAAGAACATTTTCAATAAAGAACAGATTAATTCCGGTTAGTAAGCCGACATCGAAGGTCTGACTCTGCCAGAAATCCGTTGGCAAATGCGCAAATGTACTGCGAATTTGATAACACATGGAATGTGCCGAAATTTACGAAACTTAATTGCTCGCAATGCGACACAAACGAATATATCAAAACTTCTAATCAATAGTGGGTGACTTTAAATGGATTGACAACATAAAATAAATATTAAAAGCAGGATTATTTTGCGAAGAAATAAGCTTTTTATGGAGAAGCGTAACTTCCGAAACCTTCAGTTTAAGTTTAGGTTTCAAAACGGTCTCATGAGTATTGACTGTCTCGGATGATGGATTCAACTGAGAATCCGAAACGCCAGGCGAATAAAGACCTTGTTCCAGCGATCGCCTCTTCTTCTTCTGATGACTGTATTTTCTCAGCTTTCACATTGTTTGAGATGCGGTCGACTAATTTAAACAGAATTTTGCTCGAGTTCGCCCATAAGGACGTCACAGAAATAGAAGTTTTCACAAGGTCACATGCTGATAAGTCGGTCAATTTAGGGTAAGTTGATACCACACTAACAGCACAGGTACTAACCAATAGCCTATACACGCGTGTTTCGCCGATGTTTTGCCGCTGCATGGCGCAGCTGCGAGGGGTTCGGCTCGTCAGTGGGTCCCCCAGCATTACCCGTGTGTTTTCTGGTAGATACTCCAATTTAGAAATTGTCGATTTTAAATTTCCTCGTAAATTATCTACGAAGTTGGAGTAGATCAGTTTATTCAAGGCCTATAGACACAGACCGAGAATTTTGCGCATAGACCTTGAATAAACTGATTTATTCAAACTTCGTAGATAATTTCTGTGGAAATGAAAAAGCGACAATTTCTAGACTGGAGTATCTACCGGAAAACACACGGGAATGCTGATGGGGACCCACTGACAAGCCGAACCCCTCGCAGCTGCGCCATGCAGCGGCAAAACATCGACAAAGCACGCGTGTATGGGTTTTTGGCTAGTACCTGTGCTGTTAGTATGGTATCACCTGACCCTAAGGTATGCTACTAGCTGCCTGTCGGCAGCTGATAAAGATTACGCGATTACTCGCTGTGGCTGATGGACTTTGGCCCAAATATTCATGTATAAAATTCTCGGTCTGTGCCTATAGACCTTGAATAAATTGACCTACTCCAACTTCGTAGATGATTTCTGAGGAAATTACGAAGAGACAAGGTTGGTCAGGGGCTAATAACTTTGAACAGAATAAGCAGGTGCGGTCACAAGCATACCATTTTTTATATGTCAAGAGGACATCCCTTCCACCAACTTTCACTTTTTTCTCGTGCTGGAGTACGTCGAGTTTCAGATTGTTCCTGAAATATCGGTGGATATTCCACAATTTTCCGTGCTTTCAATGGATTACACATAAATGTAGATTATGTGTTGTGCGTTTACCAAAACCTTTCCAAGAAGATGTTCTCAGGAAGAATTTACCGACTTAATGAGTACTCAGACATTCTTTCTCATGCAGATGGCAGTTTGAGTCGTATTTGTTAACTCATGCAAACACGAAGCTTCATTGCCGGGAAGAATGAACGTTCACAAAGCAGGTTGGCGATGAATATGCTCTAGATCAATTGAACAACTTTTTACAACTAGTCACTTATTTACAAAGCGCTTGGATAAGGTAGTTTGCTGATGCATGTCGCGTATTTTACCTTTTTATAAGGTAAAACCAATGTAGAAATTGGGGCGTTTGGCTGGCTTTTCACTTCCCTGAAAATTAGTGATAATTTTTCTTTTGAAGACTGAAAAAATCACTTCCCTCTTTATATAGAACTTATTCTGGCTGCATTTACTTGCTTAAAAGTTTTATTCCTAGATTATAAATGCACGACAGGCGGCCATATACTTACTAAGATATTGTTTATGCTTCTAGTTTTCCACCCCCCCTTTCTAAATTACGGAGTAGTGTGAACTAGACCATACATAAAATATCATACGCTTGGTAGAGAACCTTTACCTGACAACTTATTAAGTATTCGGAAAGGACGGGAAAATATAGGAGTGTCCAGGCAAAGGATTGTCCGTAGGCATTATTGCTGCGTTTTAGGACATAGAAGCACATGGATTTGTAAAGTTTACTTCTGAAAATCGATAAAACATATAGTTTTCTAAACATGGCCTTGTCTAAACCCCACTCTTTCTGGTTTATGTGGAGTAAAAAAACAATTTTCAAGTGTGCCAAGCTCCGTTTGGTAAAACCCTCGAGTGAAGATTATTTTTGTCTAGAAGAAAAGCATGCTTGGATGCGCGAACTGAGTATGGGACGTATTCAAGCATAGGAAACTACCTGAATACAAGGTACCGTAGATTTCTGGTCAAACTTGTGAATATTTTGACCGATATACTTACTCGTAATCATATCCTGCACACAAAAAGGACACATTTCGAAGCGAGTTTTGGATGCCTAAAACTGATCGTCTCCATTTTTGCTTTCTCGTTTCATGAATTAGGCTGATGTCACGGTCAGCCCCGTCACGTTTATCTTCTAATGATCATAATTTTCGTCTAGTGATTAGTTCGTTGGCATTCTCGGAGAAGCTACGTTTTGTTTGGCTCCGACTCTAACCATTGTGTCTATTGAAGGTGTACCCACGACCTACCTTAGGAAGGCAGGTGAAACCTTACATCGCGGCGTATTTTTCACATTTATGCCCTCCTCGTGACAAAAGTACTCGTGTGCATTGGTTGTGTCCTGTTACCCAATAACGTTTTTTCTTGTAGGCACTTTGCGGACAACCAAACTACGGTGAGTTTGACATTTGGATACGTCGTGTCGATGCACAGCTTCCTTAAAGACCTATGCATTAGTCAAATGAGTGTTAAAAGCAGAAATTTAGACGGAAATAGGCATATGGGGTAGGACAGGGGGATCTGGACCTTCACCGTACTACAGGTGGTTTTGCGCCAAATCCTAGGCGGGTGCCTGTTCACATGTCCTAACTTTAGCCCTACATTAATCCAACCCTCTCGAATTTAGGGCAAATCTACCTGTAATAGGGGAGGCCCATATTCTTGTGCCGAACCACACATAGAATAGTGGTTATTTTGATAATCCCAGACATGCCGGTTTTTGAGAAGTGAGTTAAGCAACCTTCTGTCACCGAGCTACAAAGCATTCGTAGTAATAGCAATTATGACAGGCTGTCAAGCTTACACAACGGCGAATGAGCCGTCAGAAAGTGCCCGGGCCTTTTTAGGATGCGACTAGCTGATGGGAGCAAGCGAATTCTCCCTTTTTTCTGAAATATATCTTCACTAAGCCCAACCTCTCGTGATTTTCAGATCTTGTTAACTTTACTAACGTTCTCTGATTTTTTTGAGGAAGTCGGTAGGCTGAATATTAGCTGGGAGCGTCTGGACTACGAGGAGTTAGCCGCGCAGTGGGGACTTCCTAAAACCCAAACGATCTGGCAGAATGATTCAAATTTCACTGATGTCGCCTACACTTTGGAACGTCCGGGGACGAATGACAGCCCTGCGGCAACAGCTGTGTGGACACCCGTGAACTGTGAACAGCCAGAGGCCCTAGCGATTATTATTCCCTTTCGTGATCGTTATCAAAATCTCTCCGTCTTTCTCAACCACATGCATCCCCTCTTACGGCATCAGCGTCGACGGTACTCCATTTTCGTCATCGAGCAGGTAGGCAGAAAAGAACAGCCCAGTACATTTAGCAGTTTTCGTTGTCTGAAGGAAGGAAAAAATAGACGGCTTGATAAATCTTCAAGCACATTATTAAAACACAGACGAGATCCACAGGTTCTGAGAGGAAGGTTTAATTACCGATTTTAGCGCGCTCCTAAAGCTCCCGATGTACTTCCGAGATGTCGCGTCTGAAGGTGTGCTTAAGGAGATTCGTAGCTTCTTAGATAGAACCTGAAGAGATCGTTCATTCCTGTAAATTCTTCATTTGCCGAGAAGCGAAAAGTAGAAAGGGAACCGATAAATCAAGTTATAGTCTGAAAAAGCAAATGAGGACATATATTTTGTTTTATACCGAAACAAAGTGACATCTCAATTCTAGTGGATGATATAAATCAGGCGAACTCATTAGTCAAATTCACTTTGGAAGAAGAACAGTCCGTTCACTTCCTTTTCTGGACGTGCTTCTGAGTAGAAGGCCTGACGGCAGCATTCGACGCAGCATCTATCGTAAGAAAACGCGGTCCAGACAATACACACATTTTGGGAGTTTCGTACCACTAAACGTTAAACGTAATTTAGTTCGCTGTTTGACAAAAAAGTGAGAAGAATCTGCTCAGCTGATGGTGTTGAGAAAGGGCTTAAGGTCATCGAAAATCTTGTTCGCCAGAACGGGTATCCTGATCGGTTGATAGCAAAGAACATAACCGAAAGACCACCAAAGCCCCCGCTGCTGACGGCAGGAAAGAAAAGGCTCTTCATCAGGGTCCCATTTCAAGGGGACGCGCCAAGTGAACTATTAAGAAGTCGCCTAACTCAAGCTGTATAACAGACCTCTCTAGCAGCTGACACCCGTGTACTGTTCTCCACTAGCCCCATCCTATACGGAGAGGGCTAGGACAAACTACCAGCTCAGACCACCTCTATGCGTAGTTACTCCTTCACCTGTTCCTGCGAGGCAGAACATATTGGTCGCACGAGCCGGCGTTTATTCAGAAGAATAAAAGAGTATCTTCCAGCATGATTAAGAAAGCGTCAAATAAAGAACATCAAGAGCTTAATGCTTGCGCACATGGTAGACATAAACCACCGTTTAGACGCCAGAGAGGCCTTCAGAGGGATTTACAAGTCCCGTCAAGCTATCTAAAACTGCTATGGCAGAGGCGGCTGCAATTGGGCTACGCGAACCGATCCTTTGCACACAGAATAACTTCCTTTAGATCCCACAGTTGCCATGACTCAAAGCCACCAAGTCAGCCATCCGCATATAATTACATCCGCCGGGGCCCACCTCTCTGGGGCTGACTGGAATTGTGGTGTTTCACTCCCCCCCTCCCCTCTCCTCCCCTCCTCAAACCCCAGCTGCAACATAATTATCTTTTTCCCCGTACCATTTACTTAATTACTTCAATAGCCATATAAGTGTACAGGACTGAAGAGAATTTGTCAAAAGCAGACGTATGCTCGCCAAATTGCCTTTTTGAATTATACAATAAGGCAACAGACTAATATTTATTTTCGAGTTCGTTTCCTTTTTGTTATTTCGTTTTTCTCAGATTGCACCCCACACCTTCAATCGAGCCGCTCTCTTCAACATAGGCTTTCTAGAAGCCTCGAAAAGGGCCGATTTTGGATGTTTCATGTTCCATGACGTGGACCTTCTGCCCGAAGATGATCGGAATATGTACGCTTGTGAAGACCAACCGCTGCATATGTCCGCCACCATCGACAAATTTAACTATAAGTAAGCTAGTCACGCGTTTTGTAACCTGTACGGGGATCTTTTGCGAAATGTCTTTTAAATTATTTTTTTCCACTGAACGTGGTTAGTTGGAACCATTTTAGACCTTGGATTGCTGCCTCTTCTCAAGTGCTCCATACATCATCATTTACCCATACCGTCAGTTACTATTACCGTATGGATTCTTTTCTGCCCTGATTAGCTCTATTCTGGACTCCGTCTCATAGCGGAGATAACTTAGGACACTGCAAAATACGTCCGCAATTTCAGACTGGAATCACTGACTAAGAGAATTTTAATTAAACGAACATTTCTCTTCTCGGGAATAAAGCGGGATAATTAGGGTGACAGCTAATGCATTCTTATGCAGATCGAATGTTTGAGGACATTTTCGCATTGAAAATCTGACTCAATCGAGGCAGCCAGTAGGCAATCCGACTTTGAATGGCACCCCGTTCCTTGTTTGCGACCTCATAGTGAAAATCGAGCCATTATCAGGAACCTTAGTATTAGATAGCTAAGAAGCTGGACTGGCTGTTTGTGACTTATTTGTTGTCGTCAACTCGTGAGTTGAAACACCTACTAGCTGAGCCTAAATTAATTTTTCCTAAAGCCTGACGTACTGTCACTGAGTCGTGGGCTCACGATCCATGGCGTTTAAGCGATTGCTAAAACCCAGTCACATTCAAAATCTTCCCTGCCTGGGCTCCAGGATTGATCGACGGTCGATGATTAGTAAATCAGTAGCAATGAAACCCGCTTCTCCTCCCATACTCTCACAAATTTCTCCGTATAAGCGGTTTCGTTTTGCGCAAGAGTTGTGCATTCAAACACCAGTGAGAGTTTATCTTGGAGACGAGAATTTACAAAAGAGGTTCAGCCTTCTAGTACTGGTATAGTGAAATTGTGCATGCATTTTCCCCTAAGGCCAAGTCAGCGACAGGAAGATGATTTTGTATTTGGAAACCCTGTCCCTGTCAACGTCGATGTTTACGGTCGGCTAGGTTAAGTAACATTGATTTTGCGTTCAAATTGTTTCTAAGTATCAGTGGTCCATTAATACGTTGATATTTTATTCGAAAATAATTAGCGATTTTTAAAACGCATTGAAATGTGACCTTTTTCCCCATAATGCCAATTGAATAATTAAAATCTATAGGTAATTTATTAAATTTTGCCGACAGACTGCCGGCTTCTATGGAATCGAACGTTCTCTGAATGCAAGCTGACTCCATATCTCCACTGTGGATAAATGCGAGTTCCCGGATTTTCGTTCTGATTGAGATATTTGCACTGTTTAGAGGGGGTAACGCATTTATGAGTGCTTCTGTTTGAGGTGCTTTGTGCAACGTACACCCCCTGCCGTGCTTCTTATGAAAAAGAGAGGCAAGGGTTGGTGTTGAGGGCAGCACTGTGTCATTATCTTTCGCGCATTCACACATGTCCCTTCATGGGGCCTCGTTATCATGACTGTCTATTTTCCAGTTGCCTCATCGGCCGTGCTGTTAATGCATGGCAAGGGGTTGACCATGACATGATCACGCCAACGGGGACATCTTTGTCCCAAAACGGGTGACTTAAAACTGGATCCATATTCTGAGTCCATGTGTACCGAAGTGCAGCTTGACTCAGTGACTATGAGGAGTCCAACATGTCCTCGGCATCTTCAACTGCGGGACGAAATACCTGACTAGCCACTGAGTCTTGGCTCACCTGGGCTCTACTGTTCTAATTCTTGTCCCCAATCACGTGGCACATGTGCAAAAACCTATCATGTTTGATGCTGTGCACGACTCATTTATTGTCAGAGAATTCATGCCAGATGCAGAACCATCAGCGAGACAATGGTAGTCATTGTCGGACAAGACGGACGAGCTACTAGAGTTTGAACAGGTGAAGCGGGCGACGTGAATGAGGCCGCCTTCCCTGGCTCATGATTAATTACGTTCCACGGTCTCGCCTTCGGTAGTAGGAGACCCAGCAAACTCAAAACACGGAGATCGGGGGACGGCGCAGTTGACAGCACCCTTCAAACCCTGTCTAATACCGAATATAGTCTGGTGTTAGGTAACTTTAAGATGGTGGCAAGCAGCCTTGCGCGCGTTTGAGGATTCCCACATAGCATGAAGACCCCCTGGCGGCCAGGTATTAATGCTTCGAGTGTACGAAACGTCAAATAGCTACTGGAATGAGTTCATTGACACAGTACTCAACTGTCATGTTGTCGAATTCACCTCCTTTATTTATATACCGTTCATAGATGAAACGAGGGAACTTCCGCCAGTGCCATGTCGTTGACGTGACCCCTGCCAAAAATCCTACCTAATGGGAAATTAACGAGAGCGACAAAGACTAATGTTAAAACTGACCTCGTAGGAGCATAGGAACGGGACTCAGTCAGCTTATAGCCCATATCTTTGAATACTGCAACCGAATACCCACGCTTGACATTTAGTTGTGGTTTCAGTTTCAATTTCAGGAACGTTTGCTACCCCGTCTACAGTATCACTTTCATTCCTCCACGTACGATAGTAGAAACCTGGCGATAATTAGAGAGAGTCAACTGGTTGGACGGCTGTCACCACAGTTATGCGAATACTTCTGTCGGAACGCCTCTTGTCTGATCATCTGACTTACAACCTCCCAACCGCGGTTGACAGCTTTAAAAGCAGTCAAGAAGTCAGGGCGCAAAAAGACGTGCTTCTCTCGACGCAAGTTAGGGCGCGTAGCCTATGAGCCGGCCGTGCGTTAGCCAAACATGGCCAACAAACCTGCATCATGAATAATAGAACTGGTTTATTTTGGCGTCTAAACAACTAACTTAAACCACGAATGGAAGAGAATATGCGCATCCCAGGTTCTTGTTTAGAAGAAGGCGAAGGCACGATCACTGGGACACTGGATTCTTAAGCCGACTCCGGCGCAACAATGTAATCTCGCTGGACGAATGGCGCCAGACCAAACCAACCGACACAGCGTTGGCCAGGTTCTACTGACTTCCAAATATCCACAAACCCAACGTTCCTCTGCGGCCAATCGTTGCCCTGAAAGGCAGCCCCACATACAATTTAACCAAATGGATGTCCCGAAAGCTCAATTTTCTCCGAGAGGGCTCTGTAACGTCTGTCAATTCGGCCTCCCAATTCCTTGCCGACATTCGGGGAAAAACCATTCGACCTGACCAAATCATGGTATCCTTCGACGTTGTCTCACTTTTCACGTCCATCCCACCAGACTTGGCGCGCGACGTGCTACGCAAACGCCTCGAAGAAAAGTACGACGAAACGACAGGGCCGCTAAAGATCCAGCACCTAATGCAGCTCTTTGCATTCTGCCAACGAATCTTTTTCACCTTCGATTACAGAACATACGAACAAATCAAAGGAACACCCATGGGTTCCCCAATATCCAGCATGGTTGCGGAATTAGCCCTACAAGAGCTGGAAAAGGTTGCTTTCAGCTATTGCAAACCTGCGTTTTGGCGCCGATACGTGGACGATACATTCGTCATTATTGAAATGGACAAGCTATCGTGTTTTCAAGACTTACTTAATAGCATATTCCCCGACATTCAGTTTACAAGAGAAGACAAGGAGGAAGAAAAACTACCCTTCCTGTACGTGCTCGTCACGCGCACACCTGACGGTGAACTCAGCACTACAGTGTACAGAAGGGCAACCAATACAACCCAGGTCCTCAACTATCATAGCAACCACCCACTGGTGCACAAACGGGGCTGTGTGGGGGGGGTTTTCGACCGGGTAAAAACGCACTGTAGCGAGCCCGAAGGAAGGATGCAAGAACTACGGCATCTCCGGGACCAATTAAGAAAAAAACGGCAACCCTAATAGTTTTATCAGTTGTTGCATACGCACGCACCCACGCCGGACAAACGGAAGAGAGACACCAACAATTTGGCACTGCCTACCGTACATAAAGAATGTGTCCGAGGCTACAGAACGCATTGCGTCAGAGCTAGGCGTGGGCATCGCTCATCATCCTGCAGCCACCATGCGTAGCAGGATCATGAAAATGAAGGATCGGCTGGACGCAGGTGAACAGTCGGGCGTAGTCTATCAAATCCCGTGCCAAAACTGTCCTTGTCACTACACAGGCCAGACAGGACGACGTCTCAGCTCACGAATACTTGAGTACAAACGGGCCGTTCGAAGAGGCGACCCATTATCTCAAGTAGTCGCTCGCACGCTGGAGGAAGGCCATGAGTTCGACTTCGCCAATACGCGGATATTGGCGCGAGCCGGCAACAAGACAGGGCGAGAGCTGTTGGAGGCGTGGATGTCGGACACCAACTCTATCAACAGACACATCGATTTGCCTGCGTGTTATCAGGCGCTCCGCCCACGCAGCCAGGTAGCGCAGCTCAAACCGTCGCGAAGTACAAACGGCGTCACCACGGGGGTGGGGCGGACCGTCGTGGACCAGGCGGCACGAACCCTACCTAGCCACGTACGTACTTCCCCTCCCTCCCCGCAAAGACGAACGATATAAATGTTCGCAATTTGCTGCACTCAAGTAGTCTCTGATGATGAACTCCAGTTCGAGTTCGAAAGCTCAGGCAAATAAAACTACTGTCCCAGTGATCGTGCCTTCGCCTTCTTTTAAACTAACTTAAACCATCTTAACCTAGAGAAAGGTGGTGTACTCCTCGATCCTAAATGCGGAGAACAACCGGAAAGCTCAGAACTGGCAAGTTAGCGTGTGTCGCGTCTTCTGAGAGAACAATGCATATTTTTATAATTCAACCCTATCAATACTCTCAATACTTCCAAAGTTTTGTATCTCTCAAGGTGATGTTTGTCCTTCTACCTGCATTACTATCCTCATTTTATCCGCCGGAAACAAATATTTACGCCGTTTAAATAGCTAGCCGTTTCATAGCAGATGGTTTTTGACTTATAGCTGCACACTCTAAGACGGAGCAAAGTCCAAACACTGGTGCTTCAAGGCGTGCGACGCAGGACGAATTTTTTGTACGGACATCTCCAATGCACTTTAACCTTCTCTGCCAGGTTATAAACTGTGCACTAACTCTGTCCGCTTAGCGCACAAGGCCAGGCCGAATCAGCAGTCGTGTGCATGTTCTTTGGAACTTTGGAGTTGACTTACCGAGGGTCAAGTGAGAACATGTGGCTACTCGTATTACAATCTCACCGATTGCCCACTGTAACCTTTTGGCGCATAGATGCGAAAATTAACACTAAAGGATCCACTAAACACTTGATGAGCCTAGGTGTGCTTTCGGTAAATTAACATCGGGCAGGTGCATTTTGATCGGAGCGGGGTACGAGTAAACGTATGAGGGATAAGACGAATCGATTACAGTTCACCTTCTCATGCAAGCGGTATGAGGCACAAAAAGATAGAGTTAGGAGGAAGAAAGGGTAAGGGGGAAGGGGGGGGTGTTGCAGAGGAGTACATGCGGCTAACCGAACCTTGGTCACGGTAGGCGTGGAGCTTGCACCAGATACTTCTGCGCGCACAAGATCGGTTTTAATAACCTCATGGCAGTCGCCATTGCTGCCGCTAGCAGACGCTGACCCGGTCGCTTGGGGTACTTCGGTGTAACCTTGCTAATCACACGGAAGGCTGTGTTGGGGTCTACATGATGCGCGGAGTTAACAGCGTGTGCGAGAATGGCGATGTCAATGCTTTTAATTTCACCTCTTCTCAACCATGCCAGGAGGCATTTCCGTATTCTTTTTAATACGTGCCCACTCGTACCAGTAATATAACCTGCTGAACAGGTGGTCTGGACTGGTAACTTAACCATACAAAATAGGGTTGGTCTAGAATGATACCTGAACTCTTGTCGTCGGGAATGTTCGTGGAAATGACTAGTTAGGGCGTCCTCTGGGGAGTTCACTTGCTGCGCCCCCTTGAAAAGCGGCTTTGAGGAGCAGAACGTTTTTTTCCGCCATCAGTATGATGGGTATTGGGTGTTTCTGTAGTATCCTCCACAACGTTTTTTGATGTTTTTAGCTCAAAACTAAGGTTTACATGTTTTCATCGATTTTCAAACCGCATACTGCCTTCTTCCAATAGATTAAGTAATATCCCACTACGATGTCACGCGAAGGGAATCTCGGATGATTGGAAGGTTGTGCAACGTCCACAGACCTGGAGACAGTTAACTGCACTAAGAATCATGAGGCTGTCTTCAGCATTTCCATAGCGGTTAAATATTTAAAAACTGACATGCCCATTTTCACCCAGTCGTACATTTAGCAAGGACAACATTTCGTGTAAAATCAGAATAAATAACGTTTGTGATACCTTGCAGAATTTATAACTGGAGCGAAACATGTCAAATGAGCGTTCGACCCTCACTGTTGAGGGTAGGATCTCAGTCGATCCCACTCTGACCGCCTGCCAGCTTGCTACTGACGACAACGAACGTTGTGTCCTAGGACACATACCACATAGGCAGCTCGCTAAGAGTGCAACAGGAGAGACGTACTGATGATCGGTGATGACCGCGAAACAGCTGTCAGCGTCCGGCCTTTTGCACTCCTACTGAGCTGCTTATGTGCCTCATAACAGAGCGGGCGGACAAAGTGGGGTCGAGTGAGATCCTAACCACAGCAGTGAGGCTCAACCGCTTACTTGACACGTTTATGTACCTCACTTCATATGGCCTATGATGTACTGATGATCGGTAATGACCGTAAAACAGCTGTCTGCGACTGGCCCGTTGCACTTCTTGTGAGCTGCTTATGTATGAAACAAGACAATCATAAAATATTAACTTCTAAGTATGTTTTGGTCAGATAAGGATTGTTTTCCGTGTAACTTTCCAAATCAAAAGTCCGCATCCACGTAAACATCCTTGGGATTATATTTCGTACAAATAGTTTTTACAACATCAGCCTAGCCACCTTTTCCATGTGAGAATATGCATATTGGAACATGTTAATTAATACGTTACGATGTTCTGAGCATAGCTATGGAACTCTGGGCGGGATAAATGAAATTAACCTTCTGCTTTACATCCCTAGAAGCGTGGAAAATGTTGTGAACGACACTTTTGCAGGCTGATAATATTGTCGATTAGTGCGTGCTTTTGTATTAGTTGTAATTCTTTTTAGAAAAACTGTTATTTGCCTTTGAAGACCGCTTCTTTTCGCCCCCTAATGTAGACTGTTTTACAACACCTCGTTTGGCGGAGCCGTTGCTATGAGGAAGGAGCATTTTGAAAGAACGTTAGGATTCGCCAATACCTACTTTGGATGGGGTTGCGAGGACGATGACATGAGCCGGCGACTGCGCTTTGCTGGGCTAAAGTTAACACGACGCAATTTTACCTTCGCTCGGTATACAATGTTGAAACACGGCAGGGATAAGGGCAACCAAGAGAATCCCAAAAGGCAAGTTCTTTACCATAGTTGCTAACTTAACTGAGACTTAACAAAACGTCCTTGAAGGTAAAAGTTGATGTCTGCTAAACGCGTGATGACGTATGTAGGGCATAGATGGCAAAAAATTGTAAGACATGTGAAAAAGGAAGAACAGGAAGGCTGCTTAATTACAAGGAGGAATCGCGTAACCCTCAAGCTCATGAAAGCTTCTATTAATATTATTATTATATACAATGGGTGACATGGCAAGTAAATGATATACAGAGCCTCCTTCGGTCGGCCAGTTTCCTGGATCGCGGTCAGAGCTAAAAACGTCAATTAGCTTCTAGTCCGCCTTTCTGCTGGGCTTCCACCTATGAAACAGGCAATAACGCGCTCTATGCAGGCATCAGAACGACTCCGTGGGCAGGATAACATTATGGTGGCGTGTCGTTAGAGGTTTTGATCGCAGACGAGAACACAGTGTGTATGCGCGTGGAACGGCCGCATGTGTGCCTAGCCCTACGAGGGCAATTTCAGATAGGCGATATCAACAACTGCTGGGCTGACAGTAAATGCAGCTTTAGTCTATTGTTTTCTTCTTGTTTGGACAGGAGGCTTCAAGTCAGTAACTTATTTATGCCTACGTTCCGACAGTCGACGCGCAACGTAAGGCAAACACTCAAGATGGCGCTTCAACTTAGCTTGAGACGACAATATTCTGTGTGCCAATTTCTAGGGACTGTTGTCAATGTGGACAAATTTCGACAAGAGCTTGCAGAATGTTGTCCTTTTATGATTGCTGGACTAGAGGTGATGCTAAGCAGCTCTGATCTTTAAGCCAAATCAAATGAAAAGTGGACGTTACAATGCGCAAATGCCCTAATTGTAAAGAAGATTATTCTAAACCTAGGATTTGAGCCACACCTTTGTGAATAATAGGATAGAGGCGCTTTCAGACAATACACCAAAAGTCTGTGACAAAACCTACGTAAACCCTACTCGAACATAAAACGGCGAATTAATTAGCACGAAAGTCTCTATTTATTTTCGGTGTCTCTGTAAATTCAAACATGTTTTGTGGTAAGTACGCATAGAAAGAATCCCTTTCCAATTTAGTTAGCACGTGCGTCTTCATCGCATTTTATACTTGACGAAAAGGTTTCTTTCACTTTCAAAAAAGTTTGCATTCACTAGTTTTTTAGACTGTGAATTGCATGTTCAAACAGAACAGCAACAGTACGTTTATTACTGCTGTTTATGAAGTATAAAGCACGGTCCAACCCAATCGAAAATGGCATGGGCCCTACATGACGTCTTCTTAATAGAGTAAATAAACTTATGCTTTTTCCTACACGGAAGGTATGCAGCATGTAGTTTGGGAATCTTAAGTGAAGGTGCAACTGCAGGTGGCGTTCGCATTTACCCAGCAATTGAAAAAGAGGCTTTTGAAAGCCGATGAATACCGT
Organism: Spirometra erinaceieuropaei; assembly: GCA_902702965.1. Lineage (NCBI taxonomy): Eukaryota > Metazoa > Platyhelminthes > Cestoda > Diphyllobothriidea > Diphyllobothriidae > Spirometra > Spirometra erinaceieuropaei. The sequence continues at coordinate 378,200 of CACRXP010000596.1, forward strand.
TTCTTCAAGTGCAAAATTTGAAGAAAGCGTAATTTTCCACCATATGAGTACAAGAAATGATATTTTCATTTGTATTTTCCAAAAAATACATATGAATTTAAAGAACGTCAATAAACAATGCGAACGAATTGTACTACTCGGGAAGCTACTTTTTATTAAGTTTAGGTTTTGCGGACGGCCAGAAAGAAACTCATCCAAAATCGACATCCTGGCGCGTCCAAATTATCATGCCGCACGGTAATCAATATTATAACCCAACCAAATTAATCCTTCCTAATAAAAAAACATATTTTAGAGTTTCGGTCAACAGTTCAGAGACTAGGCCAGTCTACTTTATACTTTGCATAAAGTGACCAGGACTTATCACTTTCAAGCATGTCAGCACCAGCGAGCGAAAACACCAGTCCGAGGAAAGAGTTGAGAAGTAAAAGGGATTGCGGGAACAAGAACCTTACGCCTTGAGTTTTGGAATCACAGTTGGACCCATCATCAGTGACAGCATCAGATACAGATATTTCATGCAGAATGGACTGCAGTACTTATCAGACGCAGTCGAAATGCAGTCGCATGCCTGAACACGTCCAAGTCCTCCGGCGTCTGACTTTATGTCTCAGGACGTACTTCACGTTAAACAGAATAATCAACGAGCGCTTGAAAGGCACACCAAGGGGTTCGCCGACTTCTGGATTCATGGCCGGGACGGTCCTGTAACCGTTGTAATCGCTGGTCTTCCTACGTTACATGCTGAAATTCTGGGTTCGGTATGCGGGTGTAGTCTTCCTCGTCACCAAACGAGATCAGGCGCTGACATCCAAAGTACATATCAAAGCCGTCTTCCCCGACATTCAGCTCATAGAGGAGGCAGAGGAAAACAGCCAGTTGGTCTTTTTTACTGTCCCCGTCGTCTGAAAAAATAGTGACGATATAAAAGCCAAAGTGTTCAGGCAAGAGACAAATACGACGCAAGTACTGTACTTCAGCAACAACTACATACTCGGCCACAGACGCAGTTGTGTAAGGGTACGATTTCGGTCTGCTGAGATGCACGGCAGTGAAACGGAAGACAAAGTTGATGAATTAAAATACATTCAACGGGTGTTCAGAGCAAATTGCTGCATACGCAAGTTCGTCAGCCAGTGCTTTCACAAACAAGACGAGGAACCAAATATCACTTGTCATAAATTTTGGCAGCCGCCTCGCACCTTTTGGATTTGGGGCTGCACACAGACCCGGAGCAACCATAAGGCATCAGGTCATGAGGCCGAAAAGCCCACTACCACGATAAGAAACGTCTGGAGTCGTTTACCGGATCTGACGTAGTTGAGAGCAAAAAATGCTTTAGAAAGACTGGGAAACTGCCTGGACGCGAATGGCTGAACATGCAGCAGTGGTGCGGAGAAATGACGTCGCAGCTCATTTGGCAAGATTCGGCAGCAAATGTAGGCTCCACGAGGCCGAAAATTTCGCGAGAGACGGCAACCGCGTGAGTCCCGTGCTGCTTGGGTCATGTTTCACTGGCCCCCAGTATATTATCAGGTATGATGACCTGGGAAGAATAATTAGCCAGGCGGGAGCGCGCAGGCAAAACACAGCTTCCAACGCCAGTGGCGATGAGTCGAACGACCGAGTAATTTTAGCACCAGCATCCAACACGGGCGGTGAAGTCGCGGTGTCTGAGGGCTCGAATGCTGGTCATCGAGCCATTATCGCACCAGAGACAACCATCCTCGCTGAAGGGGGAAGGGGGCTTCAACCGTCATAGGTCTGCGGTAGCATAGTGACTGCAATCTATAAGTACAACAACTCCTTTTGCATGAATTGCCCGTATCTGATGCCGTCGCTGGCGGTGTCTTCAATCATGAAATCGGTGAGTCAGACGAATAAAGTTCTTGTTCCAGAGATCGCTTCTACTTCTCATGCCAGTAGCTCGTTCTCGAACCGAGAGTTGTCATGCTGTCAGACTGCTGCGCCTGGTAACTTCAGTTAAGATTTAAGGCAGTCAACATGATTGAAAATGCGATTCTCAGATGGCATATCAGAAGAAGAGGAGGCGTTCACAGGAGGGAGGGGTTTGTTGGAGATCTGACGTTTTAAGTAGTTGCTTCGTCTATTCATCTTCAGGGCTTAGGAAGTCACGAAGTTCACGCCTCCAACAAACTGCGCCATATGTGTAGAGCCGTGCGCATGACTTCCCAGTCTCTGAATATGGGTAGACGAAGCAACTACGCAAAGCGTCAGACCGCTAACAAACCCCTCTCGGTGAACGCCTCCGCTTATTCTGATTGAAGAGAGTAAATATGAAGAGCGAATTGTTACTTGCTTGTGAATATATGCATCATCCCATTCGGATAATGCACAATGACTATTCCGATTGCCAACAAAACGAAACACGTGGCACGAGGGCAATGGGCGGTTGGGTATCACCCACGGCTATATTTCTAGACAGTCCTCTTAGAAACAAACATAGAACGTTGATATGCCGTCCCCATCTTCGAATTCGCCAACGATGACCTCGAAGACATGATTTTGGCGCTAGTCCCAAATGTTGACAGGAATCTAAGTCATCATATAAGCTGTTGAGTAATTGTTGGCTTTTGTTGCATTTGGCGTCAGATGTTACGTTTTACTGTTTGGACTCCGGAGAGAAATGGAGCCGAACGACTAGTCTAAAAATTGCACCAGGTAGATACGATGCTTCATCTGTTATGCCTCACAGTGGTATCACATTGGTATCACAAAACCCCCTTTTCCGTATCGTCTTTTGCAAGCACAAGATGCCTGACGCGAGAGCTGCAAAAAAGGGCAGAAATTGCGTTTCGCTTCAGTTTGTACGTGAGAAATTCGACTAGGAAAATTTATATATAGGACATCCCAGGAAATAGAACGCAAGCATTTTAGGCTTTGGAATGTTAAGGTGATTTTGCGAGGCGATTTATCCCAAACCTTACACAGAAGTAAGTCGTTCAGTGAATGATCCCTTCTCGCAATGTAATGGCCGTATCATATTATGTCCTCTCTGCATTCCACACCTTAGACAGTTCTATTTGTTCCTCACTTCTAGGAAAGCGCGACTGGCGAAGGCTCGCATCCTGTGGGAGAAGGACACCTACTTGGATGTTCGCTACGAGATCCGAAAGCAGGAGCTGAGACACAATGGACTCTATCATTACTTTGGAGTGGATATTTTGCAGCCAAATGAGGAAGTGGCAAAATTAGTCACAATGAAATCAAGCGGAAAACGCCCTTAAGATAATTTGGAGGGATAAAGGTTTTAAAGAGTTATTTTGACTTGCCTTTAAAGTTTGACTGGTGGGCATGCCGGGGAAAATTCATGATACACTATGTTTCTTTGTGTAGTAGTCACAAATAAAGTGTATCAACTGGAAGACTTGGTTATACACTCCCCATGCGAAGGGTGCAAACATTGACGGGCTATTAAATGCACATATACACAGGGGATTAGCATTAAATGAACTTGTAGGTATGGAACTCCTTGTTGTGGGGGCATATCACCAGGAAATGCGAATAATCTGCTATAGTGCTTCTTCAGACTCATTTGGCCTTTCTTTTGGCCAACCATGGACTTGGTCATTATCTGGAATCAGAAGTAGATGGAGCACAGACGTGCTCACCTTCATGTCTCATAAAAAATTCCCTAGGAGTGAGTTTCATCGGTGAATTCCCGCCTGGCATTCTCTATCGATGTAAATGTGTAAGCAGAATAAACCCTGAAAAAGTTCTCTATCAATTTGATCGCATCTCTCTCGTCAACCTTCCCATGCAATCGTATTTTAGTCGAGTCCGGCCTGGTAGGTGCCTGCTCGTTCGTCACTGCTATTCCCAATCTGTAGCTTGTTTGTTTCGGGAGACCAAAGGAACAGTATGAATCTATTCCCGCATGAGATTTGTCATCGTACTTAATTGTAATAAGTAGTGGATGTCTTCGTATGTTAGCTCTAAGAAACAGGGAAATTGCACATTTAGATAAACTGTACTGCTGGTTGGAGTCCACGGCTAGTCTCTAAATTCACATCAGCTGCTCTGTTATAAACGCATCTCATAAGGGTACCAATACAGCGAGTCTGGGTTGGGTTTATTAGAGCGATGAAAGGCAAACGACAAAGATAAACGACTGCAAAGCTAGAGCTTTTTACTTTGTAAGTAGTCTGAGCCACTATATATTTCACAACCCAGACTCCGGTTAGTTAAGGACCTCGAGCGATGGCACATGCGTCATGGCTGCACTGATTGGTCGGCTCTCTGCAGTCCATAGTGGGACTTTTTAAATTCTGAAAATAAGGGATGGTATCCTAGCAGTACATAAACTAGGGAGGGCAAGGGTTCCCTAAAACTAGCAAATATATGTACTCGGAAAGTGTAACATGCAACTTTTTGCATGTTGCAATTGCTACAGAATTGGCACTCCTCCATAATGCTTCTTTCACTAAAGCCTAAAACCTGTTTTTACGTCGTTAAATGTAGCCAGTTCCACTTTCAGTTGATTGAGACCAAATGTCTACCGAGATTTTTCGCCGGAGCCGGCGTCCTTATTCTGTCAATGTGCCCTTATGTATGTCGGGCTTCCTATTTACTGAAACTGGCAATACCTACGCTCCCATTAAATCTCCTGGTAAATCTACTGCTGACAAACGCACGCTACACACTAGGCGCACATGGGTCTATGCAGTTCAACTTTTTCTATATCCGACCTACACTGCGTGACCTATCTCATGAAATGTTGGCTGAAATTCTGAAATGCGTTTTCGATTAGGAAGGATAACTTGGTCGCGGTTGTGAAACTGACTATCTTAAGGCATACTGTTATAACATTTTGGACTCGGCAGAATGTCGGCTTTTAAATGGACTTCTTTTCAATATTCTGTAGAAAGCGACTCGGTAAACAATGACTACCTAAGTAGCATGCATTTTTCCCATTGCTTTTCGATGGTCTTGGAAATTCAAATATATTTTATAGAAGCCACGAACAAAAATATGCTTTCTTTTAGTCAATCAATAGAGAATCACGTCTTTTTTATATTTTATACTTAAGGCAGGAGAATAATAAGCCTTTAAAAAAGTTTCCAATTATGAGACTTTTTAAGACCGCGATATGTCCATTCACATAGCATCGTACCTGGCCGTTTACCACTGCTCCCCATGAAATGTACAACATGGTCCGCATCCATTGCAAAATTTTGTGGACCCTGTATGATATCTCTTTAATGATACAGAAAAATATGGGATTTTCTTAACGCGGAACGCATGCATTTTGTAGAGTGTAATCACTAAGCGCTAATGCAACGAATGATCAGGCTCCAAATTTTTCGGCAATTAAAAAACTTTTTTAAAACCTAATTATACTCCTTCCTTAAGTATAAAATATAAAGAAGACGTGATTCTCTATTGATTTACTAAAAGAAAGCATATTTTTGTTTGTGGTTTCTATAAAATATATTTGAATTTCCAAGACCATCGAAAATCAATGGAAAAAATGCATGCTACATAAGAAATCCTTTTTGCCAAGCACTCTTTCTATAGGAGATTGAAAAGAAGTGCATTTAAAAGCCGCCATCCTGCCGAGTCCAACATGTTATAACAGTATGCCTTAAGATAATCAGTATCATAACAGCGATCAAGGAATCCTTCCAAATCGAAAACGCATTTCAGAATTTCAGCCAACATTTCATGAGATAGGTCACGCACTGTAGTTAAGGTAAATAACATATTTAGTTTCTGCATTCAAAGAATTTGAAAAAAATATTTTTAAAATCAACTACCGAAAACCATTTTGCACTACCTTGAGGAGATTCACGAGAGGCGAATTTCATCTGGCCTTCGATGTGTCCTCAAGGGCTGAACAAAACCAATAGAACAACGACAATAAGTGAGTAGGACTCCGCATTTCCACGTCTGTTTGCAGTGGCGATGTGTGTGTCTCATTTCATTTCATCTGGCGCCGTTGTGCAGTTTCATATATCATCCCCGTGGGAACATGCACGACGAATAAACTGCAAGCAGTGTTTTTGAAAAGAGCCCAGATAGCCCTATGCACGTCTTGAGAATTCGTGCAATAATGCATCCAGCAACTCAATAGCTGTAGCTTTTTAATTTCCTTTGAAAATAACTGCGTACTTCGAGTATATCAGCATATTTAAGGTCTTTAGGCTCAGACCTAAGTTTTTATATATGAATGTTTGGGCCGCAGTCCATCAGCCACGGCGAACAACCGCGTAATATTCACCAACTGCCTGTGCTGTTAGTATGGAATCACCATACCCCAGACTAAATAGCTCTACAAAGTTGACTTGGGGTGGCTAAACGGTTACTTTATAAAAATAATTCTAGTTAACATACCTAAATGAGCCACTCGCTGGATTAGGAAGGGGGAGAGAGCGCAAGCAGAGCTCGAAACAAGCGCCGAGAAGCTTGTGTGAATGGGAGGTGGCGTGTACACACTCCCCGCGACACAGCCACTCGCTGGATTAGGAGGATAAGTAGGCCGCAATCACGACTGGAAGGCCACGGAGGGAACCGCGTGCGATTCGCAACGCATAGCTACCATAGTGGAAAGGACGGACTTACATACCATTCGAGCAATGACATTAACAAGCCTTCTTAGCTACTCGCTGCATTGACATAATAAAGAGGACGTAAACAGGGCTCGAAGCACTGCAGGGGAGCACGTGTGAACTGATATCTGATGTAGCCG
>CACRXP010000596.1:400473-412226 GCA_902702965.1 Spirometra erinaceieuropaei
CGCCTTACCACAGCAGTAGGTTATTACATTCAAAGGAGTGTTCTATAAGGGAGACACTACGATGGATCCATTTCAGACTGATTACCAGTCTTGACTGGGACAGTTCTCAGTTGGCAACCGTCTAAGTTACAGCTGTTAGTGTGCCATGGTAGTTTCAGCTTGTTTTTAACAATTCAGTAGGGGTAAAAGGAAGGCTACGCTCAGAGTTGTACGGGGTATCGTCCATAAGCCATGTATTCCCAAATGTCAGTGTCATAGGAAGGAGACTGGGTATAGTGCCTGATGAGACGCTAAGCCATCTCCTGAAGCACATAACGCGCATGCATAATAGCCACTCAAGTTCACTCAACGCTGAACGACAGTTAGACAATTGTGATCTTAACACCGCAACAGAGGCAAAGTCTGCCTAAGGAAGGCATACAGTTAGTAAGCCAAATTCACACAAAGTTTTAGTTATACACTTGCCGCCCACCATGCATACGGGAAAAGAGTTAATGCGTTAACGAAACAACCGTTCTTCAAAAGGAGATATAGTTTGACCCATAATGCATTGGTAAATAGTGGAGAAATATTTTTTCTCTGAAAAACCAGAAATTCTAAAAACAACTGTATTACAGGTCACTTATAGTGCGGAAATTCTGAAATGCGTTTGCGATTAGGATGGAGTGGCATAAACCTGTAGTATTTCAAACTTTCCGTGCTGTTGGCTTTTGAATACACTTCTTTTTGACTTCCTGTGGAAACCATGCGCGGTAAAAAATGACTACTTGGGCAGCATGCATTTGTCGGAACGATTTTCGATCGTCTTATAGATTTAAATATATTTTATAAAAAACATGCACAAAAGTATGCTTTCTGTTACTTACTTGGTCGAAAATCACATAATCTTCGCAGTCCGTACCCAAAGAACATGCATATTTAGGTTTTTAAAAAGTTTCCAAATTTCCGTATAGTTTCGAGACTGATCAGCCGTCGCATAAGGGTGTAGCGATTTCGGTCTACAGAGTCTATGCTTTTTGCTTACGGAAAATCATATGTTTTTGCATGTCTTTAAAACGATACCGTACAGAATTCATATAATCATTATCAGAAACTTTTTCAAAGCCAAAAGACCACTTTTTAGGTATAAAATGTAAAGCAATGTGATGTTCTACCAAAAGAGTAAAAGAAGGCATATTTTTTGTGTCTATCTTCTATAAAATATATTTGAATTTATATAACCATCGAAAATGGCTGGGAAAAATGCATGCTATGTAAGTAGTCATTTTTTTACCGAGTGTGCTTTCTGCGCAAGATCAAAAGGAAGTGCTTTTAAAAGCTGGCATCCTGGCAAGTTTGAAAAATTACAGGATTGGGCCGCATGATATTCAGTATTACGACCCCATCTCAGTAATCCTTAATCAAAAACACATTTCAGAATTTCAGTGAACGTTTCAGGAGATCGGTCACTCACCGTACTTAAAGCCTAAAATATTAAATGGCAGGTAAGGAAATGGAGTACAACATGAATTTTATGAAAAATGATAACAAAAACAAGGTATTAACACCTCACTGATTGACCTTAAGCCTGAAATACACTAGTAAGTCTTGCGAACACAGAAACTGCCAAGTTGTCTATAGTGGAATTGTCTATGCAATTATAAAGCATAAAATCCAGATTTCGATGCAATGAAAGGAGCTTTCTTGCCCCATCCCAATTTCTCTTAGTTAGTGCGAAGAGCGCTCCAAGGTAATTAAGATTCGAAGTCCTCCCCTAGTAAAAGGCCCTCTGAGATTCAACTTAATCTAGTAAGCAAATATGGCAGCACAACATGGGCGTCATTCTGTAGATTTCGGTTTCTGCTCTGACATCTCATGAACTGCGTCACCTACTATATAAAGCAGCGTCAGCAAACGCACAAATTCCTTCATCTTTCGTCCTCACTTGTATAAATCACGATGAGTCCTTTTTCCTGCACTGCGTCGTTTTTTTAAAAATTAACCTGCTATTATGCACTTCAGAGTTTGTCCATAACACAGCCGATCTCTTTTTGATTTTCCATAGGCACCATGAGACCTCTCAAATTCTGCCTGTTACTACTCGCAGGGCTTACTGTGATCTTCATCCTCCGAAGGTGTGTTAAGTGCTTGTTGCGGTATTTTGTGCTCATCTGATAAATGCAGTTCATATTAACAACGATGGTGTTCGGCTTCAATGGGATAAAATTAGAAGCAAACGCTTATTCACGTTGCATGCATTTGTGGTTTGCAGCAGAAAGCTGCTGAAATTCCTGTGCTCCTAGCCTTGTTTGAAAGGGCCCATGTGACAAACGGCTCGAAATGTAAGGTCCCTCTGATATATTTTGCTGTCTGCTGAGGAAGTCTTGCTGGATAAGGATGGTTTTGGCCTATATTGCACACGAAAAATAACTTTAGCCTTTGATTAGGGTTTTCTAGTAGTCAACAATTCAATCTACTCGTCAATGTTAATGCTAAAAGGCAATAGAGATGGGTTGGTCCTGTCGGGTGGACTAAAACTATCAAGCCCAAGGCTTCATCTGCAGTAAATGAATGAGTCGTTCTTAAACAGGCCATAAAAGGTGTTCTAATCCAACTGCTGACTTGTTGCAATTCCATTCCGAATTATCTGTTAAAAATGCAGTAAAATCCCAACAATACAACTGATGATGCTAGAAAAGACATACTATGTCATTGAGAACCTAGCGAAACCCTTTCTTGACTAAGCAATTCATTAAATAGTTATGTAAAATTTTCTTAATCAGTCGTGCCGAAAACTTAACGATTTTGCATGGTCAGCTGATATTAGTTTATAGACTGTCGCTTCGACTTGGTACAAAATCCCATTATCGCAGCAGATCCTTCAGTCTAATACCTCAAATATGCGTGATCTCCCTTAAACGCAAGTGATCGTTCCAAAATCCCACATATATAAATGGGATAGTACCGACAAAGAAAAGAGAAACCGGAATGACCATTTCTGGCTTGTTAGTCGTCATCAACCAGTCATACCCAACCCCAAGTGTGAATCCTTTGAGATTCGAACCCGCGCTCCTTGGTCATTAAGTCGATTGCTCTACCAATGAGTCACGGACCCTTTATCCTGTCATTTACGTCTACTACAAGTCGTTATGCGACTGCCTGCGAGGGTTCTGGAAAGAGCGCCCCCTACCATTGTATATTCCCGATCGAAAACCGACAGGGCATCGGGCTCGTGGCCCGGTGGATAGAGGCGTGGACTTCTAAACCAACACGTCGCGAGTTCGAGACTCGGGTGTTCCACACCTCGGGCTTGGGTATGGCTGGCTGACGACGGCTAATAAGCCAGAAATGGCCATTCCAGTCTCCATTTTTGTCGGTAATGTCATTCTGCCTATATATTCACATATGTATATATACAGTAAGTGGGCCAACTCATGAAATCTCAACAGAAATTCCGAAATACGTTTTCGTTTCAAAAAGATTATTTAAATAGCGTTGTGAAACTACTCCTCATGCAGCGTAATTCTATAATGATTCGATTACCTCAACATGTCAGCTTTCGAACGAACTTCTTTCCGACTGCATCCAGTAACCATACTCCGTAAAAATGACTACTTAATTAGCATGCATTTTTTCATTGATGTTCAATTCCATTTAAGATTCAATTATATTTCACGGAAAACATGCATAAAATATTCATTCATTTGCTCATTCGGTAGAAAATTACGTCTTCTTCCAATTTTATACTCAAAGGAATGGTATAATTCTGTCTTGCGGAAATTCTCCAATTCCCGAATAATTTTGAACCCAACCGGCCGTTACACTTGCATTCAGGGTTCCCAAACTACAAGCCATATAATTTCCGCGTACGGAAAACATAGATTATTCTACCGTATTAAGAGGAAACCGTATGGGGTTCATAAAAGTAAGCAGTGAATTCGAGCCACATTGTTAACTTTACAAGCCACGTTGGCAAATGCATAGAGAAGACGTTTTATGAAGGGTTATTTTACAGTATTAAAAAAGCTCACAATGAGAAACTTTTTGAAAACGAAATTCTACCCTGTCTTGGAGGCTAAACTTGAAAGAAGTCGTAATTTTCTACTGAATATGCAAAAGACTGAATTTTTTATGTATGTTTTCCATGAAATATAATTGAATCTTTAAGGGAAACGAAGGTCAATGAAAAAATGCATGCTAATTAGGTAGTCATTTTTTACGGAGTATGGTTTTTGGATGCAGCCGGCAAGAAGTTTGTCCGAAAGCCGGCGTCCAGTGGTAACTGAATTGTTATAGAATTATGCTGCAAGATGATTTGTTTAACAACCCTTCTTAATTAATCTTTTCGCAACGGAAACGCATTTTGGAATTACTATTGAGATTCCATGAGTTAGCCTACCTACTGTATATTTATATATGAGAAAGAGAAGGCTCTTAAGAAAATCCGGTAGTACTCGTAAATTTTTGTTTGTCGTTGTCTGTCCTGTTGCGCCAGTCGACCTAGTCTGCAGATCTCGCTTTCCCCTCTGTTCGTTTCGCCTGACGACGGGTCGGTGTCTCCGACTTGACAATTTGCGAGTAGTACTCGATCTTTCAAAGAGCCTTCTGTTTTTCATAATATCACCTCGGAATGCGCACCGCATCAGTTATTTTACATATATATACATACAGGGTGGAAGCGCGTTCACCGATCGGGTTACAAGATATGCTTCTCTCTTTGTAGTTTAGGGCTCAATGCAAAGTCCTCCTAAGGAGTCGTACCTGGGGCTAGTAACGTACTCAGAGGGAGAGCGCGAAAAACCCAACTGCACGAGTATGCTCCGTAATCTAATTAATGAACGCACGCGGTTCAATTGATCGAAGACTGACCCCAATAACGCTCAATGACCAAAGATCACGGTCTGAAGGCTCAAGTGCGATAAAATCTGAATTCAGACAGGGCCAACTGACGATGGCTAATAAGCCCCAATGGGCCATTCCAGCCTCCCTACCCTATTTCAGTACTGTCGACCGGTATATAGATATGCATATATATTAGGCGCGGACAGGATAACATTACCAATAAAGAAAAAGGGGGTAAAAATGGCCATTTCTGACCCATCGGTCGTCATCACCCAGCCGTATCCAAGCTAGATTTGCAGGACCCAGACAGCGTGCCTGCGGCCCACTTTTTGGCGTTATACTCAGTGACCAAAGCTCCGGGTTCTGGATCTCGGGAGTGGAGTGCCTAGGACTTGGTATGGCTGACTGCTGACGGCCAATAGGCCCTAACTGACCACTCTGGTCTGCCCTATGTTTGTTGCTATCACATTATATATACACGTATAGGCCACGGTAGAGTGAAGGACTCCACCTAACTGTTGGTAGACTGTGGAATGTGTCATATGGGGTTGTATCTTGGCATTCGTTCGGCGACGGTTGCAGACATTACACCGCCAATAACAAGTACTTACCACGACCTCAAACCATTACGTGACTTTCGATGATTTTTGAAACTCGCTTTTTGTTTTTTTTTAAATTAAAGTGCTCATTGCCGTTGCCATACGATATAGCACGATATTGCTATAGGTATGCGGCAGCATAGCGACTGCATCATATAAATACTGCAGCGTCCTGTGCACGAGTTAGCCTTTTCTGCAACCGTCTCTGATGATGGCTTCAAGTCAGAATCCGAACCGTCAGGCGAATAAAGACCTTGTTCCAGCGATCGCTTCTTCTTCTGATCAGTTTGTGTTTTATGATCCTCATATTGCGAATGTGAGATGTGTGTTGAGATGCAGTTTCATAGTATGTAAGCATCTCATGTGTCACTCCTCAGCAAACCATGATCCTCGTATATTGGTGTGCGCTGGCAGTTCTCTGGCCCCTGGTTCTTTGTCGGTAGATGCGCCTGCCGAGGCATTATCCTCTCCTTTCTGATCCGTAGTGGTGTTTTTATTGTTGGTAAAATCCTGGTCAAGTTTTTGTTGTGGACCTGGGGGTGTGATGGTAAGCCTAGATGCGAGTCCGGTCGTGCCAGCCACCTGTTCCCCCTCCCGTCCTGGCCTTTCTGACTGTGTCTTGACAACGGGCCCAGGTGAGGGAGGAGGAGGGAGTGTGGTAGATGCGGCGCAAGTCTACTCCCACTATAAATTACTTCACGCGCAAGCCCCCGCGCCTGCTCCAACTTAATGTGGAGCACGCGGTAGACATCGTCAAGCCCTACGGTCGAACTGTCAGCATGTGGTTAGTGAAATTGTCGATGGAAAGAATTTTTACGTTAATTACTGATATAACAGGCGGAAATTGGTCTTGTCTGCTTCAACTTGTTAAGACGCCAGTCGTTTCAGACTATGTGCACTTTATAATAAGAGTGCAACATCTGTTTAAGTGTTCATAGGATGTTTGTCTGTCTGCCATGAAAAGTCTCGCGTAAGTGCATACCTAAAGGAGCCGTGATGAGTAACTTGAAATAAATGTTCTAGGGAGTATCGTCGTAATCGTGGTACGCGAAGAGGTATGCTCTAAACTCCCTGCAATTTTGACAGATATTTTCACTCCTACTCGACTTCCTATCACAACGTATATTTACCAGTTTACGCGTAGAACGCGTTTCTATCGGCAGAAACGTGATGCCGCCTAATGTCGGCAGTTCTATCCGTAACTGGTCTACGCGGCCAAGTAATTAGTCTTTTGTTCATAGCAAAACGAACTGTTGCTTTTTTCAAACTATTTTCTCTAGCGCAAGTCCAAGTGGACATTATTAAACAGCTTAACATTAGTAAAAATAATCTAAGAGTAACTTTTCCATTATGATCAACGAATTTTAATAGTTTATTTATGCGAAATGCACATATTTACAACATTTGCACTTACTATTACAGGCGTTTCTGCTGACATCTTAAGCACTTTCGTCACCAATTGATTATATTAATAAACTTGAAGGTTTATTTCACTTATATGTACTGTTACTACCTGAAAATAATCTCCGTGTCCTTAGCCCTCAAACTTCGCTCGTCTCCTCGAGTCAATACAAACTTCTTCAGAATTTTGGTGACTTTTATCCTTATTGCATCATTTGATTTCTTTCAGATTGTTCGATGTTGAACTTTCGTTACCGCGGCGCCCTTGGCCTGTTGTCGCTCCCTTAGAAAAGGTGAATCTATTTTTATTACGGTTATGTTAAATAGTTTCAGAAATTAACTGTTTATGAACTTTTAAGGTTTGATTTCTTGTTTAAATGAACTGTTTATTCATTTCCGTTTAAAAAGGCCATACACTGCTTAGGTAGCTGATTAATATTCAGTATTGCAAACCAGAAACTTGTGGTAAGCACAAAAATGCCCACCTCGTTCAGTGAATGAAAACTCTTATGGTTAAAAGTAACCTTTAATGAGAGGGGTAAAGATGGATCGCTAGTAAATTGCATTAAGCTGTGGTATGGTTTAAAATCTTCTTCATATCCACATGACGGAACAAATCGAAGAACACATGCTGTCGAATCCAGCATGGAATGCTGTCGTGGGAAATCACAACATATAGCCCATAACGTAAATGTACGATCTGACTGTAAACAAACGTTCTTGATGTCTGTGTGCAAAGCCTACTGCAGCTAGTGGACCATTTTTACGGCACGGTATCAGTTATCGGGGCCCCAGCCAAGTCAAACTGGCCTAACCATTGGAAGTGACGAATCATCGTGACTTGTTCTTCGGAACTGCTGTCTCTAAGTTAAAGCCTGTTCGGCCGGCGTGGAGGAAGTTGTCAAATATAGCGTTGCATACGGCTAATGACCGTTCACTCTAGTTCACTCTACTTATAATCCGTCCAACCCTACGCTAACCGGTACCATAGGCTAGACCTGGGCCTAAGTTAGAGTTATTAGAATCTTTCGCGAATGGAGGTGAATATGTGAGTCTCAGGTCTGCTCTCTCTCTCTCTCTGCCTCCTGATACGTATTTGAGGGATGAAAAGTTTTACTGTAATTTGCGCACAGTTTTCTAAATTGATTTGTCGTGCTGGGCCTTCAGGCATCGGTTGGCCAAAATCCAGATTAGCCATCAAGCATGTACTTTGCATTGAGCTAGCTGTATTCACCAGTGGCGGATCGTGGTTAATTAGACTGTTTGGTGAATAGAAAAGTCTTGGTGTTGCTTGCCTCAGTTACTAAAATCTATTAAAGTTGGTTCGTTCAATAACATATTTTCGGTTTCGAGTTCTCCTCATTTACGTTTAATTGCCTTAGTAAATTTTGGAAGAAACTGATGCGCAAACTTGGAATTGATCCTCCAGATAGTTTGGAAAGTTTATTTATGAATATTCGAACTCAAATTCTTCGGCTGCTACGGAATATCTGCGTAATATTCACAAATACTAAATAGTTTATCACACTACTCGGCTTTTATCTAGTACCTATACTGCCAGTATGGCAAATCGTATACTTTTATATAATGTGTAATTATTTTGTCCTGAAAACGGAAAACCCCATTTTGGTCAGTTGAAGAGGTTGCTGTGTCTGGACACTAGACTGCGCCTTTATCTTGGTTTTATGCCTCCGATTGAAACGGTAATATTGACAAATGTCGGCCTGTATTCAAGACATAGGAACTATTCCATAAAACTATTTCTTAACGCTTATGTCTTTTTCATTTTAGCCATCCTGCGATCCCATTTTTAATGGTACGTTTTATGCTAACCATTAAGATTACTAAGAAATTTGACTCATCTGTGATGGACACGATGGCCTCTGTGAGATCGAACCCCTGACGGCTTAGGAAATCCAACTAAGGAAGCCAGCCTATCGTATCAGATTTGGTGGACTCCAAACGCAGCAGTAGGTTGGGCACGTAACTTGACCTAGATATGATTAAATTCACGACCTTCGGTGGGGCCTCATAGCTCAGGCGATTAAAGCGTTGGCCGTACTTAAGTCCCGTCTCTGCTGCCGAGCTTCTCATAATCGGGTTAAATGAATTATTCCAATGTGCTAAAAACAACAGTTAAAATTATTAATACTTCAGGTAAATGCTAAAGGCCGTTGTAGCCTGTTATGCATTATGTAGTTGGGGCGTAAGCTGAAGGAACAGTGAAGTTGTATGTGACAGGATTTATGCACAAACCTATGACGAAGGTTGCATTGTTGCATTTGCCGACCTTCTTAAAGACACCTTTTTATTTAGAAGTGAGCAGTTTCCCTGAAGCACTAGCATATAGGTGAAATACCGTTTCATTTAAGTGTTCCTGCGGGAAGACTTATTACGAAAAGCAAAACTCCGAGGAATTGCAGGGTAGGCGATTGAAAGCATGTCGCTTCATTATCCATGCAGGGAATCCCATCCACGGATCAGCTGCAAATTGAACCTGAGCAAGCGTACTGCTCTCGTTCGACGCAACCAGAAACATCCTTGTTTAAAGCTACCACTTTTTTGGTACAATCAGCAGACTTACTTGTGGATGCCTGTCGAGAAAAACATATGTCCAGACTCCTTTTCCCAACACCTGTCGTGCAGCGAAAGTTGCAAAAATGTTCAAATTGCTGGACTGTCTGCTATGAGTCTGAAAAAGTTTACATTGCTCCAGAATCGCCGACTTGGGTCAGTAGTCGTAAGATAAAATAATTGCACGCACTGTCCACAGCCTGGACTCTCAGCTGAGGATTTGAGATAGGCAAGTTAGGACTTAGACTTACAGGCATGGGAAGTAATAGCATTCAATTTAAGTATGAAAGAAGAATTCTGGCCAGGCACCAAAACATTTGCCTGATTTTCTGAGCTTTCGAACTCATGCAGGGCTCTATTGTCTGGGATAAAAGTGGGGGCAGAACAAGACACATTTCCAGGGTGAATGAGCCAATCAAACATCAGTGACGCCAATCTAAAGTTAACTGCGCAGTGCCCTGCATGCCAGCGTAGGATAGATACATCTATTGACTGAGTTCTTATCTGAGACTCCAGCTACAGCCAATTATCAGCGTACCTTGGTTTTAACGTGAGTAATTATATTGGTGGGTGCGAAAGAAAACTCGTGATCCGTCTCAAAGGTGTGGGTGGCTGCATGTAATAATCTGGCATCCCGCTCCACAGCCAGCCTACGCTCGTGCATGCGCAGTCCGAGCATGTGTTCAGTATGGCCTGTATAATTACAAGGACAGGTAAGGCACGGGATACGATATACTGCATCCGACTGCTCACTGGGATTTAACCGGTCCTTAGTTTTCACGACTTTACCACGAATGTTAGCGCTGGACAGGTGTGCAGTTCCAAAAGCTACCACTCGCGGGCTATCAATAAAGATCAAGGACTGATTAAATCCCGGAAGACAGTCGGATATAATGCATCATATCCTTCTGCCTAAGCTGGCGCTCAGTTTATTTCCTTTTTTAAAAAATTCGCTTTATCTTTGTACCCACAAGAGAATCTAGCAAATATTTTGGCAAGAAAATAAAAGTGTTTATTTACAGTTGGCAGGCTCAATGTAAGCATGGATTTTATGCCATTCGATCATTTGGCGGTAAAGTGGGGAGTGCCGTCAGAAAGTTATGCTTGGACTGGGGAATCCAAATTCACGGATATCGGATACACGCTGGAATATCTCGCCAGTGATGATCTCCAGTCTGAACGGGTTGTTTGGACTCCAGTTTGCAGCTCTCCGCCGGAAGCAACCGCGATCATTATTCCATTCCGGAACCGATTTGTTAATCTGTCTGTCTTCGTTAACCACATGCACCCTTTTTTGCGACATCAACATCGACGGTACACAATTTATGTGATCGACCAGGCAAGTTGAAATGGTCGACCTTTCCTTAGTAAAACCTACACAGTACAAATCAGAGGGCGTGGATTAAGGACGTCATACTACTTAAATGGTTTGGGCTCAATCGTTAAGACAAAGGATCCCAAAACACTTTCTAAGGACATCACACATATATAGAGGTGCTATAGACTATCTCGAGGGAGACTTGTACAGCCACTTCTTGCTGCGTATATAGTACGGCCGACCATCTCAAGCCTCTGGTAGGGGCTGTCTATGATTTAAATACGGCTCATCTGATAATCTAAGATTCGAGTTGAAATCTTCGCCATGTTAGCTATAGGTCGAGGCTCTGTCTGTTAATACTTGGGATATTGAAAGTTGCATGCTTATTGTTTTTGTCAATTTATACTGACTGCGAAAACGCGCAAAATGCTGCATCCGTTTTTATTTCGGCGTCCTGCCGTATAAATAACGAATTTGTGTATCTGTGGGATACACGCACTTGACAGAACGAAAAATTAAATGATTTACCCTTCGACTTTATTCAAACAAATGTCTCCAACTGTGTTCCCGGTCATCATCTAAATGCAATCCTGAACTTTTGAAAATCATTTATATAATGGTTTTCTGCTGCATGTTCTAGCCTAGGAATTGGTGATTTTTGATCGCACCAAGTCTTTATTGTGCGTCAGATATATATCCGTTCTTATTCTATGCGGTTTGAGAAATTATTTTTATTAGCTCAAATATCCTATTGCTTGTAAATAAATTTTAAATGAATAGCTGGGAAGAGCCTTATTCAAGGAAGGATGAGGCAAATAATAGTTCCACATAGGAGATGTCCTATAACGAATTTCGCAGGTTAAGTCTTATTTATGACATCTATCTCCCAAGTACACCAGACGGTTAAAAGCGGTCTCTTCCATTGCGCTTGATTAGAAGCCGTCCTGACCGCCCCACGTGCATTTTCAAGGCATGTGCACAATATCGAGCATAGGCTTAAGTTGGGCCTCAATAACACGTCAAGTATCCAAATGTCTCAG
>CACRXP010000597.1:0-31599 GCA_902702965.1 Spirometra erinaceieuropaei
TTTAGCCTCGCCTTGAGTAAACAGATCCCAGCCACTTGTAATAGGGATTTTTACAGGTGGGACCGGTGAACACACAGGCGACAAGGTGAGGTAATTGTAGGAGCCTCTAATCCTTAAAGTCTACTGCGTGACTGCAGAACTTACCGACCCTGTCAAACATTCAGCCTTGGAAATGTGCTGGAAATATTTAATGTCTCAACCAACGAAGTGACCCACCGCGATAGGTCGCCGATCCAGATTTTCACTCCAAACCCACATAACGACCATTTCGGAGGAGAATGATTGTCATCTAGCAAAGACTTTTAACACAATCTTGCAGGAGAATAAAGGTGAAACATTCACCTGCATACAACGCTGCGGAATTAAACGTTTGGTGCAGTTTCTTGCAGCAGAGATCTTTTCTCAAATCATGTGACAACTTTTCCTTTGGATAAAGCGATTGCTGGAGGCTGTTGTAATGCGCAGGATGCATCGCCAACCGAATAATTATGAAAATTTCGGTAATAAGACATTTGCAACATGCAGCAGTGATAAATACGATCTGATATGGACAGAACTTCCCTCACTTTCTATTCGGTACTGCCAGAGCAGCAGTTTGGGGCGCATTAATCTATATGTAACTTGATTTCCTTCTCGTAAGACAACGTTCCAACATCATAAATTACTGCTCTGTTAGAAGCCGGAAGCCGCTAACTTTTCCAGATCTAGGAGTTCCAAATTTCTTATGATCTAGCCCAAAAGCCTCCCTAATGTCGCCATTAAGCGGTCTAACCTTTCGCATGGGCACTCCTGTTTGGCAAGCAAAGATGCATCGGAAGCCCGTTATTGTCCGCTAATCGCTTCGTGTCGTGAGAAAAAACGGAAATTTCATTTAAGTACATTACAAGAGGGTTTCTGAGATTGTCACTGTTATCGATGACCTTATTTAGCTTACACTCCTCCTTTGCATGATATTATCAGTTGCCTTTCCACAAGCAAGGTGGTAATGCAAGGAAAAGGTGTTTTTCATTTTGGAGTCCTGTCAAAAGGTTAAAAGGTTCAGTGAGAGTCGCATGACAAGTACATATTGTTGATCGAGGACGGTATTGGCAATACGGCAGAATAAACCCTACATCTCCTTCTCTAATTGTGGTCTTCAAAACATGCATACTTTAATCGAATAAGAACTCTCGTGCTGATAACTGTCTAAAAATCTATGCACAAATCGAACTAGGTGGAAAAGGTGAGTGCATGCAATTGTCTTAATCGAAACTTGTCTTGTTTACAATAAACTTGAAGGGAGGGCAATTCAAACGTCTAAACCAATAAATTGCTTACTAAGTGATTGTTCTTCAAAAACACCCTATATATGGTCCAGAATGAGTTTTGCATGACGAACTGATCTGTGGTTTGACTGGGAGCTTCAGGATATAGCGTTTGCTGGTTACTCAAGAATCGAATATGCACACAATTAAAAATGCGCAAAATTCAGTCTCGCGCCTCATATATGATTCGAAAAAATCAATTATCCCACAGTCAGAGGATGCCTACGCATTTTATGCAATAGTTTTTCTGGAAAGGAAATTCTTGTAATTCATCGGCAAAACTAGACATACAGATAGAAAGGAAAAACGTTCACCGCGCCCTGAATGACCATGAAGAACATAGTTTTCGAAAACTGCCTTTTGCAAATGGAGGGCATCAAGGGAATGCTAAACTTAAGTCGCTCTTTGTAATTTCAAATATTTGCAAATAATATGCTAAGTCTATGTAGGTGTTCGTTATATATTACCAAAATATATACTGTGTCTGTTATATCTGCCATAGACCACTATTGATATGATGGTCACCAGTCGGGTTACGCGAAGTGTTTGTCTATTTCGCCTTGGGACTTAATTTAAAGTCCACGAAAGCAGTTGTGTAACGGCTAAATTTGGTCAAGATAGGAATTCCAACACAATATATACATATATATTGAATGATGGTCATCCCAAAAAGATCAATTGGAAGGTAATGAAGCCTTTGGGAAACCGTCCTCGACTTCCTGCCAATATATCATGGAAGCTATGGCCCTACCGTTATTTAATCCCAAATTATGGGTGCGTAATGCAGATGTCCCTTTTGTTGTCGTTAAATCGATCATCTTGAAATGATGCACGGTGTTATTAACTCAGCATTACCAAGTGTCTCGTTAACGCTCGAAAAAAGATTGGGAGTAAATTCCTTTTCCTTGACTTCCTCGTACAGGGAATGACTGACGGGACGTTTTACACATCAATTAACGACAAAGAAATGTGTGCGGACACTGCTTTACATTGCAATAGCAATCACGCTCAAAAACGGAATGCTCTTACAGACTACTTAATCAAGCCGAAACAAATTCCTCAATCAGCAATAGTTATTGACAGCACATAATTAATTGTTCAGGCATTTCCCAAAATGGGTACCCCAGAGATTTTGTACGCAGGCACATGAAACAACTGGAATTTTAAAAAAGACAATGTACAAGATTTTTTCGGTCAAGTGCCCAAACAGAAAACTTGGAGAACACTTCCGTACATTAAAAACGTGTCTGGACTTGTCGAAAGGTATTTGGGCAAACATCAAATGCAAGTGGCGCAAAAAATGACGACCACTTTACGCAACAAGCTCGTTCACCCTAAGGATAGGGTTTGCTATTTAGATAGCGAAGAAATTGTCTACAAGATTCCATGTAACACCTGCAACGCTGTGTACGGCGGTCGAACTGGAAAGTTGGTCTACGTACGCATACAAGAACGTCAGCTGGTCGTGAAGAAGCGAGGCCACTTGCCCCAAATTACTATGCACACATCGGAAATTGGCCATAAATTTTCTTAGTACAAAACTCGCATTG
The DNA here is from genome assembly GCA_902702965.1 of Spirometra erinaceieuropaei. Lineage (NCBI taxonomy): Eukaryota > Metazoa > Platyhelminthes > Cestoda > Diphyllobothriidea > Diphyllobothriidae > Spirometra > Spirometra erinaceieuropaei. Next base: position 2,855 of record CACRXP010000597.1, read on the forward strand.
TTGGCTTCTGTGCATCTAAAAATGGCCGTGAGTTTTTCGTGGCCATATACTCCGACGAGTCACACATTAACAGGCACATTGACCTAGACGTCTTTTACAATAATCTCAGGGGGAGATGGAGGAGGCCACAGCTGATCAGCGCGAGATGTCAACCAAGGTTATGACTATTGCATATTTACTACAAGTCTCAAGACGAACTAGGGTACCAGTGTTGAAAATTCACAGAATAAGCTTTGTTGCGTTGCCCAAAGGACTAATTATTTTCTAATGCATACACATGTCTACAGATGACCCAGATGTAAACAAATTAAACTTTTTTACTTAAAGTTACAAATAAATGGAAGAAAATTTTACTACACACAGCTGCCACATATATTTAAAATGTAAACATTCTATTTTTAGTAAAGTTACAACATCGTCCAGTGATTGGAGCAGTTACTTTTTACATATGTCAAGTCTAATATCTGCCCGTGCCTTTCTTCTTTCCTGTTTCTGATCATCAAGAGCTTTTGGTTTCTCGTTAAATACCTGATTTTCAACTACTCCTCTAAGTAAGACGTCTGGGGAACTGAGGACTTGTGACCTTGTTAGTCATTTACGGTGCCGCGGCGGTCTTTCTGTCTACCTGCAAAGTTTTCATCAAGCCACTTTCTAACAGAGCAGCCATCATGGGCAGGGACGCTATCCTACTGAAAGCATAAATACGCACAATCTCCACGTTAAAATACTATAGCCCATAGCTTCTTACTTAATACTTAGACATAAAATTCGGCGGCAAGCGTATGGTTTACGGCCGAGGTTACTTACCCCGGCGGGAGCAATTTTGGAAAATAACAGACGATTTTTGGCTTGTAGGTAGGCTTGCTTTACGGTAGTCACCGAAGCTCAAAATACGACAATGCCATACCTTTTTTGGAAGTGCGTGCAAAGTGGATTCCGTCTAATTAGTGAAATTGCGGAGAATCAAAATTTATGATAACACAAAGTGCTTAAATATTCGGCTCTTTTGCTCAACAAAAAGCTTCCCGGCGTAAGTAACTCCGACAGAAACCATACCCTTGTTGATTCGGTTCTCACGATACTATCAAGGAAAAATGGGTCACTTAACCCCGTATCACAAATACCACACTCAGCGTTAATACCCTGCAAATTAGACTCCTGTTGTAATATCTTATGTAGATTTGAATCTGCCCAATAGACGCAATTATGTTGATGCACCCCTCTGTTTTGTCTGAAACAGGCTCCGTGCAACCAAAGAAGGTGGTTCGAAAAATTAGGCAGATCTTCACATACAGCTGATATTTGTGTGGTCATTTGCTGCAGTTTTTAACAGGGGTGTTGGATGTTGGTGTGATGATTGCTCAATTATCCGACCAACCGATCCCGGATTTGGGAACAGTGTTTGCCTGCACGATCCTCGCGTGGCCAATTACTTCACCTAGGCGAAGACTCAGCGCCAAGTGTGGAAATGGATAGTCGTCGAAATTGTCGATGGACTGGAAGCCAGTGAACCATGCCTCAAGTAGCTCGAGGTTCACGCTGTTGTCACCACTAGCGAAAAAATCTCGCTAGTGTAAGTGCTCCAATCCCCGATGAACACTGTTGCCAACGTCAGGATCGGCGGGTCAGATGGTCGAGCAATCATCATATCGACATCCAGCACACCTGATGAAATTGCAGAGGTTTACGACGCGAATGACGACCATCGAACCGTCATCACACTCGGAGTCCAACGATCCCAGATGAAAGGGAGAAAGGGGAGGCCTGAGCTTTCATAGGTATGCGGTAGCATGGACGCTGCATTCTATCAATACTGCAGTTTCTTATGCATGAGCCGCCCATATCTACTTTTGTCCCTGATGATGGGTTCGAGCAGGAATTCGAAATGTCAGACGATTAGAGCTCTTGCACCAGCGATCGTCTCTACTTCTTCACATAAACTTATGCATAGATGTTATAAAAGTTAAGCGTCCTCATAAATATAAGCAAAACGTAAATAAATGTTATGTGAAAGCAAGTAAACTTTGATCGTCGTTTTCTAGGTCGTTGATGGGCTTTGTGTATATGTGATAGTTTTAAATGTCATCTGTCTAGCACATTTCTTCCGTGAGGACTTGGGGAACTGAAATGGAACGTTTGCAAAACGACCTTTGTTCCTACTTCCGATCAGACTGGGAAATCCGTCTCAACCCATATGCGTGATCATCAGCTAACGGTCAGGATACGAGACCACCCTATCTAAAGTGGTCATTCACTCCTCGGAAAATGAGCACAAATTTGCGTGATGGAATACTTACACTGGAGGAGCCTGCCCAATAAGAGAATGTCGTTAATTCCTAGAGGCAGTCCACTCAGACGGAGCATGCGTTAATATGCATATCGACTTAAATGCCACATAAAAACCTCTCAAGGTCAAGTGGATATGGTCGGGTGACTGAGTGCAGTGGGTGTATATTGCTCATTCCTGTAACGAGGGATTCGAAAATTTTCGAAATAAATTGTTTTCACTCTTTCAAACAACATACGGTCTCTGATCGGTCTCGTAAAGTGTTAGCTGAAGTCATGGAATGCGTTTTCGATTACAAAGGATTACTTAAGTAGGCCTGTAATATTGGTTGTCTAGGGGCATAATCCCAAGTAAATTCAAGCACATCACCTACGTATCCACAGTTGGTAAATGATGGCAATTTATGTAGTGCTCACTTTTCTATTGGTTTTTGATACTCTAGTAGATCCATACATACCTCATAGAAAACCTCTATCACAGTTGTATTTAGTATGATTCCTTAGTAGCAAATCACGTTTTCCATAACTTTAATACTATGAAGAGCGCAGTTCGGTTTTAGAAGGAGGTTCATTGATTCAGGAGTAACTTAAACCTCGATCTGTCGTCGTATTTACATTTAGGTCCTTCGGCCTAAAAGCTGTATACATTTCAGATACGAAAAACCATACATTTCTTTATGTCCTCAGGAATGTACTGTGCCGAGGCGCCAGACTATCTTGCCTTTCCCTACCTGTTCCTCATTCTTGAACTTACTGGTTTTTTAACTGAATGGAATGAACACAACTCGACGCGACGCGCTTGGCATGAGTGGGATTGTCAGGTCGTTTGACTTTTGATTATTAATTCTTCCATAATTCTGGTCTTATCCTGGTTTTTATAGTCTGAAATTGACGGTTCTGTCTTTAACGCTCACTACAGTGGTGACCCTTTGACGTTCACGCTTATACCTTTAATTAGTCGACTTTCAATTTGCATACCGCCCGTTTGCCTTCTTTCTTTCTACAATCATGTCCTCTACGAATTCCAACGATCTCACTTCTCCTCTCAGTGGACTTGTTTCTTCCCTCCCAGACTTTTGGCAACATGCGCTAGAGCTTTATTTTTTCCGTATTGAGGCGACTTTTCACTCCGCCAAGATAACACGTGAAACCGACAAGTTTTATAAGCTGGTCGAGGCCCTCCCTCCCACCATTCTTTCTCAAGTGCAGACGCTTCTGAGAGATCCCCCGACCGATGCTCCTTACACTAAGTTAAAGGCTGAACTTCTTCGCCTGACATCAGTCTCCGATCGGCAGCGTTATCACGCACTAGTAAAAGAGGAGGCCTTAGGTGATCGCAAGCCGTCGGAACTCTTGCGTCGCATGCGTTCTCTGGTTGGGAACATGAAAATCGACGACAAGTTCTTTAAAGAGATGTTCCTAGAACGTCTGCCGACGTCTGTACAAACAATCTTGGCCTCTGGCTCCGACGACCTAGAAATATCAAAGTTGGCGGAGATGGCTGACCGTATGATGGAGGTCGAGCGTTTGTCATCCCCTACGATTGCTCAGGTGTCCCAGCCTCTCAACGTGTTCACCTCTGACCTTGCTGAACTAAAGACGCAGATTGCCCAGTTGTCAGCGACTGTTGCCGCTTTGCAGCTGCGCCGATCCCCCGGTCCCTCTCGACGTTCCTTCGGTCGTGACCGTCGTCGTTCCCGCTCTCGCCCCAGGACCGCCAACCTATGTTGGTATCATGTCAACTATGGCGATAAGGCGCGGCGCTGTGTCCCACCCTGTTCCTTCAAGTCCACGCAGGGAAACTCATCGGCCGGAGAGTAAATGCGGCCGAGCTCTCTGCCAACTCTACGGGTCGCACATTTTACGTGAGTGTTAACACGAGTGGCAGGCATTTTTAAGTCGACACTGGCGCTCAGATTAGTGTTAACCCTCCCACGCCAGCCGACCGACGTTGCCCAAACCATGGTCTTTACCTTCAGGCTGTAAAATCATCCCCCATTACAACCTTTGGATTTCGATCCCCCTCCCTGGATATTGGCCTCCGGCGATTATTCCCCTGGATATTTGTGGTTGCTGATGTTCCCACTGCTATCCTTGGTGCTGATTTTTTGGCCGCCTTTGACCTTCTGGTGGATTGCAGACAACTTCGCCTCCATGATCGCGCAACTACCCTCACTGTCAAAGGATTTCCTCCATCCTCAGTTTCTAACCAGCTCTCTGTCCTTGACCCAAACCCTGACTGTCCATTTCGTAGACTTTTAGCAAAATATCCTACCCTCATTAAGCCCCATTTTTTTGACACCTCATTTCCCCATGATATTGTTCATCACATAAAAACGACTGGTCCACCCGTTTTTTTCTCGTCCCCGCCGTCTTGCTCCCGCGCGTCTTGCGGCTGCTAAAGCAGAATTTGACCACATGCTGCAACTAGGGATTATTCGACAGTCTGACAGTCCCTGGGCATCTCCTTTGCACATGGTTCCTAAACCAAATACGGATGATTGGCGTCCTTGTGGCGATTATAGAGCCCTAAACAATATCACTATGCCCGATCGGTACCCCGTTCCTCATCTTCAGGACTTTGCTGGAGCCCTTTTCGGCAAAACCATTTTCTCGAAGATCGATTTGGTGCGGGCTTTTCATTAAATTCCGATTGCGGCTGAGGACATTCCCAAAACGGCAGTGACGACTCCTTTTGGCTTGTTTGAGTTACTTCGTATGCCATTTGGTCTCCGAAATGCCTCTCAAACTTTCCAACGTTTCATTGACCGTGTTTTACGTGGCCTTCCTTTTGTTTATGCGTATATTGATGATGTTCTCGTCGCCAGTCGAGATGTGGAGGAACATCTCCATCACCTTACCCTGCTTTTCGACCGATTTCAGCAGTTTGGTGTCACCCTGCACCCTTCCAAATTTGTCCTAGGAGCCACTTATCTTGAGTTCTTAGGTCACCTGATACACTCAAACGGCATTCGGCCTCTTCCCTCAAAAGTTGCCGCCATTCGGGACTTTCCACCCCCTACTTCGAAACGTCAGTTGCAACGGTTTCTTGGTATGGTGAACTTTTATCGCCGGTTTCTCCCGAACTGTGCCGATACCATCCTACCTCTGACCAATCTCCCCTCAGGTCCCAAACGCACCTTTGAACCTACACCAGCCGCACTCACGTCATTTGAGCAGGTAAAAGACCTTCTGGCTGACGCTACCCTCCTGACTCACTTTCACGCTGATGCACCCATATCTTTGATGGTCGATGCCTCCAATGTTGCTGTTGGCGCGGTTCTTCAACAAAGTCTGCCGGATTCTACCGTGCCTTTGGCTTTCTTCTCCAAGAAATTATCCAAGGCCGAAACCCGCTACAGCACATTCGGACGTGAACTTCTCGCCGCTTATCTTGCCGTAAGGCACTTCCGGCATTTACTCGAAGGTCGAGAGTTCACAATTTTCACTTATCATAAGCCACTCACGTTTGCAACGCATTCCCACTCTGACAAGCTAAGCCCCCGGGAGATCCGCCACCTGGACTACATTTCGCAGTTTACTTCAGACATCCGCCATATTGACGGGTCAAGGAATGAGGTGGCTGACACACTGTCCAGGCCCTCTATTGCTCATCTTCAGCTTTCACCCGGGATAGACCTCGCTGAGATGGCCGCTGAACAACGCCGTGTCGGTCCGCCCTGTGATGAGGATGTTTCCGGACTCCAACTTCAGGAACTACCACTGACAACTGGCAACGGCACCATCTTATGCGACGTATCCACCCCTTCCCACCGTCCATTTGTTCCTCCATCTCTCCGCCGCAAAGTTTTCTCCTCCCTGCACAATCTCTCTCACCCCGGGAGTCGAGCAACCGACAAGCTGGTTTCCGACCGCTTCGTCTGGCCTGGTATGCACAAGGACCTGAAGGCATGGACACGGGCTTGCATTGCCTGTCAACGGAGCAAGATCCAGCGGCAAAACAAGGCCCCCATTGGTACCTTCCCCGGTCCTGGTGCAAGGTTCAGCCATGTTCACCTGGACATTGTAGGCCCCCTGCCTCTGTCCAATGGTTGTTCCTATCTCCTCACCTGCGTGGATCGGTTCACTCGGTGGCCTGAAGCAATTCCCCTGCCTGACATTGCTGCTCCAACGGTGGTCAAGGCTTTTCTCAGTCGTTGGGTTGCTATCTTTGGTGCACCCTCCACAATCACGACTGACCGTGGTGCCCAATTTGAGTCTAACCTCTTCCAGTCTTTACTCTCCTTTTTAGGCTGTACCCGCATTCGGACGACTGCCTATCACCCGGCTGCTAACGGGATGGTCGAGCGGTTTCACCGCCAGCTGAAGGCCTCCCTGCGCGCCGCGGCCGATCCGGAGAACTGGACGGACCACCTCTCCCTGGTCCTCTTGGGCATCCGCTCCGCTCTGAAGCCGGACCTTGATTGTTCCGCAGCTGAAATGGTGTTCGGCTCCACCGTCCGACTCCCCGGTGAGATGATCTCGCCAACCCCTCAAGGTGCAGTTGAGGATCCTACAAACCTCCTGCATCGCCTCCGGCGGTTTAAGCGGACACTTTCTCTGGTTCCTCCCAGGTCCTCCGCCTCTCCGTCTTATCTAGAGAAGGACTTGACAACGTGCTCTCACGTCTACCTTCGATGTGATCGAGTCCGCCGGCCTCTGGAACCGCCCAATGACGGCCCATTTCGGGTGCTCTGTCGCGGGCCGAAGACTTTCCGCATTCAGCGCGACAATCGTGAAGGGGTCGTGAGTGTGGACCGCCTCAAGGCTGCCGTCCCTGACACTCCTCCGGATGAGCCCTGTGGTCCTCAACCTTCTGCTTCCCCCCACGGAGCCTCTATTCCACCGTCCCGTATTTTCCCTCTGCCCTCCTGTCCGCCATCTCCGACTGTCACCACCAACTCCAACACATCCGCCACCAGATTTATTCACTCTTCTACGGACCCTGTATATATCACTCGTAGTGGTCGTCATGTACACTTTCCTGATCGGTTGGTTACGCATTTCTTTTAGACCTGTACACATCCTTCGGCGTCGTTTTCGCCGGCCTCCGGTCTCGGAGGGGGGTGCTGTGCCGAGGCGCCAGACTATCTTGCCTTTCCCTACCTGTTCCTCATTCTTGAACTTACTGGTTTTTTAACTGAATGGAATGAACACAACTCGACGCGACGCGCTTGGCATGAGTGGGATTGTCAGGTCGTTTGACTTTTGATTATTAATTCTTCCATAATTCTGGTCTTATCCTGATTTTTATAGTCTGAGATTGACGGTTCTGTCTTTAACGCTCACTACAGTATTACGTAAGGCTCATACATTTTTGCTAATATTGGAGACTGTGTTGCACACTTTTTAATGATCGTTTGTGAACAAACAGACACGATGTTATTTGACTGGACATTGTACGGTCTCAAAAAGTCTCATAGCCTCAAGCATTTTTAATGCTGAATTATATACCTTCATCGAGTATGAAGTTCAAAGAAGAACAAATTTGCTAACAAATAAGCACAAGAAATAATATTTGTCACGGAGGGCTTGAAAAATGTCTTTGAGTCTATAAGAGCATCAAAATGAATTTAAAAATGTGTACTGATTAGGTGGCCGTTTTTACCGACCGTGATTTTTTGTAGACGTCCGACAAGACATATATGAAAACGAATATCCTGACATTTCTGAACTAACACGGCATTATAATGCAAGACAATAGATTTTACAGCCCCATGTAAGCAATCCTTCCTAGTGAAAAACATTTCACTACTTCCGTTAAAATTTGGTGAAACCTGTCAGTAAATGCATTTTCGTCCAGTGTTACTTGTTAAGATGTCAATTTTTCAACGTGCGTTAGTTAATTTGCCATAGTCCTACCACGCGTACTAGATAAATGCAAAGAGACGTCCCTCGTCAGTGTTGTGCAACTGTAAAGACTGTCGAAAATCAGTCAGCCCCCAGAGTTCTCTACGTACTGTGTAGTGCATTTTGTACATCTGTTTTATCGAGGGTCATAGAAGAATAATCATGTACGTATATGTTTGCTCGTGCCCCAAAAACTGTCACGCGGCGGATGCACTAGAGCAGGGCTTGAGTGCCATGCGCTTTTCCTATTGATTTTAGATGATCATATGAATTAAAATATATTTTACAGAAAACATGAGCAAAAGTATGCTTTCGTTTACGCTTTTGGTAGAAAATCGCATTATCTTCATATTTTATATTCGAAGAAAGGTTTTAAGAATGTTTCCCAATTCCCGAATAATTCTGAGTGTGGTATCCCATTGCATTAGCGTTTAGCGATTTCAGTCTACAAGGTGCATGCTTTCCGCGTAAGAAAAATCGTATTTTTCTCTTTGCCTTTAAAAAGATACCATATATAGTTCATAAAATATTACCATGGATCCGGTCTGTGTTGTACGCTTAATGAGGAGCATTATTAAACGGACATGTACGGTCTTGCGTGCATGGACATCGCACGGTCTTTAAAATCTCATAATTAGAAACTTTTTTAAAACCAAAATAAAAATTTTATTTGGGCATAAAATATGAGGACAATGTGATTTCCTACCAAATGAGCAAAAAAGAATATTTTTGTGCATGTTTTCCATAAAATATATTGAAATTCATAAGACCATCGAAAATCAATAGAAAAGCGCACGTGACTTCAGTTGTCATTTTTTACCGAGTATACTTTCCGCTGGAGGCCAAAAAGAATGCATTCAAAAGCCGACATCCCGCCAAATCCGAAATGTTCTAGGAATATGCTGCATGCTAATCAATATTGCAACCTCGCCTGAGTAGTCCATCCAAATCAAAAACGCATTTCATAATTTCGGCCAACATTTCTTGAGACCGGTCACACAATGTAACTCTCCTTACTATCACTCTGCAGTGGACATACGGTGTATATCGTAATAGGTTGGGTGCCTGTTTGGATAACAGATTGGATTGTCTAAATTAGGCACTGCGTATGGAATCTCTTCGCCAGCAAATGGTAACCCTTTTTGCACAGGCTTACGTTTATATTCAATCGAAGGTAAGTCAAAGTGTTTACAGTCGTGAACTTGTATTCTCAGTCCCGAGATGTGATGACCGCATATGATCTTTGTTGTGGAAATTCAAATTTACACAAGTTTGCAAAAGTGGAAGTCATCTGTCAGGCGGTATTTTGCCTTTCTGCACTACTGAGATGCATATAAACTACCAGGCGGGTGATTTTCTACCCAAAGAAAGTCTGGCATGAATCCGTTTTTATACGTACTTCCCAATTCGAAAAAGAAATGTTTGACAGGGATCGGGCAGAAGCGCTTCTTGTCTTCAATTTTTGCCTACAATCAACGACTCAAATTCTATTTCTGCCATCAACAGGAAGGCTCTAAAATAAAGTACTTCAAAACTCTGTCCTCTATTTGATGTGGTCGTCTTTATGAAACAGATAGGAGGGCTTTTGGGACGAATTAAAATGCGCACGAATTACCGGCTGTCGGGATACTAAAAATCCATGCAGTAAAAACCGTAACGCGATAGTTACAGGAGTTAATACAAAGTTTGTATACCAGCACTGACGTCCTTCCGGCTGACAGCTGTCCCATTTTATGCAAAGCCATTCTTCCTGGCCAGAGCTATTATTTTTGACACAGCGCTATTAATTACAACAGGGTAAAATCATTACTTGACAAGGTCGTTATTTAGGTCTCTGATAAACATTAATCTTAATTATTTTATCCGAAAATTGACTAGGCAATAGTGCTGTTTTGTTACGCTTCGATCGATGTCCTGGTGGACTTGTGATGCAAAGGCTATCGCGAGGTCTTCGTTTCCGTGGCCAAACCGGTTAGTCGCCCGCCGTTACGACCCAGTTTTTTAACCGAAAACTGTATGTTTTGAAGCTAGACCCTCGACTCCTCAGCTATAACTTGCACTGTGAGTCGAAATAAGACCCGCGTATTTTATCTTGGAATTCGTCTGGGTAAGCATCTTGTAAAGGCTCCCAAATATCTACGGCGTACAAGGAATGCCTACTTTAGTGTTCAAATAGGTCGTGTTTTATTTTATACTCTCCCAAACAAGGTCGTTTATCGTCGACTCTTGCACAATTGATTAGGAGGCAATCATCTGACTTCCCATTGTATAATCCACCATGACCTTGCCTCAGAGAGTTGAGAAACGGCCACTTTGCTTTCACAAAATTTGAGAGCGCTGGGTTCCCTCACCTATCTCCGTTCATTTTCATTGGTTGGACTTACCTTGGTTACCCGTCTCGATTTAAACTATTGATTGGCGGTTAACTTAAATTGGTTTACGCTATTAACGTTTCTTATTGTTTCCTTTTTTGCATTTACCGTTTTCTTTGCTGCTATATGTAAGGATATTGTAGGTTTTGATTTATATTTTGAAATACTTAACTCGCTTTCCGTCTTTTTTGAATTTAACATGCTATCCAGATGCTCCATCCGTAAAACCCCGGTCCTCTCAAACTCAGCAATGGTCTCTGGTCCTTGGAGGACATTACCTAAATCCCAAAGTGCCAATTTATGTTTACGTCGTCTTCTTCGGTGTGAAATTCCAGTTAACTGCCTGCCGACGTACATGCAGCGTAAAGACCGCATCTAATCAGAGTAATGGAGCCGACAAAAACCCGGGAGACTGGAATGGCTATTTCTGGCTTCTTGGCCGTCGTCAGCTAGCTATACCCAACCCTAAGATATGAAACGCAAGGTCACTGTACGACACTGTCGTTCTATAGGAGTGTCTTCTATTTGCGCCGCCAACCAGCACAGTAGTCTACGGTTTCTGTTTTGTTGTTTGCAGAAAAAAAACTGCACATTCCAGCGCCTTGAGAGTGTTATGAATCCACGGCAGTTACGCGCTAACTCCTGCCTGCAGGGAAATGTTCGGCGATCTGACGCTGCAGCTCAACCACTCACGCATGGGCGCACACTCCGCCAGACCCATCAAAACACCCTCGGGAGACTCCTGTCTGGTGGCTAGTGGCGGTGAAAATGGCGAGTGTGTGTGTGTGCGTATGGGAACACATGCTGGGAACTGCGCGCGTAGCTTGTGATGCTCTCCAAGAAAACAAACCATGTTATGCGGCTCTATGACAGAGCAGCGATGAGGGGGAGGAGGAGGAGGAGGGGGGGGGGAAGGGCGAGGAAGAGGAGGAGATATGTTTGGCGGCAGTAATTGTGTCACTTTCCACCTCGTCTACACCGACACCCAAACGACTTGCCGACCTCGTTCCGTCGCCTAAAGGCTGGCACTAATAGCCTACTGATTCTCGCAGTCCTGGCGACGGTTCCTCTGGCGCTGAAGTCGCCCATAGCAACAGCCCAATTATGTGCGGTCAATGCTGGCTTCAGGCGTGTGCGTATAGCCTTTTTTCGTCCGTCGCCTGGCAGATATTGCCAGTGGCCCCCAACGCGCCTCGCCCAGGTCGTGGAGCTGTTCGGGAAGGGATATGAGCTAGCATCCAACCCACGCAGGCTGTCTTCGGGCATTCTTCAAGTCTTCCTGTTGTTGGGCTGCCCCTGTACAGCTCTGATGCGTAGGTCACCAATGCCGCCTGTTTGGCTAAATCAGATCGCATTTTTACGTGACTTCGTGCGCGTCGATGGCGGTGGTAATTGGCGACCCCGATCGTCTCACACCTTCACTGTCTCCTCTTAAGAGGACTGGTAAAGCCACACAGGGGGGGGGGGTAAGTTTATGCGGTGAGCCGTGACTGAACGTACGGGCTGTCTGCATCTGCCTTGATGTATGATAATCGCCTACACCCCCAATCTCACCGGCGTCAAGTGTGTCCCATCGGGACGGCATGGGTTGCTGCCCCCGACTGTGAGTCCAGCTTTCGGCCAATGAGGACGGGGGATACACAGGTCCCTGCGAAACGGAGGCTAAATTCATTCCATTATCGGTTTTGGTCACCTACGCATAAGGCATATAAAAGACTATTTGAAGCTGGAACCCTAGTTGCAAACATTTAAATAGGAGGCGCGTCTGCACTAGAGGTAAAATGACATAATGGTTTCATTAATGGAAGCAGGCATTAGGGTTCTTCCTGAACGCCTGGCAAGTAGAGGCATATCCGGTTTTCTTCCAGAGAGTCCTTTCTAACACAACCGTTTCTCTATGAAAAACCAGTGAGCCACCTTGGTCACTTGCGTGATAGTGAATGATAGTGATAATGAACTTGCAGAGTGTCTACCGCACACCCCCAACTCCCCCCCCCCCACCTGGAACTAGTGTCAAGTGACAGAGTTAACATGACCGGAGATGGGAGATGGCGCAGGTGGCTGGCACGGCGTTAACATGCACCTAGACGTGCCACCACACCCCAGGCCCACAACGGACACTGATCAGGACTTTAAACGCCAAAAATAGGGATGGCGGCTCGAATCCCAATGGTTAAGGTATGAGCCTGCACATAGGCCTGTCACCGCACCCGGTATGTTGGCATTTCTAATGGGTGCACATTCTCGACAGTGCCTGACGGAAGCAAAGAGGCGAGGGTTGGATCTAATTTCGAAGCCGTACCCGCAGTAGACAAACCTCGGTCTGGTCCCTAACGTCCAACCTCTAACCTTGATCCCTAACCCCAACCCCTAGCCCCTGTCTTGCAACCCTAACCCCTATCGCCCAACATTAACCCCTTACACATAACTCCAAGCACTAACACTAACCCTTATACCTGACCTCTAACAGGTAGGGCTACGAAACGAGGGGAAACAGTCGCTGGAACAAATGTTTCATTACGAGTGAGAATCCGAAACGTCAGGTTTATAAAGCACTTGTTCTAGCAATCGTGTCTCCTTCTCCGAAATGCCTGACGGACCCCGATCTGCCTCTCGCATTGATCAAGCGCATTAGTTGTCGTCGTTTTCATGAGTCATCCCAACTGTACACGGATGCATACTCTTATGCGAAGAGGACGCAATTTGAGAGCCTGAATATCCATTTGAATCCATCACTCAGAGTACTTACAGGTGAACATGATGAAAGCACAAGGGGTGCAGTAGAAACAGGAGGCGACTGTCATTTTCCCACATAACTATCATATTCATCAGCTTCCGCATTCAACGCAGATAGTCGTACTTTATGCAATGATGACCTGCTCGTTAATTGCCGCTGATCCATCACCAGCGTTGAGTAGTGGCGTGATGAAGACTTGACAATTCGGTTCACTGATTCTGTCAGTGAAAGTGGTGATCGCTTGCGTGACTGATAATTCTGCTCGAGTGATGCGACTCGGGCTCTTGTGTCGCGTGCGATCGCGCCAACTGACGAAGTGTCCTACTTCTTCGACCTGCAGTTCATCTACAGGCAAACTGGATGGCCCACAATTTTCAGTGCTGGGACTGTTTAGGCAGAAGCGTCTGTCAAAATGACTTAAATAATTAACGCTGGTGATCAGACTGCGACTGCTGACGACATGAATGCGGAAAACTATAGTGACTGACCGATCTCATAAAATGTTGGCTAAAATTCTGAAATGCCTTTTCGATTAGGAAGGATTACCCAGGCGCCTTTGTAATACTGATTATCTTGTGGCATAATCGTATAGTATTTCGGACTCGACAGTATGTCAGCTTTTGGATGTATTGCTTTTCAGTCTCCTGCAGAAACCATACTCGGTAAACAATGACTACTTAGGTAGCATGCACTTTTCACATTGATTTTCGCTGGTCGGACAAATTCAAATATATTTTATAGAGATCGCGAACGCAAGTGTGCTTTTTTTCAGTCATTGGATAGAGAATCATGTTGCATTTATATTTTATACTCAAACAAGGAGTATAATTAGGCTTTAAAAAGTTTCTAATTATGAAATTTTTAAGACCGCGCAATTTCCATTTATAGAACATCGTACCTGTGCGTTTGACACTGCTCCTCATGAAATGTGCGATATATTCCGCATCCATTACATAATTTTTTGGACTCTGTATGGTATCCTTTTAAAGACATAGAAAAATAGGTAATTTTCCCCACGCGAAACGCATGCACATCGTAGATTGAATTTACTGAGGGCTAACGCAACGACTGATCAGTCTCCAAGTTATTCGGGAATCAGAAAACATTTTCAAAACCTAATTATACTCCCCTTTCGAGGATAAAATACAAAGAAGACGCCATTCTCTATCAAACGACTGAAGTGAAGAATATTTTGTTTGTGATTTCTGTAAAATATATTTAGATTTTCAAGACTGTCAAAAATCAATGTAAAAACTGCCCGCTACTTAAAAAACATTTTTTACAGAGATGCTTTCTACAGAAGACTGAAAAACCGTTTATTCAAAAGGTGACACCCTGCCGAGTCAGAAATATTATAGGATAATGCCACGAGATAATCGGTTTTGCCACCGTACTTAAGCAATCCTTCCTTACTCGAAAACGAATTCCATAATTTCCGCCAAAATTTCATGAGATCGGTCATTCACTCTATTTCCTCGGGGCTAAATACGGTAGCTGTTAATTATACTAGGTGTTTGGTTGCGAGGCTTCTCCATCACATAAATGTTTCATCACCTGTGAGTTCACCTCCTCCACGTGGAACTCTTTTGGATAATGGTCTGAGAGAGAATCTCCAAGGTCAAATGGATAAAAATTGAGGTTCTACGGACTGCGTGTCTTTTGTTTCATCGGCTTCTTGGAGCTCGGCTTTTGGTCTGCGTCGTCGCAACATGCTGAAGTCGACATCCCACCCTTCTGCGATGACGTTTGCTCAATAACTGAGAAGTCACATGCCATGAAAACGCATTTTGCAATAGGGGACTAGACTTCCTTCATAGTGGATTCGTAGAGCAGTCTTTGGGAAAATAAATTCTTGTAAATCCTTCTTTGGGGACGTACTGTGCATAATACGAACTCCCAATCCGATACACCTAGACCTATCGTGGCTTATGGTTTAGAACAATGAGCAACTTTCGCTCATTTCGTAATGTGCGTTGGAGCTGTTTTCGCCGACTTTTCGCTTAATTTAACTAAGATGTATTAAAATCACCGTGGTATGCGTGTCAGAGATAGAATAAATCCATGGCCAATGGTTTTGTCTTAACAAGAACTGCCAATAAAAAGCCCGCTATGTAATTGTAGCAATTGAAAACAAGCAAACGAATATGAACATCCGTTATTCGCAGATTCAAGGGGTGTGCTGGCTGTAACCCTTTTCTAGGCGTCAAAAACTAAGATCTTATCATTTCTTCGGCAATCGGATCAGGTAACGATAGGGTACAGATGGCAACTGTAAAAATATGCTCTCAAAATTCAGTGTTACTGTAGACCTCTCTTTTTATTTACCGCTTCCACTGTTTTAAATTTCCTCCCTTCCTGTCCACATGCAAACTTACCAGCAGCGCTTTATTCAAAGTCCGTTATTTTGTTAAAATTGCTTTTGGTCCACTGTTTAATTATCACTCCAACTTTCTTTGCCGAATTACAGCGTACGATAAGACTGTCGGCAGAAATTTATCTATTTACTATATCTTCTTGCTCTCCGTCCTGTGAGTTGCATCACCCGTAAAACCCCCTCTACCACCATTCAACGGGCTAGCTCAGAGTTAGTTGTGCGTCGCACAGCCTATCGTTGTCTCGAATCAGTTTGGCTGCATAGGTGGAAACACGCATCTCCACAGATAGGACGAATACCCACCACACTATGGTCGACAAGCATGCACTTGATGGTGGAGTTTTCAAAGGCCTTCTGTCTACGAAGTTGACGATTTAATAGCGGATTTAGGAATTTGTTCTTCCATGCCTAATCGGTTTCGAATTCCACCGGACTGATCTGACTGTGCAATGCGCTAAACCGGAGAAATCGTCGATGCGAGCATTGGGAAGTTTCCATAGCTAAAATACGCAGAGGTTATTTAGCAGAAATACCTGAAAGAAAATCATTTGACTACTCTTAGATTTAGATAAAGTGATACCTAAAAAGACAAGGGAGATCGGAGTGGCCATTTCTGGCTCATTAGCCGTCATCAGCCAGTCATACCCAACTTCGAAGTGTGGAACACATGGGGCTCGAACCCGGGATCTTTGGTCTTTGAGTTTGACAGTCTACCATTGAGCCACGGGCCCGTTGTCCTGTCGGTTGTGATCGGGAATATGAATTATGACAGATGGGCGCTCACCGATCAGGGCTCATACTTAAACTCTCGCAGGCAGTCGCACAGCGACTAGTGATATATGTAGATAAGGTGATACCGACAAAGACAATGGAGATCGGAGTGACCATTTCTGGCTTATTAGCCCTCATCAGCCAGTCATGCCCAATAATGAAGAAAAATAGGAGCTAAAAACGAGAAAACGCATATGTATGTCACGTGGACCTGGTCAGTTAGCCTCAGGATATGTCGGGAATTAAAACCTTGAATTGACTAGTGAGAGTATACAGGATGAGAGCAAAACTTGTCGACGTTTATCCAGGCAGCAGTACTGGCTTGTACCACATCTTCACCATGATACGGCCTAGGCTAACTCCCTGGGCGCGTCTTTTATGACAACGCTGCCAGGAAGGTAAGTTACATGAGGATGCAAAACGCAAATCTACTACATTAAGTAGTGATCATTTGCATTGCTGTCTATGTCTAAAGTCAACACCAATAAAGAAATCCGTAAACTTTGCAGTTTTTATTCCCTATATAAAGTTTTATTATTCATTTCCTTAACATGAACCTGTTATTGAGTTTTGTGATTATTTTGATGGACATCTGAATCAAGTAAAACCTGGATCATGGTCTCAAAAATTTCTGAAGTACAAAGGCAATTAAGTTACGGCAAATAAAATGCTCACAAGATCGAAAGACTTGTTCGGCTGACGTTTCAAAGAGCTTGGGGCGGCTTTCCATTATCAAAGCGTCTAGTGAAAAATCGATCAGAATTTTGAACAAGTCTTTCGATCCGGTGAGCCCTTCATTTTCCTCAGATTATAATCCGGGATTTCTTACTTTTGCTATTCTGAGCAGTTAAGTGAACATGTAAGCATCACGCAGCTGAAGGATTATTTTACTTTTCTTTTAATTTGAAATAGCCCTGGCGATTTTTGCTTAACTTCATGAAGACTTCCTAGTTATCCTTGGAATGACTAACATGGATGCCCGCTGGTGATCGCACCGATTCGAGGAATGACTGCCAAAAAGTAAATTTGTAAACGCAGAAACTGAGAGGCAGTCCTTTCAGTCAGTTGCACAAGCCCCAGAACGCAAGAAGGGAATATAGGCTATTTCAAGTCAGGTACGAAGTGGCAGTGGCATGTGCTCAACACCTACAAAATGAATTTTAATCGGCAATACGCCAGTTTCACATGGAGAATATACATTCATTTTAACATTTGGGATCGACGTGACACAACCTTACACGCTATAAATTTTACGACTTTTGGCTATTGCAGCCTCCGCACAGGAAGATTCTGAAAACTGCAAATAACCGCGAAGAAGAGAACAGCTCAAACAAAGTGGACTTACAAGGCGCAAATCCAACTTTGATCCGTAAGCATCTGATCATCATCATGCACTGAGACAGCCTTTATGGTCTTGCATAGACGGTAGTCTGTGTTCAGGAAAATAAAAAAGGGCTTACAAATTCTTCTTAGACAAAATGAACATTCTATCGCAAGCACAAAAGAACCGCAAACTGTGAAAATTTAAATCGGACGGTTTAGAAATCGTCACTGTATAGGTGTTAAAAGAACTGCCATATTATTAGATACGCAATAAGTCACGTATACTTGCATTATTAGAGAGGATTTCTGGACTTATTTTTGGCAAGCTTATCCTAGCCTTCAGAAGATAAGATGACTATTTGGCGTTTTTGGCAAAGCCGTAAACTGACAGCCACTTTGGGAGATGGCGTTTTAGCAAGTAAAAACACACTCACGCTTCATACAATGACTGACTGATCTCTTTAAATGTTGGCCGAAATTCTAAAACGCGTCTTTGCTTAGGAAGGATTACTGACGTGGAGTTGCACCGCTATCTATCACGCGGAAAAGTTCCATGATATTTCGGGCTTGTCAGGGGTGTGCTTCTGAATACACCTTCTTTAGAATTCCGGTAAATAATGCCCTGGGCAAAAATTGACAACTTAATTATTATGCTTTGTGCATTTATTTTCGCTGGTCTTATAAATTCAGATATATTTTATAAAAAAACATGCATAAAAAATATCATCGTTTACTCGCTTCATAGACAGTTACATTTTTTTGCATTGCATATCCGAAGAAAGGTTATATTTATGTATAACATATATCTAGTTTTAAAACATCGTCCAAAATCAAAGTGAAGAATGCACGCTAATTAATTAGCCATTTGTTTGCCGATTGCGTTTCCGGCGAAGGTCCAATAGACGTGCATTCAAAAGCCGTCATCCTTGCGAGCCCGAAGTATTGTGGGATTGTGCCGCATGGTAGTTAATACTACAGTCCTACCTATGTAATCCTTTTTAATCGAAACTTCATTTCAGAATGAAGGCCAACGTCTAATAAATTCGATCACTCCCTGAGACTCCATGCATTTTAATTGGTTTCAACCAACTGTGTCATCGCCTTTTGCAACGCTGGTTGAATTGCCGGCCCAAATCAACGCCCAGTTTTATTGACTGAGCGCTAATTATCTTGAACGCAAATTTATTTCTTGAGGGTGGACAGTTTTTCAACGTTGGACGCGTAACTCAAGATAAAAGGCTGGGATAATTTGCCCTATTGTAGTACACTGAGGCAGTTTAAAAATGCTAATAAGGCAGTGTTTCTGCCACTGATTCTTTCACAAAGTTATGTTTGACGCATACCGTTCGCTGGTTGTAGGTAACCCGCCTTAAAAAAAGAATGTAAATAAAAGACGAGAATAACTACGGTAATTGAAATCATGGCACAATTATCGACAGTTGTGTAATAAAAGACGTTCGAACTGCAATTGCATCTAGCAAAATTATTGTCGTCAAAAAAAGAAAAAACAATGGGCAGAGAAATGAAAATCCATTGATTATGCTTTTTATAGCGGAACGCACTGTGGGTTTTCCGTAAATCCCCAGTCTTTAATATATACTGTGGAGTCATTCAAACACCGTGTTAGGGGTCATAACCGAATTGACTCAAAAGTCGCCAATAATCGCATGTCTCAGGCCGTATCGCTGTCTACTTCCCAAGTTATCTTTTGTCCATCAAATCCTTTTACTGACTTTTCCCTGCCTTTTGAAGTATCTGGTGCACCTTAGGTAAAAAGCTTTAGTGTTTATATTACATTTAACATAAACGATAACGAATGTTAAATATTAGAATTATCAGCTGTGTGACCCAGCCATGCTTTCGAACATCAGCAGATATTTTCGAATTTATAGAATTCTCTGACTTGCTTACATGAGTGTTCGTTCAGTGTGATCTGCAGAAACAAGGCTTTCTTGGCCTTCTCTATTAAAGTATCCACTGGGAGAGCCTCAGAAGTCGGACTGTTCAGTTCGCTGGTCGAGATGCCGTGCGGAAGAGTTGCGCTGTCGGCAGCTGTGGGGCTACTCACGGGTGTGACCCGGAAGTTAGACGTCGAATGGCCGCCAACAGCGAGGCTGGAATTGTGTTCAATGACGTCCCCATTGAGGCCCCCGCTAGCACCCGTGGTGTTACTAAAGACGGCCGTCAGCATCTCGTGGATGATGTCCTCCAGCGTGGAGGCTTCAAGGTTCAGAAGAAGTGTGGCCTCCTTAATGAACAACTTGATATCCATGTTTGCGCGGATTTCGGAGGAAAAATCCTTCAAGGGTAGTTTCTAGTGAAAACAAAATAGCATGCTCTCATTACGTGTTCGTGGCCATGCGAGGGAAAGCCATGTTGAACATAAGCGTAGACAAAAACTGCAGGATATTATGCGAGAATGTTGTTCCTTTCAAAAGTATGTCTACCGCCAAAGAAAATGTGATAAAACAGTTGCTTGGTTTACTCATGATGTCAGAATATTACGCACACTCATTCAAAAGACCGATACAATATTTATTTACTTGTAGCTCTCAGTAAATTTTATCTTCGCAAATTTTGGAATAAAATATTTTGCCCGTATTAACTGCAATGTTGTCCGAATGTTGACTATCCATAATGCGCTTTCTATTAGTAAACTGAATTCTACTTAATCGGAACGCATATATAATTTTATTTCTTTAGGTCTCGAGCCCTTTATGTAAATTGAAATTTACGTTGACATTTGTGAGGTCGCGCTCATCGAAATTACTAAAATGTTGCTCACTTCATCAAGTAAATAATTATTGCCAACCTATGATGTATTTTCGGTTTTTTATAAACCGATCGTAGTTCTAAGGTTCCTCACGTAAGGAAGTCCGTAAATTAGTAGACAAAAACAACAATAAATATTCGACATCTTTTGCTTTTAAAAGGTCTAAATTATATCTATAGGATTTCGCTAGATGATAAGTAAAAATGGTTATGCATGTGTTATCACTTTTATTTATCTCCCAATACAAAAATGTCGGGTAATTTTATTCCATTACAAATTTCTCAGCCATTTTGTACAATTCGTCTGAGGTTTTATGTAACTTTATGTTGTATTTCAAATGATAATCAAAGCAAAAACTTACTTCAAGCTGGGAAAGGACCAAAGATGATGATGCTTCCCCTTGAAAGAAAAAATGACGGGGGTTTAAACATCTTCGATGTGCATTCTACTTGAATAATTTTGGAAAAAACATGATGAAACATATTTGAATCCAGTTCAACTGTAATGAATAAAATATCATATGCATTTTTGAAAGGCAGTAGAATTGAATTTATTTTAAATTTTGACAAATAATGTCCATGCATATTTCACAATGCAGTTTAATCAAAGTTTTGTTGTCGCGACTCTTAGCAAGTCTTAGTTTTAAAATGAGGGCAAGGTAAACAAAGATAAATTGACCATTTTTCCTATGTACCCCGAAAAAACAGACCTGTAACCTATTCTGTTTCAAAGCAAGCTTAGTATATTTCATGTCCTTTTTCTAGACAGGTAAGTGCGAACAGTACATTTGCTTTCGATTTCGATTCATTTACTCGGGCATAGACTGTTTTCTTGGTAAATTCTTATTACGTTACGCTCTTATCATACTTTTAAACTGTTAACCCGATAATTTACTAATACCTGCATTATTTCTCTCATTGTTTTACCACTCTCTTTTTATTTTAACATTTTATTTAACGAGGACATGCTCAATTTATGCTACGTTTTGCAAGCCCTCGTTCCTAAACGGGGTCTCTTACTACAGTGCGACGACATTTTACTTCTGTCAACTGATTTGCTAATGCAACTGTCGATGATGGCCTACGCAGTAGCCGTTGTAAAGTCCTTTCTCCTAATGCAGCGCGCCTTTCGACGCTGACAAATCAATGAGTATCATCGGTAGCGCGATTTATATCGTGTAAAGGAACTGAACTCCAGAAACGCAGCTTTTGGCGCAGTAGTCATACCATTTTGTGCTTGCAGATCTATCTCCTTCCCTGCATTTAATTATTGGTATACTGGTTCTGGTCACTGAAAGACGTTTTTGCCGCAGTATTTGCAGGCAGATTTAAAACAACAACCTTCTCTCCCTCATTTTCGCAAACTGCTAATCTTTGCGGACAATGTTGGACTTCAAGCTGAGCGATTCAGTCGGGGTCTTAATGGACACTTGAAAATTGGAGGCCGTGGAAAAATAGAAGCAAGCGCAGGAATGACGTAGTAAAAATGTCAAAAAGAGAACGTAAGCTTCCGGCATACTCTTTCGACGAGGTGACACGGTGAAAAAATTCCGCAAAATTTTACGGGCGAGTGAATACGTTTTTGCCAACGGCATAGCAACAAAAGACATTTGCGTAGGCAAGGGATGACAGCAAGTAACCAGTTTTTAAGGCGCGTTTGTTATATTTAGCGAGAAACATTTACCACGAGCGCATAACTCTAAGTTGTTAAATGAACATTCTTCTTGACAAGGACAACCGCGGTATGCGAACAAAGCTGCTATTCTATTAAAAGCGACTAAGTAACAATTACTCACTGAGAGGAAGATACTCTTAGGCATGTTCACTCATCTGATGCGTAACATCATATAGAGCGCAGAAACCCTTCTTTGGCAGAACACGTGGAGCAAACTGTGGACACACAAGCAAGATGTAATTTATTTATCCACAGCTGCTGCTTTATACCTTGATATGTTGGATTCTAGAGAAATACGCACCATATCGCAAAGGTAGCATCCTCTCGGTAGGCATAAAAAATAAATTCTTATGTAACCAATAAACAACGGTCGTACAGATTGAGAACTAATCAATTCCGAAGCGCAGATTTGCTTTGATTAGGAAAAAACCAAATTTCAAATAATTGTTCGACGTTTTGTCAATATCTCAATTGATTGTGATATTTATTTCTTTGGCAGCGCCGCCGACACTAATAAAGACGATCGAATGAATTAACACCTGCAAGTTAGGGGAGGAACAAAGATGATGATGCTTCCCCTTAGAAGAAAAAACGGCACGTGTGCAAACATTTGCGACGGGCATTCTACCTGGATAATTCTGGAAAATACATGATAAAATATATTTTACTTCAGATCACATCAACTTACTGAGGGATAAATAATCTTAGGTGCGTTCACTCATCTAATGCGTGGCATCGATAGACCTAATACGTGTAAATTATTTATCCCCAGGTCCCGGTACACGCCTTGATATACTGTATTCCAGGGCAATGCAAGTTTCAAAACGAACCATTCCGCACATTGAGAATCCCCCTATATAAGCATCAAAAATAAATTTTTATGTTTATGATACGTAACGGTCGTAAAGGTTGGAAATTGACTAATTGAGAAACATATCTTTGCTTCGATTAAGAAACAAACTCAATTTTAAATTACTCTTCAACTTTTTGTCATTCCTTAAATAGATTATGATGTTTTTTTTCTTTGGCAGTACTGCTGACACTAATAAAGACGATCAAAGGAACTATATACTGCAAGCCCTCAGAGCCATCTGATTTTTCTCCGTTCAAATACATAAAAAACCGCAGTGATATTCCTCTCACCCAGTATCAGAAGAAAAGGCAAAGCTTGATCTGTAAGCTGTGAGCTCGAAGTACAACTGACAGCTTGTGAGGATAAAAAAATTACCTCGCGTATGTTGGCAATATTTTTGGCCCACTCAGAAAAATAGGCGCCTCCTACTCTCAAGACTTACTCTTTAACTACTCTGGTATCATGTTTTTTGAAGGGGGAGAATTGCCTCAAATATGGGCATTAGGCAACTCCCATGAAACACATGTTGCCAACCAAGTGGAACCGCTGACTTCTTGAAGTTACGCTGTGCTCTTGCTCCGTTTCGTTTAAAGCACAACTATAAATTTTTTAACAGGCGAACCTTTAAAGCGTTTCTCGGTTATCTGAGTCCACTGAATAAACAGCCATTAATAACTGGTCAAAACTTTCCCTTAAGTTTTGAGGGTCATTGAAGAAAATCATAAGAGGGATTTATTTATAGGGAAACGCCCTCATAAAAACGATGACCTTAAGCATGCTGCCGTCGGAAATAAATGAATTTGGAGTGAATTATATCTGTAGTCTATGAAGTAAAGGCCTAACTACTAATGCGACAACATCGAAAGTGTATTTTCTGCCTAAGGCATGCCATTCAGATGCCTCTGTTGTTTACGTTAACAATAAACCAATGTGGGCCTCAGTCGTTTTCGTGTGCACAGTTCGGCTTCTGCGCACGTCTCGCAAGGGCGAGAAGCACTGGAAATTTCCCACAATCTTTCATGTGAAACGTCTTTTTTCTTTTTTAAGGAGTATTCGTTTCCGCTGTTGAGGTAAGCTGCGCTGTGTGCGTTCCCTTTCCAGTAGCTAGTAGTGATGTGGTTTTTTGCTAAGGCATTAGCAGGAGTACACGTTTGCTGTCGTTTTCAGGCCTGAATAGTACTCAGATCGAAATATCACTGTCATAGTTTCTTAACTTATCCGCAAACTAGCATATTTGTGAGCCTCTTCTCAAGAAAATTTGGGTGCCTGTGCATACTTTAAATATCGGGCACTTCAGAAGAATATTTGCCAGTTTCGGTACCTTACCGCGACGCGAAAACTGTTTTTTTATACAGGATTAGTTGGACATACAAGATGTTGGCAGTTTTGGCAAAATACCAATATTTATTTGGCCACTCTGCCGTGCATTCATGGTCGTAGAACGGAGTAGAACGTGGGGGAAAAACGGTGCGAGTTGCAGCAAATCAAGAAAAAAGGCACTTTCTTACTTTTACTATAAGAAATATTAGTGTTGTTACTCAAAAACGATCAAAAGTGTCAGATTTCTCTTGGTCTCACTGTACAAAAATGCAATGTACACCAAGAACCATAAACGATTTGCAGTATAAAAACACTCCTTAAAGAGCCCACTTATTCGTAAAAGTTTTCTTATTTATCTAATGCATATTCGTTTCTGACTTTCATTGTATACGTTCAGTTTATTCGACAAGGTGACCTTATGAAAAATTTTGTCCTTATGACGTCCCCATCGGTGAAACCAAACAAAATTCCGTTTTTCTTATTGAATCGCACCTCAATAAACACAAAAGAATGAAGAATATCAACAACCTCTGGATAGCTGTTACGGAATCTTACTCAGACTGTAGGCTGTTGGCAAGCCGCCAACGTAAACTTCACTAAACTACTATTTTTGCCTGTCATTCTGTTTGTGCTTTTATATTTACTCAGTCTTTTGCACGAGAAGGGATTCCGCCCACCCCAAAACAAGATTTGTTGAATTGCAATCATTTTGAAATTTTAGGGATTTTGCGCTTTTTTTGAAAAAACGGCATTTCAAAGCAAGGCAACATTGTCTTTAATATTTCATCTGTTTAAAATCCTTTTAAAGTCGTGCTTAATTAACCTTCATGCATTGGTGCCGGTTTGCGAGTGAGGGGCAATCGTAAATTTCGACACTTTTCATGAGTTAGGTTGCCTACAGTATTGATAGAAACAATTTTTCTCCGCATACGCGTGAGCAGCTGTGCAACACAAACTGTTTTTAATCTGTGAACATCATTTAAAAACGGCCCACCGAGAGCGGTTTTTCAAGGACCCGGTTCTGTAAGTGATCACCTAAAAGAACAGATGGAGATCATTTCCAGCAGGGCCTGTTCTAATTTCGCGGAAGAGCTGGACGTCTCACATGTAACAGCAGAGTTTTGCTTTGATGGAGAGACGAAAATCCACTCCACATATGTACTTTCGGCTTCACAGTGGATCCGATGAAGGTGTGCTTGTAAATAAGCTGTCAGCTGCTATTGGAAGGCAAGAATGAACCGTCGTCTAGTCAGCAATTTGAAATGGGACCAAAAGCCGGCATTTATGACGACATGAAAAAGGCGACACAATGTTCTGACAGGAATGAACGCCCTGGATTCATACCGAAGCCTGAACTCTGCATAAAGAGTATAAAGATCACTGTTTCGCGGTCTGCCGGTATATCT
The DNA here is from genome assembly GCA_902702965.1 of Spirometra erinaceieuropaei. NCBI lineage: Eukaryota > Metazoa > Platyhelminthes > Cestoda > Diphyllobothriidea > Diphyllobothriidae > Spirometra > Spirometra erinaceieuropaei. The sequence continues at coordinate 28,594 of CACRXP010000597.1, forward strand.
TTATTGTTATGCCTTATCGTTTTTATACTTAATCGTAGGCAGACAGATCGCGGTGCGACGGCAGGTATAACAACTGAAAACACGCATGACAAGCTGTGCACGGCATGAACATCTTAAATAAATATCAGGCGCAAGAGCAGTGGTGGAAAACTGCAGGAGGGCAAAAAGTGCAAATATTTCATGTCGGATAGGATAGAAGTATTTTCTTCAAAATTTATTTAGCAGTTAAAGTGACATTATTAGGTTTTTTACCATTCCAATTTTTTGCGCAGATGGAGGCTCCCCCAGCTGATGTTTAGTGGAAATTTGGCGTAAACAAAATAATACTTTTTTATACTTGGAAGGAACATTTTCTCTAACTTTAGACGTATGTAATACAACCATCTTTTTGCATGTTATTAATTTTCTGAATTTCAAATGCTGCTAATACATTTTAACTGCTTTGTAATTTATTACAGTTTTAATGTCGGTTATATAACCACTGTCTAATTGGTATTTGAAAAATTAACAATAATTTCTGATCTATAATCTAGAGTCATTTTTAAGGAATATTAAAAACAAGTAAGTGCAACAAAACATCCTCTGTAAGAAAGTAAAGCTTACAAAACGCAGCACACAAAACTTTTAAACGTAACCTGGATGAACTTGGATGCGGTCAACTCTTACTTCAGATGTCATCGAGTGTGTAGGAAAAAGGCATATTTTAATTTGATAAAACAAGAATCGCAGAAGATATTTATCAGGCATCGTTTTAACTGTCTGTGAATTATGAGGTCTGCTTTTTTAAAGAGGAGGTATGGCAAAGATTTCGGGTAAATTGAAACTGCATTCTTTCGTGCTTATTCTGCCTTCATTCAGCATGTCATAACGCTGAATACCAGCTTAGGCCAAGCACACAAATATGTGCTCGTACACGGCACATGAAATTTGGCTGCCTGTTTTTGTCCTTCATCACCCATATGGAGCTTATTTGCTTCGAGATGCCAACAGATCCATGTGCGCCCGTTCCTGATTGGTCGACTCGAATTCAAAGGTCAAACACTTGAAGAATACCAGGTAACTGCCCTTCATCCTATTCAAAACTTTTCTTTGATGATATCAAGCATAAGTTAAGATGTATGTTCTGCGAAAATTCCCATATTACGTCAGTTGACGAACATATGTATTCGGTAACTCATTATCAGGCCGATGCATTTACATGGGTAACGATCATTCTAATTGTAGACAGGATATAAATGCGTCTCAGGGGCAGGGTTAATCGGACTCCATGTTTCCACGCAGCCCGCATGACGGAGTCAGCGTGTTGAGGACGGTGGATTTGGGGTGGGAGGGAGGGAGGGGTTCCGGTTAGATTGTAAGCGCCCCAAGTGCGTGTGAATGCTCTCAGGGCATCGGGACGGTGTGCGATCACCGTCTGGAGTCCGGCCAGGGCAGACAGACTGCTTGTGTGAGCGTCTTATGACAACAGAGTGCTAGGTTCGCTAGTCGAATGGCCACTGTGTCCAATCGATGTCGCAATTGCGTGCGATATCCTACTAGCTAATCAACCTAGGGAGCCGTTCAGTATTTGCTGAAAGTCCTTTTATTTAGCAGTGACTGTAGCAGTACTCGGATCGCATACACCCCCGTACGATGCATGCGATCCAGTGATCGCATCTTCATTTTCTGAGAGGTATTATATTCAAAAGAAAATCTCGCGAAAAAATTGCTCATCCTGAATGGACGCATAACCAGGTCAAAAAACGGATAAAACCTTCCAATGTTCAGTAAACAATGTCCATACTTTGGATGCTATCCGTGAACATTAGAAAAAATTCTATAACTTTCAACACTTCAAATGTCTGCTGAAGTTTAATTATTAGCAGTAACTAGCCCAACGGTCATATTATTCTGGTTTTAAATACTAATTCTACCGACGATTTTGCGAACAGAAAAAACGGATGCCAAATTGGCCTGTATTATTTGTTAAATTTGATGGAAGGCGCGCGACTATCACGATTAATGCGAAAAAATGCGTTGCGATTCGTCTACAATTTGAAGTCCTCTTTGCAATTCAGTATGTGCGGGCTTTTTATACCTACCGAGGACACATACCGTCATGTAAGCTAGAGCACATTTCTGCCTATCAGTGCAAGATCAGTGGGACATCTGCAGTAGAAATAAACGTGCCCTTTAAAATATATGCAGATCACTTATGCTTACACACGCGAAATTTATCTAAAATTGCAATCACATGTTCCGAGGGGAATGCCATAATTTTTGAAGACCCGCTGCAAGCAAATTTATATGAAAATTTCGCCCTAGCAAGGAACTGACTTTCGGTATAAATATGCAATAGGCATTCACCGAACCGTTAGTGCTTTTTAAATGATTATTTTTTGTTTGCATGGCCATTTCTGTCTAGAATTATATTTGTGAGGTTTTTTCTTAACTCTGATAAGTTTACGTACATGGTAGGCGCATGACGAAATCATTAGGGATAATTCCATTCCAGTGTTAGAATGTGATCTGTTAATTAACTTTCAGGACTTTAGATTGAGCCTATTTATACTTTGTCATCATAAAAAAACCACTGTCACGAATTCATACTTGGAAACACTGCCTTCTACTGACTTAGGGGCCGTAAAGTTATGCAGACACTGGGATTTCCTCCATTCCGTAGTAGGTTTTTTGTCGCAACACATTAAATACTGCATTAAGAATTAAATATTCCCGCAAAATAATTCGATAATAGCATTAGTAGATGGCTCCTTGTCTGAAAGCCCGTATACGTTTTGAATGATAATTTTTAATCGCAGTTCCTCGCGAAGTACGGGATATTAACACATAGAACCTACTTTTCAAATCACAAGGCGAAAATATAAACTCACAGAAGTAGTCATCCACTTCGCCAGTACTGCGCAAAATACTCCCAACGCTAACACTACTCAATGCATCCTCCGACTTGTGTGAGACGATACTTCCAAGTCTTCCACCGGCCGAATAGGTCATCGAACTGGGGAGTGT
>CACRXP010000597.1:50034-83174 GCA_902702965.1 Spirometra erinaceieuropaei
GATGATGATGATGATGATGATGATGATGATGATGATGATGATGATGATGATGATGATGATGATGATGATGATGATGATGATGATGATGATGATGATGATGGTAATGTCTGTGTGTCACAATCAATAAAACCACTTGTTCTCCCTGCTGGAACAATTTAATTATTTTTTATCCTTCACTATGATAAATGCACAAAAGTGCGGCCACATAAATAGCGAAATAGTTATCAAGTAGCTTTTGCTGCCGCATTCAGTTCCTGACCCACTTTTCAGCGGAAGCTACGCCGCATAACATGCATCTCACTTTATATTGTCCTCTAACGGCAAACGTTTGCTCCCCGACTTTCCTATCTCTAAAAATTACGGGTACATTAATATGACAGGTTTTCTTTTAGCATAATTACTTCTTTTAGGGCAAAAAATGTCGAGAACTGCGATTGAAAATTTTCACGAAAATAAACTTGCATTTTCTGGAAACTTAGTGTATTTCCAAATATTACCTTAGTTGCTTAATACGAAACAAAAATCAAGCTTCTGGTTGTCGATGGTTGTCCTGATAGATTTCTTTCGTCCAAAGAAATACACTTTATTTAGATGTAAAGATTTAATCGAGGGCATTCATCAACAAACAACACTGGTTTCAGGTTTGCATTATAGACGTCGATAATAGTAAATAAGTTATAACCATTTTCTGCACGAGAAAAAACTTTCCTAGAGCGCGGTAAAGTAATAGTTAAGTGCCCGAAGTTCAAGGCACGCCAGAGACGTTGGACATCATATAATGTCAGTTAGGTCACATTAACATGGCAGGGTATAATAGGGTTTTTGACAAACTAGCCGCCTAGCCACTTTTCGAAATAACCGTGGCATGCAACTTTTACTTATATTATTTGTTATGCCTATTTATTTCGAATGGCCACACAGAGGTTTAACTGAGTGGTTTAGCATACCGACAGTACAGGAACTAGCTAACTGTGGAAGATATATTTCAGGCCGTTTAATTTAAACTTCAGCTCTATTAAAATGATACAATTAAATAGAAAGGTTACATCTGATTTTTGAATAGGTCGAGGTTTCAGAATTTGTTGTAAACACAGCACGGCGATTTTTGCAATATTTGATCAAATTGGTCGCAAACTTAGTTTAAAAGCAGACCAAGGTTTCTGCAAAAACAGTCGACTTAAATGTGTGGTTTCGCATCATGTTTTGAATTTACGTATTTTACGCAAGTATCGGAACACACAAAACAACGCACTAATGCATTTTGTGAAGATAGTTCGCGTAATTAATTAGAAAAATGTCTGGTCTGATAGTATGCAGTATGTATCTAGGACCTTTGACGACATATTTCTGTGTTATCACTAATTCTTTCCGAAAGCCAGCGAATTTTGTGGATTTTTTGTTCCATTAGCATCAGAAAGAGAAACCAAAGACAAAAAGTTTGCGCGTCATCTAGACGAAAGCATGCCATAATTTTGCTGTCAGGAAGACGCAATGCCAGCACTGCCTTTTGCCGGAAAAAACGACCATGGAAGTTTGCGATATTTTGCATGGTCAAAAGTCTTTGCAGAAAGAAAATTACTAAGATGGCAAATCAGAGATGTTCTAGTAACGAGGCAGACAGACATTTGGACTCATGCCTTATCCAGGCACGTGTGTGTCAGGCTACGTCAATTTTGCGTGAAAACGCGTTAGCTAAGGCCTTTTGAATAGTTTAAACCGCAACTATCGAGAAGGACTTAAGGTCACGTAGAAAATAACAGCAAAATTGCGTGCAAAATGGCCTTCACTTACGTATACGGAAGCTAATTTTTAGCAATTATTCAAACTGCGACCCGGACTCGAATTTGTCCTAATTTTAAGGGAACTGCATAGCTAAATGAAGAAAGTTGTTTTTTGGGCCAATGAATATTTTGTGAAACATAATTAGAGCGCAGCACCCTCTCGGGACTGGCAGTCGAGCATGTCTAAGTAGATCGTAAAAGCATTTTCCGTAAAGTACACAATCAAATTCAGCGCACACAAATACACAAGCACTCAAGGTTCTATCCCTAGAAGCACATTTTGGGCTACAGAACAATCTAAGAGGTGGGGAAAAACACTTCAACGTTTGTAAAGGGTGCTCACTGCGCGTTTTTACAGAACTCACTCGTCCCGTTGTGCATTAGGGCTCTCTCCTGAGCCCGAACAGCTGCCGCGCAGCAGCGTGGGATATGGGCAGAATAGCACTACCGACAAGGACAAGGGAGACTGGAATAGCTATTTCTGGCCCTTTAACCTTCGTTAGTCAGTCAGACCCAACAAGAAGAGCAAGTTCCGTAACACGAGCGGTGAGCGCATTTCTACCATTTTATATGTCCGATCGCAACGGATAGGATAACAAGCCCTTGATTCAGTTGTTAAAGACTTTGGACTTCTAACCAACAGGCGCCACTCGTGTTTTTTGTTGCATGCGAAACGGAAGTAACTAACCGATGCTAAGTGATCAAACGGAAAGGATCAGGGCTACGGCAGTAAGGCCGGGCGTTATCGACCAGACCTGATGCAGTTGCGGACGATGCAGCTGTGTTTAAGTATTGAGAAAATGGCTTCGGATTCTCATTGCCATAAACACATCAACACTGGCATGAAATGAAACCCCACAGGGCGAGGTATCCACTCAACAAAAATTGCAGTCCTTCCGTTGGCGGGCTTCGGAGCGACGGACGTTAATGTGCTGCGGTAGTTGAAGGCACGTCAGATTGCAAATAGAAGCGAAGAGACGGGTCTCAGGAAGTAGTCTTGAAGAAGGAGAAACGATCGCCGGGACAAGAGCTTTATTAGCCTGACGTTTCGGGTTTCCTACTCGAATCCATCATCAGAGACAAAAAGCAGAAACGGGTGGTTGCTGCACAAGGGGCTGCGGTATTTATAGGATACAGTAGCCATGCTACCGCATACCTATGAACATTCACGGCTCCCGCCTTCATCCGAGATCGTCGCACGTGGTGTGATCAATGCTTGATGGCCGACATTCGAGTTGATAATTGCTGCAATTTCATCACGTGCGTTGGATGTTGGCGTGATGATTGCTCGACCATTTGACGCACCGACCCCGGTGTTGGAAAAAGTGTTCACCTCTGCGCTCCCCGCATGGCTTGTTACTCCCCCTAGGCGAAATTTTAGTACGCAGAATGGAGTGGGAAGATCGTTGCACTTGTTGATGGACTGGTGGCCAGTAAACTATGATTCCAGTAGCTCCCGGCTCACGGGTTGGTCACCTCTTGCGAGAATTTCGGCCTCATCGAATTTGAACGTGTGGCCGGATCTCGTCGAATGAGCCGCAACTTGAGAGCTTACGTCATTTCTGCGCACCGCTGCCGCGTGTTCGGCCATTCTCGTTCGGAGCTGTCTTCCGGTTTCTCCGACGTAGTTGCTTTGTCCGTAACTGCACCAGATCCGATAAACGACTCCAGACATTTCTAGCCGTGGCAGTGGGTCTTTCGGTTTCATGACCAGACGCCTGATGGTTGCCTCCGGTCTGTGTGCCATTAATTTCGCGTGTCAGCGCCTTTAAAGGGTTCGTTGCACATTGGACATAGAACTGTCGATCCTCCAGTAAACCTTTGGCTTTTTGAAGGTAGTCTGTCCTGTCCAGTACAACTATGGCGCGTCCTTTGTCCGCTGGCACGATGACCAGGTCTTTGTCAGCCTTGAGTTCTCTAAGCGCATTACGTTCGACCTTGGAAAGCACTTCCCGCGGATTCGAGTAGGAATCCGAAACGTCAGACTAATACAGCTCTTGTCCCGGCGATCGTGTCTCCTTCTTCAAGCACGCCAGATTGTCTGAGGTGAGGAATGTACGCCGAGTGCAGTGAGAGTCGCCCTAACTCTCTCATCCCACGCCCACTGTCCCAGCTGGTCCACCAACTGATGCTGAGATTGGACGCAGTGGCAGCTGACAGCTCGCTATGCGTGCCACATGGGGCTGTGCTGTTTGGATCCCACGCGTGGCGGTGGGGGGGACACATCGAAGAGCCGGGGATGACACTGCCCATTTAGGTGGGAGGTGTCTGAACCAAGCCAGCGGTGAGTAGTGTGGGCTGGCTTCGTGTGCGGTGACTGGCTTTGGTTTGCGATGGCTTACTGCTGATTAGCATGGAGACGCATAGGACCAAATAGGTTCGCGCCATGGCTGAATGTTCGTGAGTAATGGGGGCAGTTGGCTCGCCAGAGTCAGAGCCATAAATTCGTAAGTGAACGACTGCATCATTTGCTGTGGGGAATTTCGACTGGGACACGGTGGTGATGTTGTTATTTAAGGCCATGTCGGTGGATGATTCGGGTGCGCTGGAGATGGGAGAAATGCCGGCGCGCTCATCTTACCGTCACTGCGGTGATTTTGATTGTCATGGATGCTGATGTGGCAGAACAGGTCCATGCTGTGAGTAAATGTGCGTGGGCAGTTCGGAAAGCGGAGAAGGATGAGGCGAATGCATGTTGGGGGTGGTAGCACTACCGCGGACAGGATCCCAACTTGTCCTTTCTGCGATCGCACGCTCACGTCAACGAGCTGACTGGTCAGTCACTTGCGGAGACATCGCACCGATACGGCCGCATTCGCACACGCAGACGACATTTCAACCGTCATCGACGATGTCCACCGTGTGGTCCACAGCAGGGTTAGTGCAGGGACGATGACTTACGCGCTTATTATTAGACTTGCACTGCACCTACTGCACTCTGCCCTCCCCCACCTGAGCTTGGTATCAGAAGAAAGTCAAGACGAGAGGTTGTAGAAGGCATAGGTGGTTGACAGGCGTGAACCCCCACCTAGGCTTACTATCACACTTCCTGGTCCACAGTAGACAGTAAAAAATAAAGAGACGGAACGTATCCCAATTGGCACTTCGTGCGCCTGCGTCGAGATCTTCCGCTAAACTCCCCCGTTGTGGACATTTGTTATGGATGCGCATTCCCTAAAACGCCTGCCGGACTCCGATTTTGCCCCTGGATTGGTCCAGCGCACTTACCGTGTTGCCCGTTTTAGGGGATAAATTCAGGCAAATAAAGTGCACTCATGGAAAAACCTTCCTCTCTTATTTAGAGAGATGTGCTAACTAAAGAAATTTTAACAGAAAGTCTGAAATGCGTTTTCGACTTGAAGTGATTGCTAAAGTACGGCTGCAATATTAAATGTCATCCAGCATAATCCCTAATTATTTCAGTTACTTTTGTATGCTGGTTTTTGGAAGAACTTCTTTCCGGCAGCTTGCATAAATTACACTCAGTAAAAAATGACTCCTTAATTAGTAGGACTTTCCATCATTAATTTCCAATGCCCATATTAATTCAGACATATTTCATGGGAGACATGCGAACAAATACTCATTCTTTTGCTTATTTGGCAGAAAATTACGTCTGCTTCAAATTTAATGCTTGAAGAAAAAGTTTAAGATATTTTCAAAAAGTTTATCATCAAAAGATTTCTTAAGGTCGTGAAATATCCCTTGGTAAAACTTTGTGTCTCTGAATCCACTGGGTTTACTTGTAGAGTTTAAGATACTGCTCAAATCCACTGTTAAATGTTATGAATACCATATGGTTTCCTCTTAATATCGCATATAAATATATGATGTCCTGTAAACGGAAAGTATACAGCTTTTAGTTTAAAAGATCTAAATTTAGGTGCAACGGCAGGTCCGGTTCACAATTGTTCGGGAACTTGAAGCGTTTTTAAAGCCGAATGATATTTTTCCCGCCAACAACAGACTTAAAGAAGATACAATTTTTGACCAAATGAGTAAGGGAATGAATATTTATGTGCATAATTTCTAGGAAATGTACTTAAATTTATAAGTATATCGAAAATCGATGAGAAAATGCATACTACTAAAGCAAACATTTTTTAACAGAGTTGCGAACATTTCCATTGTAAAATTTAAAAGGCAGTTTGACGGACCTACGTCTGCTTTCGATAAATTCTATTGAGGTCCTTACATTTATATGGCTATTGAAGTAATAAATTAAAAGATACGGGCAAATGGATAATTAAGCTCTATCTCGGGTTTTGGGAGGGGAGGGGGAGAGTGAAACACCAAAATTCCAATCACCGCCAGGAAGAAGGTGTGTTCCGGCGGAGGTAATTACATGCGGGTGGCTGGTTTGGTGGTTTTCAGCCATAGCAACTAAGGAGCCCATACGAAGTTCTTCTGTGCGCATGGGACCGGTCCGCGTAGCTTGATTGCAGCCGTCTCTGTCGTAGCCAACAAACGCTGCCCAAGCAGTTGTGGATAGTTTGATGGGACATTGTAAATCACTCTGAAGGCCTCTCTTGCGTCTAGACCGTGGTCTGTGCCTACCATGTGCGCGAGGATCGTGCTTTTGATATTCTTTATTTGACCCCTTTCACCGTTTTCTACCCAATGACTGTATAACCGTACAGGCCTGAACGTATGTTTGCCAAATTGCCTTTTGAATTTTTTACAGAGTGCAGTTTTTGCATGCGGTGGAGAAGGAATTTATTCGAAAGCCCGCATAACGTGGTTAGTGAAATATCTTGGGATATGATGCACGAAAATAAATATTGCAGCCGTACCTTAGTAATATCTACGAGTCGAAAACGCATTTCAGATTTTCAGTTACCACTTTATGATTTGGTCCATTCACTGTACATACTTGTAAACTGCATGCTTTTCTCCTTTTTTATTTCTCTTTCCCTTTTCATCCAAGGGCATTCAAGGTGATTTTTTCAAGACCTGCCTAAGACCTTTTTAAATATTTCTCTTGAGTCACAGAGGATAAAGCGTTCACCTCGCCAGGAAAGGGTACTAATCGGTAGGCTGCCTAAATCTGCAAATAGTTTGACATAATCCTGCCGAAAATTGAAGTGGCTCCTGCACTTTTCAGAAAATGCTCATCTCACATATGGCACATGGCAGCCACGTGTCACTATTACCCTTATCTGCGACTGTCTCTGATGATGGATTCGAGTGAGAATCCGAAACGTCAGGCCAATAAATTTTCTGTTCCAGTGATCGCATCTTCTTCTTAATGAATTTATTTACTGTGCCATCTTGTCAGACCTAACTCCCTAACATGCTTCGGGTCGATCTATCCGAAATAGTTGCTTTCATTTAAACTACGGTTCGAAAGTCAGTGAGTGCTGAATGTTGATTCCTACATTTGAAGAGGTTTCATTCAGACAATCTGCATTCTACTTTCCAACCCGATGGGCAACTCAAGTATTTGTGTGAACTTAAAAATGTGGCGATAGAAGGCCTTTTACGCCCTCTGCCTGAGCGATTCATTTGACGCATTTTGGCAGGATAGATGTTTGTTGTATTCCGGAAAATTCTATCCGGAAAAAAGCATGACATCGCATGAGTGTGCGTCCCTGGTGTCATAATGAAAAACGAGACTGCTGCAGTTCCCCCAGCAGTGAAAACAAATCTCAGAAAATCTTTCTGTCTCGTGGACTAATGTGATTCCTTAAAGTATCCCCCGACATAACACGTCCGTCCAAAATTGGCAGATGATTCTCCCAAAACTAGTGCAGCTTCATCCACTGACTGCGCATTCCTTAGGATCCGACCGTGGACGACTGTTCTCTCCTATTCATACCTGAATTGGCTATTTATCATTAAAATGCTAAAAACTGAAAAATTTCTTTGTGCGTTGCTCAACGAGAGGAGCAATGGTCAATTCAAAAGGCAAGAAATGTCTCCCACTATTCGGGTTATAAGATCAGTTTGGTGTCTGGAAACGGAGGTCTATCAAAGTAGGCCGTCGCTGAACGACGTCTGGTTTTGCACGCTTTGTCACAATTAGCCACAGAATAAAAGTAGGTATCGGTATTAAAGTTATCCGACTTATTTCCAATCAGACACTTTAAAGTAGCTTAACAAGCATCCTTGATTCCAGGTACCAGACGTCAGAAGCTTTAAACGTCTTTTTAGAGAATGTTTGTGCAGCATGAGATCAGCTAACTTGTAGATCTGCCGTGAGATCAGCGGAGCTTTGGACGATCATTAATATCCTATCTATGGCCATAATTTGAGCATACCCATTCTCCAGAAAGGGCGATTGGGAGGTTCGAGCTTCTTTATACCAATATAGACACGGAATAAAACTTTTTTGGCAGTCCTCGAAAGTGTGTAGATAATCTCATTGTCATGTCTGTCCTCCGTTTATTCGCATCGAAAAACAAAATAAACATGTGTTAGTTAAAGGTCCACTAGGTAATATGACGTTTTTAATAAAAGCCTCGAGTAATCTGCGATATAAAATTAGAATCTTATGCAGTTTCTCCCGATTGTGTTGTGTGTAGCACTGTCTTTTTAAGGAGTGAACCGGGCAAAAGGAGTCTTATCAAAAAACACATTCCAGTTAATTAGGTTTTAGAGTCAAACTCTCGGCATCGTTAATGCCTTACGAACTTTTTCTTCTGTGATCACCTTACGAGATAAATATGCAAAATTGTATATCGGAGGACAACAAGCTTTATTTCGTATATTTTTCGTGTTGATTGTTCAGGCCGTCATCAACCGCAGAGGTAAGTTTTTAGGCTGCCCAAAAATCAACACCTCTCTAATTTGTGCAAGCAGTTGCCTCTGTATGCTATTCTCCTTTTGGGAAAATCTCTCTTTGAATAAGACAAGTTTCGGAACTGGAGGCGGATGTTCTGGGCTTTCAGGTCCGTTCAGGAATTTATCGTCATTAGTAGTATCAACAACAGAACGGGCGACAATTAGTCATCGATCGATGGTGCAAGACTGGATATGACTGCGTAGGGCTCTGTACGCCAGAAGTCGATTGACTGAGTTCTCATCCGAGACAACGGTTTCAAATAATTCTCGCTCTGTTTTGTTTCCGGTGTGGACGATTGTCTTGGTGGCGGCAAAGTTAAACTCATGCCCCATTTCGTTGGTGTGGGCAGCCACTTGCGACAGATTGCCGCATAATTGAACAGCTACCTTATTTTCGTGAATTTGCGATCCGAGTATGCCCCAAGTCTGGCCTGTGTATTTGCAGGGACAGTCTTTGCACCGGATGCGATACACTGCCCCAGATTGCTCCTCAGGATTTAACTGGTCCTTGATTTTTATGACACGCCGCACATGTTGGCTTTGGATCAGTTTGCAATTCCAGCATCCATTTCCGCAGAAATGCTCTCGTCGCTTCTGAAGGCTATAAACAATAAACAGACTGTGCATGTGCGCGACCAGTCACCCTCTCTCCTGATGAATCGGAAATGACTGAAAGGCACATACCGAAACACTAAATGCAAATGACGACCATACCGACGGATATAATCATAAATCAGCTTAAGAAACCCAAGGATATGCTTGGTTATTTGGTAAAAGTGAGGTCGTTAACAAATCCTTATGAAACACTCTCGAGGTCAGACTGGGAACCCGGTCTATAGATGCATGAATGTTAGTTAGTAGCAAAGAAGGCCAGACGAAATGTCTCAGGTAACCCAGCATACTCTGGATACTGGGTACCTTTCTACACTGGCCAAGAATCGCGTTGTTGGCATCTGTCCGTTTAAAAAAAGCATAGTTTTTGAAGTCCGGATGAGTCATGGGTCAGCCGTCACATCGCGTTGGATACCGCGTACAAAAACGTGGATAAAAACAGAAGACGTAGCAACTAGCCTAAAAAAGATGATGGAACTTAAAGACCCTTTAGAGACGCAGGCGCAGGACAAGTAATGATTTTTCGACACCTTTAAAAAAACCATGCGTCTGACCACGACCTGGAAAGTCGACCTCGAAAGATTACAGAGTAAAATTGTTTTCCTTCCCAGAAAATTTGCTCGAGTTGGACTTAAGTCTCCTATTACAGTAGGTGGGCTAACTCATGAAATGTCGACCGAAATTCCGAAATGCGTTTTCGTTTCGAAGTAATTTATTAGGTAGGGTTGTGAAACTAATCAGCCTGCAGTATAATTTTGTAGTAATACAGTTACTCGGGATATCGGCTTTTGAACGAATTTCTTCCAGCTTTATACAAAAGCGACATTCTGTATAAAATGATTACATAAGCAGCATGCATTTTTATTTATTTTCGATGCCCATGAATGTACAATTATATTTCCTGGAAACAATTCATAAAAGTATTCATTTTTTCATCCAGTTGGTAGAAAACTACGCCTCCTTCCAATATTGTACTCGAAGGAAGGGTAATATTTCGTTTTAAAAAACTTTTCCAATTCCCGAATAATTTTGAACTCGACCTGCCGTTACACTTGATTGAGGGTTTTATAACTACGAACCGCACATTTTTCGCGTACCCAAAACAACACATTTCTCTATAATAGTCAAGGGGGATCATATAGGTTTCATAAAATTAAGCAGTGGATTTGATTCATATGGTTAACTTTACAAGCCACATTGGTAGATGCAGAGCTATGACAATTTATGAACGGCCATTTCACGGTATTTAAAAGTCCACAATTAAAAACAAACTTTTTTAAAACCAAATCGTGTCCCTACTTCGAGCCTTAAATTAGAAGATGTAATTATCTACCAAATGAGCAAAATAATAAATTTTTGTACGCATTTTTTCCATTAAAATATAATTGTACACTTATGGGCATCGAAAATCAGCGAGAAAAAACATGCTACTTAAGTAGTCATTTTTGCGGCGTATAATTTTTGCATACAGCTTAAAAGGGGTTCGTTTGAAAGCCGACATCGTGAGGTAACTGACTTACTATAGAATTGTGCTCCAGGCTGATTACTTTCACGGCCCTACTTAATTACTTTTTTCGAAACCTTAAGGCATATCGGAATTTCGGTTGATATTTCATAAGTTAATCCACCAACTGTATAACTATTCGTCAGTAAAGATATTTGTGTTTCACAAGTACTTGGAAAGTAGTCAATTGACGTTTTTAGACAAGCCCGACATCATGTCATATAGGCCACGGACTGAAAGCAAACACTGCTCTTTACATCCAACACTGTCAAAGCTTCTTTAGAGCTCGGTCTCCTCTGCCTGTTCCGGTCTTGAGCCGCGTAAATTAATGTTACAAATTTAAATAACTGCACAAAACCAATACCGCCACTCTCAGTTATTAGTATCAGAAAGTAAATAAATGTTTATCCTATTTCTGAACCCAAATATGTTCCATTTTACTCGAATACAAAAGCACTAGGAAGACACTCACTACCAGTTAGGTCACATAACTAAGCTTACTTCTGCCAAAGTATATACTGACAACCGACGTGCTTGTTCTTAAGCTAGGTTTGGGTGTATAAATTATTGCAGTTCCTATTTGCGTATTAAGGACACACAGGTCATATTTGATTGTGGTATAACTCACTTCACAATCCTGACTTTTGTCGGAAGTGTCATAATGCCCGCAAGTTGTCAGTGAGGATAAGTCATGGGGCGACAGATGTACAGTCACAAGGCACTTCGTGCGCCCTGGCTCTCCAAACAGTTTCCAGATCCTCTATGAGCTAGCAAATGTATGCTCTACGAGCTAACTACTGTCCTCAGGTAGCGCGGTATTATCGCAAAGCCTTCTAACAACCCAGTTAATATTGTGGATTGGTATAGGCCAATAAATGCGAAGAAGTCTTTCCGCTAGAACAACAATAAAGAAACAATTTTTAGCATATCCTGAACACATCAAGACCTTTGCGTTCCATTAATGTTCGTTTTTCTAACTTCTCCTTTGTCCCATTTTTTGCGCCAATGCAGGATTAAGCTGGTCGGTTTACTAACGGACATATAAAATATAACTAGAGGAAAGGGATGCTTCTCCTCCGAGGATGTCAAAATTTTTAGCGGAAAATGTAAAAATCATTGTTCAAACGGCAGCTCGCGTGAAAAAGTGTCTAAATCGCCCGGGGCGAAATGCAGGAGGAAACTTTTGGCTCGTTTTTCAAAATTCACCCTCAAGCATGCAAAATGCTGACGCAGCCATTTTGGCCCAATGACATAACAGCATTAATAAAGATGAGCGATGTATCAACGCTTCCACAGCGTGGAACTAAATTGCACCTTTATCGAGATGATCTACAATGCGATCTGTTTGATGTTCACCTCATATATCTGAGCGACGGTTGGACGTCTTGCAGTAAGGAGCTCAGAGCAATGAGACCCTAACTTACCGCGAAAACCTTCCCACGCACACCACCCCATTAAAGCTGTGGTTTTGTAGAAGTGTTGACGCCGTCCATAGTACTCACGCGAAGAGGCAAACACATGGCTACCTTTTTTTATCCAGAATACTCCCAACGATCAAGTACATTCTCACTATATACTCTTGGTGATCTGAATCATGAAATGTGGTAGCACAAATAGAATAGTTTAAAAGTACTATTCTAATGAGGCATGTATTTAAATTTCCTTTAAGAACTGGTGTGATTTCAGATAAGGCGGTTTGCAGACAGCCTAAATTCTGGGCATAGATTCCGGAAGGGTTTTGCGAGGATTCGTGGTATTCCTTACGCTTTTGAATTAGTTGGTTTCGTCGATAGGACCTCTTAGGAACAAAAGTTGTCATAAGGTCACGTGTTGCAAGGGGGTCAGTGACGAATTAGTCTAAACATAATTGACAGGTGTAAACACACCAGGTGTCCCACACTGCGGTTGGGTAGGCCTGACTAACGACGGTCATGTCTTTGTCAGTAATGCTATTCTGCCCACACCATTTTGTGTATATAACATGAACGTCTCTTACGTGAGATTAAGTTGCACGTTTCTTATGTTCCGGAATACGCTACATTTCAGGTCGACCGAGAGATATTGCCGAATACTTCATCATTTATAGTGTTTTCAACTGATTGCCTATAAAGACAGATTTTATATTATGTGCTTGTTAAAGCCTTTAAAATAAAAGGTTTATTAAAGGCATTCACCGAATAAGTGCATATCTAGGTGTTCTTTTTCATGTACATGGTCGTGTGAGTCATATTTGAACACCCACCCAAACAGGAAAACTCGTCGTCAAAAAAATAAACGTCCACAACGAAAGTCAGCGACGAATATGATTTTTATTAATTAGAAAGCATTGCCGAATAACTTACCTTCTTAAGGAGGGCTTTAACACTGTATTCCGTCGACAGGTGTCTGTGCATTTTGCATTTTTGCCCACTGAAGCCAAAAAACTTTGATATTTTTGGCTGTTTCTTTCACGTTGCTAAAAAAATTGTTATTTTTCTATCGTAAGCGTAAGAACATGCCTTTTGTTTGTTTTGCCTCCATTAATGCAATTTTGTCTAATTTCAGGCTTCGTTCTTCGATTATGAATGCACTGCTAAAACTGAACATGTTTTGCATGTATCATTTCTGAAATACGTATGTACGAAAGATAGACTGCACGAAAAGCAATGTTTTTATGTTCAAGACTGGTCATTTCTGTGACACCAAGTAGTATTTTCCAAACAGCAAAATAATTTCGGCCCATTTAAATAAATGATCGTTTGTGTGCTAATATGACTTCTAAAAATCCATAAAACATCTGGTTCACTTAAAATAACCTTCGTGGTGGCTATTTGCTTGCTACAGCTACCACCGGACAGAAAATCTATTTTCAGGTCCGACAAGCCCTGTTTAGTAAACCTCCCGAAAACAGATTACTCTCCTTTCTATGAAGACACGCATAGATTGGCCACCGAAGTCCAGGGCAAGTATTAGCATAGAAAACTGACCGAAGATATCGCAACGTACATTTATGCTTAGATCTAAAACAACTTTGATTGTACGTGGGCACATTATCTGCACAAGAAAGAGGCGTTTTCTTGAAGATGCTGGACGCGCAGCAAAATGAGCAACGTTTAAGATGTCGGTTTCATGGGGTGTGTCACGTATTTTATGTACGTATGTATATATAATCCTCCTAATTTTGCGCCATCATTTTAGGACTTTGTTTGCACCATTTGCCGATTCCCTTCGTGCAGTTATTTCAGTAACGTATGTAGACTGGTATGCAGTATGCTATTATCTACTATTATAAAAAACTTTGAAGATGCTTTATAGATTAAGTCGACGTTTATCATCAGTTATAATCAAGAGGACATCGTTCATTTCTGAACGACAATGAGCGATCAGATGTGCTACTTAAGCACCGAGGCTTCTCTGACTGATCATCTTGAACGTTGAGGTAGACTTCAGTTTTTAAATGAGGAAATATGGGGGAATATTCTAAGTGTATGAGATTTGTGGCCCAATTCGACATGTATTTTACCTTGGAACACGTCGTAGGGACGTCAGTCGATACGTAATGAGTCATTGTGCGCGAGCAGACGTCATCGGAAGTTTTTTTCCTAATATTTTGCAGCAACAACAAAACGACTACATGAAAAGTACTCGGCAGTGAGCGGGCAATTCAAATAGTCTGCCGTTGGTTTCTTTGAATAGATAATAGTAGCCCTAGGAACCGTCAGTTCCTCTGCGTATACCCTCAAGGTTCGAATGATGTCCACCGTGTGGTCCACAGCATGGTTAAGCGGACACGATGAGCTGCGCGTGAATTAGTTTCTAATGAGAGTAGACTTGCGCAGCGTCTACCGCACTCTCTCCGCCTTCCCATCTGAACTCGGTGTCAAGACAGAGTTTAGAAGACCGGAGGCGGCGAAAACGCAGGTGGACGGAGTGGTTGAAAACCGCACCCGCTGGTCCACAACGGAAACCTGACCAGGAATTTGACCAATAAAAACACCTGAAAGGATGAAGATGACTGGCAGCCATGCACACGGCCTGTATACATAGCAGGAGCACAGGCGCAGCTATTACCAGACCACCTGGCACCGGAGAACTGTCAATGTACACCAGGCTGCTAGGGCCATGGTTTGCTGACCATGGCATAGTAGATGCCCTTGTGCCTTGGGATCTACAAGGATGACACACAATTCCTCATTTGCCCGGGGCCCTCACTCTTCGAGGTCTGGGTAACAAATCATTACCCATTAAGTTAAACACTCCTCATGGGCTTGGGCCATGGCATCTTTGCTCTCTGCCCACCAGTCCGCCATTCAGCACAAACAACTAGCTGGGCAGATTACGTGAACTGCGTTCAGACGTCAGTCGGGGAGCCTTCCGAGCCACGGCGCTTGGCGCACCGTGATCATCTCAGACTCTGATGATGCCTGAAACCGCATGGAGACGGGACCAAGAAACGCACTTTCAACTTGACTAAGATGTGGCAATCGATGACTTGCATGATGCGGTTGTTTGTAGGATATAATCGGCGGTGGTCTATGCAGGTTTTCGTGGCCGCGCATGTGACCTTATAAGCCCATACGGTGAGTAAATGTACGGGGGCAGTGAAGGCAGTTGAGATGGGCAGGGTGGGTGTATATTAGAGCTCCAGGAACTGGTTCGCCAGTGTCTGTGCGATGGATTTGAATCACAACGGAGACAGGTATGAACTGAGTCGCTATCAGGTGCGACAAGTATCAGTCATTTTTTCCTTGATATTGACATAACTTAATGTTTCTTGAAAAGGGAGGCAACTTAGATAGTAGTAAAGTCCTGCCTAGCGCCATTGTCGCTTAAGTAGAGAGTTAGTCTAGAGCTGGAAAACCTAAAATGCATTTCGGAGGGGACAAGAAGTAATGACCCTCCGCCTTCCACCGGTTCCGGAAAATATATTGTGCAGATTTGCAAAAACTGAATGAACTGCACTATACTTAAAAAGATTGCGCTTCTTAAACGTTGGGTATCAAAACGTAACGGAAAATTTATAAAAATACTCAGGCCGCATTCACATAGTGATGTGTGGAGGACCTTTATAAAGACTTCGAGACTGTAAAGCTATTTTAATGCCGTTTCATGTGCGATTATAAATATAACCCAAGTTTCAGAAGGCCCAAATCCTCGAAAGGAGTGACAACCGCGTGAGCCGCGAGCTGCTCGAGTCATGGTTCTCAGACTCGCAATCCATCAACAAGCGCAATGACCCCCCCCCCCGTTACCGTATTTTGTGCTGATATATTCCCTGAGCATGGAGATCAGTCACGTGGGAGGGCGTGGACGAACCATTATCCCAGTGACAGTGAGCCGAATTGCCGAACAATCGTCACACCAGAATCCAACACGGATGACGAAATCAAGGCAATTAATGACTCGGACGCGGACTGACAAGTCACCATCGCATTAGTTACGATCCCAGCGGTGATTGCGAATGCTGTTAATTACAGTACGCATATGGTCGCACGGCAGCCACGTGCTATCAATACTGCACTCCTTGTGCCACCATTACCCTTATCTACGACTTTCTCTGATGATGGGTTCGAGTGCGAATCCGAAACGACAGGCCAATATATTTCTTGTTCCATTGATCGCATCTTTGTCTTCTGGAGCAGGTTATATTGGTCGTACGAGTCGGTGCCTATTCAACATGAATATGAGAACACCTGCCGGCATGGCTGGTTAAAGGTGAAATTAAGGGCATCGTGTGGACCACAACAAGGCCTTCCGTCTGATTTATAAGGTCCCACCTAACCACCCTAAGCACCTGAATCAGCGCTTGCCACCAACAACAGAAGCGACTACCATCAGAATACGGAAGCCGGTCCTGTGCGCGCAGAACCTCCCGCATGCTCCGTATTTACCATGCTCAAAGGTCGATCAACTGCATGTATGCCTCGGCGACCCCGTTTCTCCTCCCCTTCCCCCAGTGACACGTCACTACGTGCCCCCCACCCCCACCTACTGCCTCCACCAACCCCACTTGCATGAAAAGAGTAACCGTAATCGATTTAACTTATGGCTTGCACGTATTGCTCTGTACCTCGTTCCCTCATAAATGCACTAGATCAATAAGGAAATGTATAACAATGCTCAGGCCGCATTCACAGAGTGATGTGCGGAGGACATTTATAAAGACTTCGAAACGACAAAGCTATTTTCATACTGTTTCATATGAGAGTATGCATATTGGTATAGCACGCCTATGCTTTTCTCGGAGATATATTCATGATGTTTGTCGGAAAATCACGTTATTCTGCTCCTATATTAGCGATGGCAACTCGCAAGTCGATCGAATATAAACATCAAAAACTTATGGAAAATTAGTAAACAGGTTTGAAATAAAATATAATTAGGAGAGAGCGACATATTTTAAGCCGGAATTGTCGTAGACAGTTAATAAAGTGCTAGTCATGTGTGGATATCAATAACTTAGAATAAATAGTTTAACAACCGCAATTAAGGCTGACAACTGCCTATAACTCGAGGAATTTACCTGACACACTCTGAAGTTCCCTCTAATTTGGAGCCCTTATTAGCTTGCCCAAATCTTATCCAGTATTAGAAATCATCGGGTTAAATTCTTTTAAGTAATCAGATTGTGCAACGACACCAAGTTCCCCACGGACGTCTGCTCAGGTGGAGTAGGTTATTAATAGAAGCGAACAGCCCAATGCTCACATACGTGGTTGATTCTGGGCATCGTGTGGACTCCAACAAGTCCTCCTGCGTGATTTATAAGGTCCCACCTAACTATCCTAAGCAGCTGAATCAGCGCTTGCCACCAACAGCAGAAGCGACTGCCGTCAGGATACGGAGGCCGGTCCTGTGCACGCAGAACCTCCCGCATGCTCCGCATCTACCATGTCCAAAGGTCGATTCACTGCATGTATCTCTCCGCGCCCCGTTCCTCCTCCTCTTCTCCTGTGAAACGCCAATACCTGCCCCCACCCCCACCTACTGTCTCCTCCTCCCCTTCCTGTCTTCACCAACCCCACTTGCATGAAAAGACGAACCATAATCGATTTCGCTTATGGCTCGCACGTTTTGCTCTGAGCCTTGTTCCCACATAAATGCACTAGATCAATGAGAATTTACCGAATGCGCGCGTACGCTCACCAAATAGTTTTTTTTGGAATAGTAGTATTTCCAACAGCTGGATCGTCTTTGACGACGCCGTCCTCTGCGGGTCCCAGGTACTGGTAGCAGCACCAATGATTCAAGTCCAGATTTGGATATGACAGCTGGACGACGGTTAACAAGCCAGACATGGTCATCTCAGTCGTACCATTCTTTGTCGGTACTTCTCTTTCGCTATACTGCTCTCAGGGAGCCGGTCGGTAAGCACCACCTCTCTACCATAATTAAGAAAACTAGCGCTCCGTTGCAGGCTAACCCTGACACCAACCCTAACTCACAACTCTAACTCCTGGCGCTAACCCCTAACTGTAACCCCAGTTCTCGAACCTATCTCCTGACTCTGACTCCTAACCCTAACCCCCTATCCTTAACTCCTAACCCTAATACCAACAGCATCGTGTCTATCAGGCATGGCTACAGTGCGTGACCGATCGCATAAAATGTTAACCGAAATTCTGAAATGCGTGTTCAACTAGGAAGGATTAAAAAGATGCCGTTGTAATACTTGTTATCATGTAGGATAATAGTAAAGTATGTCAGACTCGCCAAAATGTCCGCTTTTGAATGCACTGCTTCCTGATGTCCGGCAGAAATCGTTTTTTGGTAAAAAAATGATTACTTAGGTAGCATGTATTTTACACATTGATTTTCGATAGTCTTATAAATTCAAAAATATTTTATAGACGATATGCACGAAAATATGATTTCCTTTGCTTGTTTGGTAGAACACCACACCGACTTTATATTTTATACCCTAAGAGAGGTTATATTTTGGTTTTAAAAAATTTCCTAATTATGAGGTTTTAAAGACCTGCGATGTCCATACATGCAGCATGCACGTGTCCCTTTACCAATGCTCCTCGCGAAAGGCAAATCACATTCCAAATCCATTGCAAAATTTTATGAACGCGTTATAGTATCATCTTAAAGACATAGAGAAGTATACGATTTTCATTACACGAAACGAATGAAGCTTGAGGAATATAATCGGTAAACGCTAATGCAACGATTGATTAGGCTCAAAATTATATGGGAATGGGTAAACTTTTTCAAAATCTAAATGTATACTTTTCCCGTATATAAAATGTGAAGAAGATGTCAGTTTATACTTAACAAGCTAAAGAAAGCATATTTTCGTGCATATCGTCTATAAAATATTTTTGAATTTATAAGATCATCGAAAATCAATGTGTAAGATGCATGCTACCTAAGTAATCGTTTTTTACCAAAAACGATTTCTGCCGGAGATCAGAAAGAAGTGCATTCAAAAGCCGACATCTTGGCGAGTATGACATATTTACTATTATCCTACATAATCACTTATATTACAACGGCATCTTTTTAATCCTTCCTATTTGAAAACGCATTTCAGAATTTCGGTTAACATTTCATGGAATCGGTCACGCACTGTACATAACCATATCTGAGAGGATAAAACTCAAGACTGCTTGTGGAGGACGCACGTCTCGAGAACCAGTTCCCACGCTAAGGTCCACGAATGGCCAAACGCTGAGTCAGAGATCGCAACCTTAAACCAAAAGTCCTCTCTTACCAACGCCATGCTTTAACCCGGCATTGTGATCCCTGTAACATGCTTCCTGGGCGGTCGATACTAAATAAGCCACCTTTTCCTCTGAATAAACAGGTCCAAAGGCAGGCAACGGACTGTTATCGTCTCTAAGTCTCATTTTTTCGAGTGCATACGGGTTTAGCATAAAAGTGAAGAAGAAGAAGAAGAAGAAGAAGAAGAAGAAGAAGAAGAAAAGCAAAGCACCGGAACACTTTGTTTATTGTCATGAGCTTTCATAATCGTACAGGAGTCCATCGTCAGAGGAAGTAGCAACACCAGATCAAGCGACACCTATAAGGCATGTAGGCCAATCATCGGCTAACGACGCAAGACTGGAGGTGACTACGCAGGGCTCGGTACGCCGGCGCCAGGTCGATAAATCGATGGGCTGAGTTCTTATTTGAGGCCCAGGCTTCAATCGATTCTTGGCCTGTTTTGTTTCCTGTGTGGGCGACTATTTTGGCGGCTGCAAAGTTAAACTCGTGACCCGTTTCGTAGGTGTGGCCGCCACTTGTGATAATGCGTCGCCTCGTCGCACAGCTAGCTTATGTTCGTGTATGCGCGATCCGAGCATGCGCCCAGAAAACAATTAGAGAGATGAACCTGGCAGCAGCAACGGTGGAGATGACAAATATTACTGAACTGCATGCCTTTGATAGTCAATGAAGAATATGGACAAGGAAAGCGTAGGCCGAATTCGTCTTTTCAAGCACATTTTCCTGTCGCGCTCGACCACAGATCAGGAATACCGCAGACATAAACGCAAGATCGGTTTTTCATTGAGTTTCGCGATCCCGCATGGGCTCAGTCTACAAATAGATGCAGTGCCAAATGCCGTTATTCCACCCCAACTCTCAGTTTTAGGGCAGAAACCTCGCGGGACATCGTACACTTCATATCGACCCAATTGTGAAAAACTCGACAACGTCGGTGGGATTCGAACCCACGCAGTGTGGGGAAGGCTTCAGTACAGCCAACGTCCTCACCACTTGAGCTACGAGGCCCCACCGGACGACGCGAGTTTAATCGCAGTTGGGTCAAGTAACCCATCCAACCTAATGCAACGTCTGGAATCCACCAAATCTGATACAGTAAGTTAACTGCCCAAGCAGGATTTTGCAAGTAATTCACCTAGAATCCACCAGATGCCTACCAGGCTTACGTAATTCATAGATGTTTTGGCAGATTTTCAATAATTCATCTTCACCCAATTGTAACCCAAATGTGATTAAACTCGCGTCGTCCGGCGGGGCCTCGTAGCTCAAGTGGTTAGAAAGTTGGCTTTACTTAAGCCCTCCCCTTACTGCGTGGGTTCGAATCCCACCGAGGCGCCTCGATTTTCCCCATTGTGTCAATATGAATTATTCAAAATCTGCCAAAACATCTATGAACATCGTACACTGTCGACCGATCAAAAAGTCGTTAAATGTTTCATAAAATGACGTGAGGCTTGAAGTAAGCAGCAGCTGGTAATGCCTAACACCATATCCGAGCTCGTTGGTGAGAGCTGCAGAATCAGAACGTCACGGGTCTTGGATGCCGTTGCAATGATATAACCACTGCGAGCAGGCGTAAGGTGTAGAAATAGTTGAAAACACACTTTCTGAACGTCATTGAGGCCAGATTAAATAGGAGCCGCTGCAGACTAGCCTTAAGTCCTCCAGTAATGCACTTATACTCACTACGAGGACCGAAGTATCCCGTCCAAACAACGACTCTTCACGCGTAGTGACGGATTCATGCGCTTCTTGTTTATTATAACAAGGAGTAAGCTTATTCGCAGTGAGATTGAGACCAGTCTCTCTCCCTCCCTCTGCTCTCTCTTATGCAGCGCTCGGCAGTTGGGACATCTCACCTAACTAGGCTCTACCGACGCATACAACTCGAAGGTTGGTTCATTATGCTAATACTGCTGCGTTAAGCCGTGCAAATGATGTCTAGAATGGTTAGCGCATTGAAAGCCAATCAGAATTTTTGACTGAGAATCCAGGGTACTGAGATTGTCACCAAGCAAGGCTGACGTAGCTCACGTGACCGGTCAGATTTCGGAGCAACTCGTATCGGTTTTGAGAGAGGTGGCGTAACATGGGATCCGCTGTCAAATTAGCGACGTCGACGCTTCCGCAACCTGGCCTGCCGCCTGCCTGAATGGCAACATGTTCCCTCTACGGCTGTTGGCGCAAAAAAGAAACGCATTTCCGCTCTCAGGTCAATTTGACTACGCTCTCGAGATGCTGTGTGTCGGTAAATTATTGCAGTACGGCCAACAAACAGGCAACACGCTCTAGTTCTGCTGATGCAACAGAACATTCGGATCGCTAGTGGTGAAGGGGTTCAGTATCGGTTGACCTCCGTGTTACCTCCTTCCAGCTTTGTGATGGTCTATTAAGTTGACAGCCTCAGAACAAAGAAATCTCCCCCCCTCCCCCCCAACAGGGAGGTAACAAAATTTACACTGTGCTAACAGCTCCAGCAGCAGTCAGGGTAGGGAATTACAGGTGCAACATGATCACGCCCACCCCCCCTCCCCCCCGGCCGCGGCTGAACCACGAGGGGGGGGGGCGTTGAAAGCGCTGTTATGACCACCTGCGGTGGTAGGCGTTGGTGAATGAGCTTAAAATATCCGAAAAAGTAACCGGCGGCTGTTCAGCTGCCGTAGCTTTACTACTGCAGCTTCTTCATGTCCCCAGAAATTAGTCGCTAACTTTGAGCAAATTAGTCTACTTGAAACTTATAGGCTCAGACTGAAACTTGATATGAATACTTGGGCTGAGGTACGTCAACCTAAGCGAGACAAGCGAGTAATATTAGTAAACTGCCCACAGACACCTAGGGGTATATAGAGTAGGTGGACCAACTCATGAAATGTCAACCGAAAATACGACATGCGGTGTCGATTCGAAAATATTAATTAAGTGGGTTGTAAAACTAATCGTCATGCAGTATAATTCTATAATGATCCAGTTACCCAGGGTGTCGGCTTTTGAATGAACTTATTTCCGACTGCATGCAAAAATTATACTCTATAACAAATGACTACTTATGTAGTATGCAATTTTCGCATTGATTTTCGATGCCCTTGAAAATTCGATTATGTTTCATGGAAGACATGCACAAAAATATCTATTCTTTCATTCTTTTTTTACTTATTCAGTAGAAAATTACGTCTTTGCTTAATTTCGTACTGGAAAGAAGGGTATACTTCTGTTTCAAAAACGTTTCTAACTGTGAGATATTTTAATACCGCGAAATGGCCATTCATAGAACGTCACGCATCTGCATTTGCGAATGTGACTTGTAAAGTTAACAGTATTGCTCAAATCCCCTGTTAAATTTTATGAACCCCATACGGTCTTCTCATAATACCGTAGAGAAATGCATGGTTTTCCGTACACAGAAAATATACGGCTTGTAGTTTTTAAAAGTTTATCTAACCTGAATTATAATCCTCTTTTAATTATCAAATCGGAAGTAGACGTGATTTTCTACCACATAAGTAAAAGGATGGATATCTTTATGAATGTTTTCCTCAAAATATTATTGTATTTTCAAGGGCACTGAAAATGAATGAGAAAATTGCATGCTTCTTAATTAATCCTTTTGCAGAGTATAGTTTTTGCATGCAGTCGGAAATAAGTTCAGTCAAAAGCCGAGACGCTGAGGGAACTGGATCATTATAGAATTATGCTGCAAGATGATTAGTTTAACAACCCTACTAAATTAATATTTTCGAAACGACAACGCATTTCGAAATTTCGGTTGACATTTCATGAGTTAGCCCACCTACAGTGCGTGGGTTGTATCATCGCCAGAAAACGTCCTTCTCTCCGAACAAGCCATCCGGTCGCTTGATTTACGAAACTGCATCACGCGTTAAACTTAAACAACTATTGCCGCATATTTCCAGCCATTAAAGTGCATGTCCATGAGAAACCTATACAGTGAATAAACCACGATTACCTGCTTAGAAATTATCAGTCCAAGCACTGCCCGGCGACTCTTACTTCTGTCCACTTAGTCATGTTTTGAAATCTGTCTTGATACTTAAGCTAGGTTCGATCTTATGTTTTTATAATTTGCTTTGGTACTCCCTTGAAAACCACTCAACCGTATATGTCCAATCAGGTCGCAGCACATGCACCTCCCAAACCGACCTGAACTCGAACTCCTCAAATTCGACTTGTAGTTATGCGCTGAATCGTGCCGCCAAATATGCCGAAGAGTGCAAGATTCGCTTGCGTAGGTGTCAGCTAATCCTGTGTTCTAATGCGTGCTCCTTTTCAACCAAAGTATTGGGATTAATTACTTAATCTTGCTGGTGATGTATGGGAACGCAAGCGTTGCGAAGATTCCCATAGCTGTAATCAGAAGAAGAGGTGGCGAGCGCTAGTAGCTATCGATAAATTCTCGTCTCGCCAGTACAGTTATATGGGAACGGGGTAGAAGTAAAACATGTCAACGATAAGAGAAATCGATAAAAGTTCTCCTTAGAAGACAGGCGGGGTGTGGGAATGTGGGGGATGAGGGGAAAGAGTATTCTAAACTCTGCCGTCTCAAACTGAGTTTCTAATTCTAACTGATTAACCTTTCGACGAGGTATGCAAAACTTAGGACGAAGGTATAATGCTTCAAGTGATGTTTTATCAAGCGTCATATAAGAGTGATTGCGTACATACCGACTTGGATCCTTTGGAAACCGTGATTGTGGTTTCATTTCATGTACATTTCTATGAAGCGCAGGACGTTTTGCCTCTCCGCGTTTTCTTCCTATGGATCCGTCGATCAAATTCTTGCTGTAGATCGAAATGACCGGTTCGCTTCCTTTCTTAGATGTTTTTCTAAGCAGGAGACCTGACGGGATTGTCGGAAGAAGCGTCCACCGGAAGAAAACCTGGTCTGGACAATACACGAACTTCGCCAATTTCGTAGCCCACCAACAAAAACGAAATCGAGTCTCCGAAGTTTGGCACAAGGAGCTAGAAAAATTTGCTCAACAAATAGCATCAAGAAGAAGCACAGAAAAATCCAGGACTTCCTTCGCGAAATCGGGTATCCTGACAGTTTTATTGCGAAGAACATTGCCGAACGACCGTTTAAACCCGCCACACCGACTGCCGAAAAGAAAACTTTGTGCCTCAAGGTCCCTCCTAAGCAGACGCCTTGATCAAGCTGTCTCGCCAACCTTCCCAGCAGCAAGGGTTCAAATATCATTGTCTACTAGCCCTATTTTACGCGGAGAAGGTAAGGATAAGTTGCCACCACAGACCACCTCAATGTGCATATACTCCTTCACTTGCTCCTGTGGAGCAGGTTATATTGGTCGCACAAGTCGGCGCTTACCCAAGAGAATACGGGAACACCTCCCAGCATGGCTGGGAAAAGGTGAAACGAGGAGCATAAGCAGTGCCATTCTCGCGCATGTTGTCGATTTCGAACATCGTGTGGACCCAACGAAGCTTTTCGTGTGATTTATAAGGTCCCATCAAGCTATCCTACAGGTACTAGGCCGGCGCCTGTTAGCGGCAGCAGAAGCGGCCGCCGTCAGGTTACGAAAGCCAATCTTCTGCGCACAGAAGAACCACGTTCAGGCTCCCCGCCTACAGTGGTTGAAAGTCCACTAACGCTGCAACTCTCCCCGCGCCCTTCCGCTCTCACCCGCCCCTGACACTGACTGCTATTACTCCCCCCACATCCCCACACCCCGCCTGTGTTTTAAGAAGAACTTTTATCGATTTCTCTTATCGCTCACATGTTTTACCCCGTACTGGCCCGACGAGAATATATCGAACGCTACGTATGCTCACCACCTCGTCTTCTGAAAACACCTCTAATTGTGTCCACTCATAGCACAAAGTTAATTACTAAAAGTACACCGTATAATCGGTTGATTAGTAATCACCTCTAGCCAAGAGGTCGGTAGGAGGATAGTTCCTGTAAAAGATCATGCTTTCCTAATTCGAAGTCTTTAAGACTGCAAAATCGTATCATTCGTGTGAAATCGTAATTCACATCGTAAGCAATGGGCGTTTTAATTACTTAGGTAGTAAGTAACCTCACTTGAGATCGACTCGGCGGACTACGTTCCTCACTAGAAACTGGAAAGTTGGTCCTCGACTGGCACGCTCAACCGAGCCATAGACCTACGTCCCGCCTATAAGGCGCTCTGCGCAAAGCTCGAGTCAGTTCAAGCAAGGCCAATAGCACGGATGAAAACAGTCACACAGGGGATCGAATGCCGACGTTCGCGGAGGGGAAGGCGCTGGCCGAGTGTCACGTGACCGGCGTGGCACACTGCCTCACGGACGTACTTTCGAGGCCGAAGACACCATGCCTAAGGAACAACGATCGATCAGCCCGCCGTCTGAAGAGGGGGCGGCCAAGGAGCACGCCGACGCAGCGACAACCACGTCAGGCGCGAGGGGGACACAGGGCACGCCAGTCCGCCAATGGCTGGGCTCAAGAAGGCCATAATTAGCCAACAGAAAACAGGTTAGCCAAAGTGCGTACGCTGGGCACGGTCAAAATACGAGGCATGCGACAAGGCTGAACAAATCAAGGCCGACAGGAAACGCCAGGGAGCGACTCTGATGATGGAAACAAGAAAGTTTCTGAAACGTCAGTTTGAATACAATCTGGTCCATGAAATCGCTTTCTCGTCTCGTCTTTCTCGATGGATGATAAACACGGTCACTGTAAACTATATGACGCGCTTGGATCTATCACAGTGCGCAAAAACCGTGGCTTGGAAAACTGACGGAACAACTCGACCCGAACGGAGAGTCAGGTCGCAATAGCGCCTACTGTCTGTGGTCTTTATGGCATTCCCACTCAGTTGGGATCCGACCCGCCCACCATTCTTGTCCGTGTGAAAACCCAGTAAGCGGGTCGTGCGTGTGCGACACGCGCAAACGGGCTTGATCCGACCTCCGGCAATTTTGACGCTGTCATGATACCCAGCTCAGGTGGATAGGGAGGAGAGTATGTGCTAGATGCAGTGCAAGTCTACTGCTTATAAAGGCTAACTCACGTGCATGTCACCGCACACCCTGTCGTAGGACACACGGTGGACACTGTCAGTAACGACGGCAGCTTGAAGCACTGTCCGAAATAGTTTCCTTGAATTCTTCTCTAAAAATGCTATGTATTTGTGAATGCTCACGTTTCTCGGTACTGTCCCGCGGAAAGTCTCCTTTTGGTTCATACAGTAGGTGGGATGTCTTATGAAATAACAACCGCAATTCCGAAACGAAAAAATTAATTAAGTAGTGTTGTAAAACTAAACAGTCTGCAGTATGATGATTCAGCTACCCCAGGATTCCGACTTTCAATCGAACTTCTTTACGACTGCATACAAAAACAATACACTGTAAAAAATGATTACTTCTGTAGCATGCATTTTTCGCATTGATTTTCGATGTCCCTAAAATTCCAATTATATTTCATGGAAAAGGTGCATAAAAATACTCATTATTTTCTATATTCGGTAGAAAATTTCGCCTTCGTTCATTCTTACACTCAAAAAAGGGGCACCACTCGGTTTTAAAAAAGTTTCCAATTGTGGAACATTTAAATACCGTGAAGTGGCCGTTCATAAATCGTCATCTCTGCATTAAGCAATGTGACCTGTAAAGTTAACAATATGGATCGAATCCACTGCTAAATTTTATGAACCCTCTATGGTCCCCTTTCATTACCGCAAAGAAATGTGTGGTTTTCCGTACGCGGAAAATACATGGCTTGAAGTTTGGAAACCCTGAATGCAAGTGTGACGGCACAAAAATCTTCTCAAGTTAATTCTCTGTCGAGGACTCAATCCGATCAAAAAACACGGTCAGTTATTACTTAAAACGCGTTTTATTTCCTTATTAATTTCCGATATGTCGTAACGCTTTTACTAGTACTGAAAACCTTATTCAAGGCATGGAAGTATTAAAGAACGGCGAATCTTCCAGGTTTTAGAGCTCACACGCACCGGATCTTCTTGATTTTAACTTATCATTTGTCGCGCAGAAACCTTCATGTAGTGCAACTCAGAGTCGCTAAATCTAAACTAGACCTTTGCAAACGACAGAAAGCATTTACTTCGACTACTGAACAGCAGAATATGTGAGAAGACACAACTGTGCACCCGCCAAATTGCGAGAATGAGAGCAAACTGAAAAGGGATTATTCGGGTACTTTCAAAAGAAGAGCAGAGTATGTCCTTTGTTAAATACTGCAGAGAACGTCATAGTGTTTTGCACGACTTGATGCACAGCCAGCTTTTAGGAGGACTGCACCATGAGCTTCTGCTCAGTCCGGCGTAATCGAAAGAGTTGCATTTTTAATTAAAAGAGTCACGAGAGCTGCAGTGAAGAATGTCCTCCAGCCGAAAAATTGCAGTCTTTCCTCGAATCACCAACAAATCTCAGAAAACCCTTTTTTCCCTTTTCCTAACCTCCCCACCTCAGCTTGTTTCTTTTGTCATTAGAGTCTACACGGTGGCGTCTTTTCTCTGCGCTAAACAAACAAAACACGCAAAAACCAACCAGTCTTCGTTTCCTACAATTTCAAGTTTGAAAAGACAAAAAAGGTCTAAGCAGTCTCAACACTTTCACGTGCTGACAGACGTGGTCGACGTAAGGTGTGTCTTGAGACAAGTCTGAAGAACAGGTAACACTTGCATGAGTGCAGGTTGGGTTTTCTGCCTCAGGTGATTGTTCCAACTGCTCTATCCAACAGCGGTAATCGTGGCCGAGACCCCCGTGTGCCCAAGGGTGGTTGGAGTGTCTTTGTCTGCATGGTACACAGAACCCGCTTGACAAGGTCCACGGAAACAATAAGAGCTTTTCTTCCGTGACATCGGAAGGCGGGTTTTCTGGGGGTGGTCAAACTCTCAGAAAGGTTAAAAAGTCCTGTCATGAGTCAACTTTAGACTTTAGAAACACCAGCAGAATTGTCTTATGACAGGCGTAGACAGTTTAACCTAGAAACGTTTTAAGCAGCGACGGGAGGCGAAGTCTGATAATATGTAGAAAACCAGGCTACAGTGAGTGACCGATCTCATTAAATGTTGCCCAAAATTCTGAAATGATTATTCGATTTGGAAGGATTACTTAGATGGGGTTTTAATGTTGATTATTTTGTGGCATAATCCAGCAATATTTCAGACTCGCCAGGATTTCAGCTTATGAATACACCTCTTTTGCATCTCCTGCAAAACACACACACGGTAAAAATGACTACTTAATTAGCATGCGTTTTTCGCATTGATTTTCGTTTGTCTTATAAATGTCAATATATTTTTTAATAAACAGGCACACAAATATGCTTTCTTCTACTCATCTGGTGGCAATTCACGTAAACTTCATGCTCTGTGCTTGAAAACAGGACAGATTTAGGTTTAGAAGACGTTTTTATTGATACGATTTTTAAGACCGGGCAATGTACGTTCAAACAGCCTTATACCTGTCCGTTTACTTTTGCTCCTCGTAAAATGTATAAAATAATCCGCACTCATCGCGAAATTTCATGAAATCTAAATGGTATTTTCTTAAAGGCGTAGAGGAATAAATTATTTTCCTTACACGGAAAGCCTGTGCCCTGTAGAATGAAATCGCTTAACGCTAATGCAATGGCTGATCTGGCTTAAAACTATTCGGGAATTTGAAAACCTTGTTAAAACCTAAATATACTCTGTCTTCAAGCATAAAATGTAAAGTCGACGTGGGTTATCACCAAATGAGTGGACGAAATCTTATTATGTGCAAATTTTCTATAAGATATATTTAAATTTTTTAAGACCATTGAAAATCAATGTGAAAAAAATGCATGCTAATTAAGTAGTCATTTTTTACCGAGTGTGGTTTCTGCGAGAGATGGGAAAGAAGTGCATTGAAAAACCGATATCCTGGCGAGTCGGAAACATAAGTGGATTGTGCCGCATGATAATCAGTACTACAACCACACTTAAGTAATCCTTCCAAATCGAAAACGCATTTCAGCATTTGGGCCAACATTTCATGAGATCGGTCACTCACTGTATGCATTTTTGAGTTTGTCTTTAACAACGTACATCGGACTGGCGACCTCCTGGTCTGTTAAAACTTCTCCTTTTAGCCAAAAGTTTGATTCAACAATGTCAGCCACCAAAGGAAACGCAGGGTCCCCGCTGTGTGAGGATGATACCGTGAACCGAAACTTATGACACATTTACCAGGCAAATTTGGCAGATTTCAAATAATTTATTTTGACCCTACTATAAAAAACTCGGCTTTTCGGTGGAATTCAGACCCACAACATCAGGCGGAGGCTCTAGTGCCGGGTTTTTTACATTTAGATGAAAATGAATTATTCCAAAGTCTGCCAAAACACCTATTCATTAAGTGGACCTGGTAGTCATCTGGTGGATTACATAGGCGATCCTCCTGGGGAGGGCAGCTTACTGCATCAGATTTGGTGGATTCCAGACGTTGCATTAGGTTGAGCGGGTAAATTGACTCTCAAAATGGGATTAAACTCGCGTCGTCCGGTGGGGCATCGTAGCTCAAATGGTTAGTGCGTTGGCTACACTAAGGCCTCTCCTTGCTGTTGTGGGTTCGAATCCCACCGACGTCGTCGATGTTTTCACAGTTGGGTCAAAAGGAATTATGACACATCAGTTGAATCTGGCAAACTTGCTTGGATGTAGAGAATGTAACTTCTAGCATAAAACTGCATTAACGGTTATTCCATATTCGTTTCTACTTCCGGACAAAGGAAGCTGTCGGCAGATAATTACATCTTTCTCTAATTTATGCTCGAAAGAGAGAAATAATTCGGTTTTAAAATCTTCTCCAATTACCGAATAATTTTTAACCCGCTCTACTGTTACACTTGGATTCAGGGTTTCCACACTACTAACCGTGTATTTTCCGCGTACTGAAAGCCACACATTTCTCTACGGTAGTGAAAGGGGACCATATAAGGTTCATAAAATTTAGCAGTAAATTTGATCCATATTGTTAACTTTACAAGCCACATTGATAAATGCAGAGATATGACGATTTATGAACGGCCACTTCACGGTCTTTAAAAGACGCACAGTTATAAACTTTCTTAAAACCGAATAATACCCTTTCTTCGAGCATGAAATTGGAAAAAGGCGTAATTTTCTACTGAATGAGCAAAATAATGAATATTTTTATGAATATTTTCCATGACATATAATTGGACTTTTAGAGACATCGAAAATCAATGAGTAAAATTCATGCCACTTAAGTAGTCCTTTTTTACAGAGTGCAGGTTTGCATGCAGCCAGAAGGAAGTTCATTCTAAAGCCTACATCCTGGGCTTACTGAAATATTGTAGAATATTGTTGCAGGCTGACCAGTTTTACAATCCCTCCTAATAAACCTTTTGAAACGAGAACGCATTTCAAAATTTTGGTTGACCTTTCATGAGTTAGCCTACCTACTCTAGGCGTAAATTCCGTAAGTGATGTATCAGGCTTCTTGAAGTCTTTTGATTCTGAGGAAGCATTTTGAATTAGACAGTGACTTCTTGTTTCACAGAAAGTTGAGTTATTGCTTTAAACTTTTAGTAACAATTAACATGCATCTTTATAGGGTCATAGATTAAGTTTTGGGGGACATTATTGGCGTAAATAACATTCTTACTCGTTACAAAGTAAACGTGCACTTGCATATCCTTCTTTAGTTCAGATGGCCGGAGCATATCTGCTAGGCGAAGAGGACTCATAGTTTCTTCAAGACTACTTAAATAAACTTTGCCTAACAGTGTGCTGTTATGAGTTCTGCAGTAATATACTCCAATATATGTTCGAATTTCCCGAAAGATGCCTAAATTAAACCAACTATGACACACCGCATGACTTATAAAATGCTGACCAAAATTCTGAAATGCCTTTTTCTTTCGAAAAGAACAATTAATAAGATTTTTAAAATAAGTCATCATGCAGCATAATTCTATAACAATTCAGCTACCAACAGAAGCAAAGAGACGAGTCTCAGAAAACAGTCATAGAGAAGAAGATTGCCGAACTACAATAACTCCGACGGGTCTTCAAAGCCAATGGTTACCCGCACAACTTCGTCAACCGGTGCATACGCAAAAAAGACGAAAGGCCTAACCGCACGGACACCAAATTTTGGCACTTCCGTATGTCAAGAACGTTTCGGAAGCCGTCGGCCGCCTTCTCGCACCACTTGGGGTTGGAGTTGCACACAGACGGGAGGAAACTATCAGGCGTCAGTTAATGAAACCAAAAGAATCGCTACCATGGCAAGAAACGTCTGGAGTCGTTTATGGGATCTGGTGCAGTTGCGGACAAAGCAACTACGTCGGAGAAATCGGAAGACAGCTCCGAACGAGAATGCCAGAAAACGCTGCAACGGTGCGGAGAAATGATACTAGCTCTCAAGTTACAACTCATTCAAGGAGATCAGGCAACACATTCAAATTCGACAAAGCCGAAATTCTCGCAAGAGGTGACAACCGCGGGAGCCGGGGGCTACTGGAATCATGGTTTACTGGCCCCCAGTCCATCAACAAGTGCAACGGTCTTCCCAGTCCATAATGCGTGCTAAAATTTTGCCTAGGCGGAGTAACAAGCCATGCGGGGAGAGCAGAGGCGAACACTTTTCCCAACACCGGGGTCGGTGCGTCAGATGGTCGAGCAATCATCACGCAAACATCCAACGCACATGATGAAATTGCAGCAATTAACGACGCGAATGTCGTCTATCAAACCATTAGCACAACAAGTGTGACGATCACGCATGAAGTGGGGAGACGTGAATGTTCATAGGTGTGCTGTAGCATAGCGACTGCATCATATAAATACCGCAGCCCCTGTGCAACAACCACCCGTTTCTGCTTTTGTCTCTGATGATAGATTCGAGTAGGAATCCAAAATGTCAGGCAGATAAAGCTCTTGTCCCGGCGATCGTGTCTCTTTCTTCTTCTTTTTCTTCTTCAATTCAGCTACCTTGAGATGCTGGCTTTCGAACGAATTCCTTTCCGACCGCATGCAAAGACCACACTCTGTAAAAATGACCACTTATGTGGCATCGATTTTTCTCGGTGATTTCCAATACACTCAAAACTTAATTATATCTCATGTATTGCATACATAAAATTTTTTATATTTTTACTCGTTCGGTAGAATGAGTATTCGGTTTTAAAAGACGTTTCCGGTTACTGAGTAATTTTGGACCCGCCCTACCGTTACACTTGTAATCGGAGTTCCTAAACTACAAGCCGAATATTTTCGATATACGGAAAACATCTTAATTTGCGGTATTAAGAGGAGCCTGCATGTGGTTTATAAAATTAAGGAGGAGATAAGAGCCATATTGTAAACTTCACAAGCAACATTATTAAACGCAGAAACACGATGTTTTATTAACGGGCGCCCATCCTTGCCTCTGGTGATCTTGACTCTTTTTTAACTCCGGGTTCATGGGGGGGGGAGAAAAAGAAAAGGCGCTAGGTGCTTTGCAAGTCTAATACCACCACAAACTAATTCCCGCAGAAATAACCGTCCTTGTGGCACACGGTGGACATCGTCAGCAAAGATGTTCAAGCTGTCGTGGGTGTACCCCCGAACGAGCGACTTGGTAAATGCGCTGGACCAAAACGGGGCCATATTGGATTCTGGAAGGCGTTATCGAAATGCGCGCCATAAGAAATGCGGTGGCAGAACCGGTTGCCAGCGCACGTTGTGCAGACAGGGACCCCTGCCGCCACCAATTGTTGTTGATGG
>CACRXP010000597.1:83257-107317 GCA_902702965.1 Spirometra erinaceieuropaei
ATCTTTCAGTTCCTCTGACGGATTTGTTATGTCCGATACTGCACCAGATCCGGTAAACGATCCCTGAGATTTCTTGTTGTGGCAGTGGGTCTTTCGGCCTCATAACTTGGTGGCTACTGATTGCTTCCGGCTTGTGTTCAACTCCAACCCCAAGTGGAGTGAGAAGACGACTGACGGCTTCCGAGACATTCTTGACGTACGGAAGAGCCCACCAAAATTTGGGGCCTGTTGGATTTGGTTTCTGGTCTCGTCTGCGTACGCACTGGTTGACAAAGTTGCGCGGGTAGCCCTTGGCTCTCAGTACCCGTCGAAGATAGTGCAATTCAGCAACCTTGTCTTCCGTTTAACTGCAGTGCGTCTCAACAGAAACTATCCACGGGGCTGTTTATTCCAAACAATGTCGCCCTGTCGGGCTTACGGCCGTCGAAGGACATGGCAAGATTCCGACCAAGAATTCTACCGAGCAACTCTGCGTTAAATAAGTTGCGTAGCACTTCCCGATTGCAAACCTACTGCGGTCATATGTTTTATCCTAACCCAGAAATTTGCCTTAAAGGGTAACGGCTATGTCAGGGACTCTTGCGAGTTGCTTTTCTGTAGTTCATATTTAATGCTAATCAGCGTTTTCTTTTGGCGCCTTGATTAATCATTTCTGTTTAATTGTAATATGAGTGATTTAGTTGTGCGCAGATTTGTCATGCCGGTTGAGACTATATGAAGTTGGCGTGAGGTTGTTCCGTCTGACATACCGAAGATTGAGAATTGCCTATGAGATACAGTAGATAAGCTAACTCTTGAAATCTTTGCCAAAATTCCGAAATTTCTTTCCGACTCAAGAAAGATTACTTAAATATGGTTGTAATATCAGTCACCGTAAAGCATAATCCCATGATAATTTATTTATTTCAGGAAGCCGGCCTTTAAATGAACTTCTTTCGGGTTACCTGCAGAACCTGCACTGAATGAATTTTTCTCATTGATTTTCGCTGCCGTCGTAGATTCAAATATATTTCATAGATATCATACATAAAAGTATCCATCCGTTTACAAAGTTGGAGGACAATTACGTCTTTTTCAAATTTTCTACTGGAGGGTGAAGTATAATTCAGCTTCAAAAAGTTTCTCATTGGGAAAATTTTAAGACCATGAAATGCCTGACCTAAAATATCGTGTCTCTGCATTTACTAATGTTGCAAGTAATGTTTACAACATAACACAAATCTATTGCTGAATTTTGTGAACCCCATATGCTCTCCCGTTACCAGCGTATAAAAATGCATGGTTTTCCGTACCTGGAAAATATGCTGCTTGTAGTTTGGAAACCCTGAATACAAGCGTAACGACAGGTTGGGTTCAAAATTGTTTGGAAATTGGAAAAGTGTTGTAAAACTGAATTATACCCTTTCTTCAAGCACAGAATTCGAAGAAGTCATTTTCAACCATACTAATAAAAGAATGCACTTTTTCCATTAAATATATTTGAGTTTGTAGGGGCATCGAAAATCAACTAAAAACATCCGTGCTACTTAAGTAGCCACTCTTAAGAGAGTGTAGTTTTTGCAGCCGGCAGGAAAGAAGCCCACTCAAAATCCGACATCCTGAA
Source organism: Spirometra erinaceieuropaei (assembly GCA_902702965.1). Classification (NCBI taxonomy): domain Eukaryota; kingdom Metazoa; phylum Platyhelminthes; class Cestoda; order Diphyllobothriidea; family Diphyllobothriidae; genus Spirometra; species Spirometra erinaceieuropaei. Next base: position 84,861 of record CACRXP010000597.1, read on the forward strand.
CTAACTGAATTGTCTTGGGATTATGTTGCCTTTGGATTAGTGCTCAACCCTATTTAAATAATCTTTTCAAATAGAAAAGGCATTAAAGAGTCTCGGTTAACATCCACTGAGCCTGTTTGTCGCAGGCTCCCCAAACAGGCTCCTCTAGGATTCCTCTTCATTCTGCCATCACAGATGGAAAGCAGGCCATCTTCGACCTTTCGTTTTCGAAGGCAAAAATAGTTTTAAATGCATTTGTTCGGGATTTGTCTGGTCAATGGGTACAAAAAGAGAGCAGACACAGCTAATTCAGGAGGAAGTATAGACAGAAAAGGTGGGTATATTTGTATATAGCGCTATTTCGAGCCTGTCCAGCTGTTATTTAGTCAGTCATAACACCGACAACCCTTTGCAACCAGACGCCGGGGCATGCTCGTCCACAACACAATCGGAGCCCACAGAAGGAACCCATCGAACAGATCAAAAGCGGTTCACAGAACCAGGATGTTTATGACCCATCTGATGGACCTTCTGCGCTCTGCTTGGGCGTGTGTACGTTTGTGTTGGCGGCCAACGTTATTGCTGACTGAATGACGGTCGAAAAAGCCAAAATTGACGTCATCAAAATAAAACCCCACCTCCTTTTACTGCGTCCTCGAATAGTATGTCTTTCCCGAGTCCGGCCCGGCAGGCGGATAGCTATTCGTGGGCACAGCCCCACACGAGAGGGAGAAAGATCAGAGCGGATCGGTCAGCAAACACCAAATTATCAGCAGGGCACACAGTTTCTGTACTCGTCCTCCCTGTCAAATGTCTGCCGTCGTACCCCTCATCGGTGGCACTGCCGCCTGTGCCCCCCCCCCCCGAGACTGTCCTGGTGAATATCAGGTCAATATCAGCATCGTCATATAGCTTACATGCTCAGTAATCTTCGTGCTCTGTCATACAGGCTGCAGGCCTGCATAAATCCTCCAAGGAGGCGCAAAACATATTTCCTTGGCGTCGTGCCGCTTCAAGGTCATCCATCGCTAAGACGGACGCTTTCAGACGAGGAGACTCTACAGCCCCATTGATTGCTCCGTCTCATTACCATGGACATAAATACAGTAGGTGGGCTAACTCATGAAATGTCAACCGACTTCCAAAATACGTTATCGATTCGAAAGGGTTAATTAAGTAGGGTTGGAGAAGTAATCATCAAGTAGCATAATTCTATAAGAATTCAGTTAATCCAGAATGCCGGCTTTCGAATGAACTTCTTTCCGGCGGCATGGAAAATCTATACTCTGTAAAAAATTGCTACTTAAATAACATGCATTATTCTTATTGATTTTCGATGCCCTTTAAACTTTAATTATATTTCATGAAAACAATGCATAAAAATATTCATCCTTTTACTCATTCAGTAGAAAATTACATCTTCCAACTTCATATTTAAAAGAAGGGGATGATTCGGTTTTAGCAAAGTTTCTAATTGTCAGATTTTCTAATATCCTGAAATGGACGTTCATAAAACGTCTTTTCTTCGCATTTACCAATGTAGATCGTAGAGTTAACTACATGGGTCAATTAATATTGAAGAGAAACGCATGGTTTCCCGTACGCGGAAAATATATGGTTTGTAGTCTGGAAACCCTGAATGCGAGTGTAACGGCAGGTCGGGTTGAAAATTATTCGAGAAATGGAAAAGCTTTTGAAAATCCAATTATCCCCTTCTTTTGAGTAAAAAATTGGAAGACGAAGATGTAATTTTCTACCGAATGAGTAAACGAATTAATATTGCTATGCATGTTTTCCATAAAATATGATTAAATTTTTAAGGGCATCGAAAATTAATGAGAATAATGCATGCTATTTAAATAGTACTTTTTTACAGAGTATAGCTTTTGCATGCTGCCAGAATGAAGTTGGCATCCTAGAGCAACTGAATTAATACATAATTATGCTGCTTGAGGATTGCTTCTCCAACTCTTCTTAGTTAGTCTTGTCGAATCGAAAACACATTTCGAAATTTCGGTTGACATTCCATGAGTTAGCCCACTGTACGTCCAGACAGGCCGCTGTCCATATCATTGGCGCTTCAGTCCTTGCGGGCAAGAACACAAAAAGCTTAAAAAATCATAAGACGATTTGCCGTGCTCTCTTCGTCCCTCGGGTGGTATGCAACACTGTCAAAAGCGTCGGTGGTCACAACAACTCAGAATTCTGTACAGAAACAATCCGTCATTTTGGTGTCACCAGTCCTTTCTTCCAAACCAGAACCGGACCTTATGAGACAGGGAGGAAAATTCGCTTTATTTCGAGATTATAAGTCCAAAACTTTCAGCAAAATGGGCTCAATTCGCTGTGAACAGAAAAGAAGTTAGTAAATTACTCAAGGGCCAAAATTTTTTATAAATAAAGGAACGACTATTATGGTGACAGTTCGAGTCTTTACTTCTGCATTTCTTTCTCCACCCACGAAAGATAACGCGGCAGGAATGACAATATTGAATGTCGATATTCCGATGTACGACAAGAGATAAGTCGGAAGCTGCGGTGCATCGGGCGGGAAGACTTCGTAGAAATAAGATTAAAATGCAGGAGATGGGCAACGTCATCTAGAATTCGACCAGAAAATTGCTTGACCATTGTGAAATGTCGTTGAAGGATAATATCGACCAAAATGAGAAATACCGGCGGCAGAAGAGGGCATTCGGAGGACTAGATGTAAAAATTAACAGATATTTTCGAGCAAAGAAGGAAAAATGACGAAAGAACCATAAATGATATGCGAAGAATGCAGGCGTCTAGGAATCGCCAAACTAAGGGTTAAGGCTTGTAGCAGGAACGTAAAAAACGAATATAATACAGAAGTTTACGAACTCTAGTAAAAAGGGGATCTCTATGTAGGTCAAATGGAAGATTTATGGTAGTTAAGGCAGTCCCACTTTCTCAACCGCCTCAGACCCCTTGACTGAGTTTCTGTCCAAACTGGTGCCTCCATCACAGTTCAAAATACAAGCTCTCCCTTGGGGCCTGCCTATCCTAATTTTGAGCTTGGACAATTACAGGCCAAATTAATTGAATTGGTGGTTCTGATTTGCGTTAATGCTTACAACCTGTTTCTCTCCCCTACCTCCAACATTGGGTGTAAAAACACCTGACAAAATCAATATACTAGTTGGAACTTGCGGCTTTTGTTTTTAAATCATTTTTTGTCATTTTCACCTATTTCTACGAATGCAGAAGTAACTTCAAAAGAAGCGGCTAGAGTAACGCATACGATTGAAAATTTTGCAATAGCTTTGCCGCTACCTTTTGGAAAATATTCTTATTGAAATCTTGGCTTTGCCTTTAGAATACCGTAGTAACAATACAATAGCAATTATCTGGAGAACGTATTCAAGTATTTTGCCATAAGGCCATGAGGCAGTTGCTAGGCTCAGCATCAATGGCCCCTCGCCTACGGACATCGCTGCAAAGGAAAAAATGGCCAGGTTAACAGATTACACAACTATCGACCGTTATAATAAGTTCGGCGGCACTGGAATGAAGCCTGGCAGTGGAAAAACAAAAAACGTGTGAACCTCTCGTTTTGTAAGGGCTTTACGGATCGCATGCGTGGCAATTCAGTCCGGAGCATGCGAAAGCTGGCTTTGGGGCTTAAGATATCGGAGCAAACAGTCAGGAATGTAGTTAGAAAGAACCTGAAGGCTAAGTCAAGTGCTAGGACCAAGAAGCATCTCGTTACTGAGGCTGTCAAAGACAAAAGACTGTAGGAGAATCTTTAGCTTCCTCAAGAAGGGACCACACACGCGGTGCTCTAATCCGACAAAAAACTCTTCAGGTCGATTCGGTGTCCAGCAGTCAAACAAATCGCTACATAAGCCCCCTGAAGGTCACTGAGGTGCCTGCGAATGTTAAGCGCAAGCTCCGGACCAAACATCCTGCGTTTGTGATGATCTTTGACCCGAGATGGCAAAGTAATACCCCCTGTGTTCATCAAGGCCGGGGTGAAACTGAACACAGGCATGTACATGGATGTTCTTCAGAAGCATGTGAAGCCTTTGAGAAATCCCAGTTATGCACCAGACAACAATGTGATCTTTATACAAGATGGTGCGTCCCCACATACGTCACAGAAGGCAGTAAAGTGGTTGGAAGGCCACATGTCTTATTTCTGGTTTTAGGATATGTGGCCAACATCCTGGACTACAGCATTTGGGTGTACGTCAAAGAGTAGTCATGGAGCAAGTTTCTCAACATCATTGAAGCCCTGAAGATGTCCGTGGACCAGGATGTCACCAGAGTACTTCAGGAACACGCGAGCCAAATTCAGACCGAAAACCGAAAAAGTCATTTCTAACAGTGGCTCCCATATTGAATATGGCATTTTTAATATAAATTTTTAGTCTTCTATGCAAAATACATGTGGTTTGTTAGTTACTTGTTTTTGACCTGGGCTAGAATGCAGTTCGGATCTCTCGAATTACGAAATTTACGGCCGCATACGGTATCTTACCTATTTTATCTTGGCCTGTGATTCGATTAGCCGACTTTTGTATGCATGAAACAACATCTCCACGGTGTCATTCTGCCATACCTCCCATCTCCCCGTGTCAGACGTCTATCCCGGTTCCCTGATGAGAATTCTGCCGATGTTAGGTTGAATCGTATCGCCTCAGATACGGGTATCTGCTTTTTTCTCCGATGATGGGTTCGAGCAGGAATCTAAAACGTCAAACTAAAAAACTCTTGCCCCAACGATCATGTCTTCTTCTTCAAGACTGTTTCCTGGGACTTGTCTCTTCGCCTCTATTGACAAGGTATTAGGGCGCGATGCGCTCCGATCGGCCCGGCGATGGGAAACCTTCGCCTTTCGCGAGGCTTCCACGTATTCGCAGATCCGGTTTCTGCACAGGTGTCTCGACCATAATGTGTTGCCAAAATGTGTTTCATAAAAGCCGCCGGTGAACACGGATTCGGCGAGACGAGCGGTATTTCAGCATGACAGAATAATTATCCGAGTACTGTTCCAAGATTGCCAAGCGAGACTTCGCACGTACCGTCAAAAGATTGACCAAGAAAAGGTCATATGTTGTAAGTCCATAGACGAGATCGGTACAAATCTACTTCTGCGGAGGGTGGCTGAACAAGCCCGTTAACAGAAAATGATACGCAACGCGGCACTGGAGAACAAATACCGAAAGCTGCCCAATCAAACGTCGCCCAGAAACGACAAACAAGTGCACAACCTGTCGTCAAAGGAGCTGATGAAGGATCAGATGCAGGTTTTACATCACAAAGCTTCATTCAAGACGATTGACATCAACCCTGTTAACATGATTGCAGCAGTGGAATCAATCCTTACTCAGACTAAGGCAATGGAGGAGACTAGGAGCCTCATCCGACAGCAAGTTCCGTCTCTCCTAATGACCCACAGGCCGCGGGAAGTGCCTTCTAGTGTTCGTGAACTGCCCACAGTGCTAGCTGGAGACCTCGGAAGAATGCAGTGATTCCGGCGAATGGCTCCCTGTTCCTCGTGTGGGACCTTACGGACAATCGGGCTTAACACCTGTCGACGATCCATTGATTATTCGTTGTTAAAGCGTGAGAGAACTGGCCGTAAGTTTCATTCAGAGATGAACATATCATAAGGGATATTCTATTTTCAGGTGACTAGGTAGGAGAGTTCGTCAAAGGGGATCCTGGTTAAAACAAAGCCAGTTCGTGCAAAGCCTTCGTTTTCTATTCTTTCCCATCGGACTCCTATAGAAGAAGACAATTTGATTAAATAGTTGGCTTTGTTGCATGAAGGCCAGTGAGGATGGTCGAGTAATAGTTTAACGAAACAGGAAAAGATGCCTGGAAGATATTCGCCGGAGTATTTACCAGGTGGAACAAAATGATCCATCCCTCATGGCGGTGAGTACGATTCCAACAGCTCCTTTACATGATAACTGATTGGAAGAAGTCTTGTTCGTATAGGTTGAATGGCCGGCGTGTCGGTTAATTATGGAAGACAGGGCTTTGTTCTTCTTGACGCGGGCTTGTCTGCGGAACATGATGGATGTGGTGAGTTCGGAGCTTCGTAAGTCTCTCCCACTGCAACCCCATTCGCCTAAATGTAATCACCGCCACCCAGCGCGCTGTTTCCGCCGATGCCAATTTATGGGGACGTCTTAAGAAGGTCATCTTAATTCAACCAAACAAACCTTACTTAAAACAATCAAACTCAAACAGCGATTCACTAGACCATTTTGTGGGTAGCTTTGAAACAAGAGGCTTCATTTTAACTGTCATAGTGTCTCGGTCAAGAGTCACATAAACTCATTTGCGGCACGTCTCTTTTGGGGACCTTATTTAATTAATCATCTTCGTCCAGTGAATTATGAACAGAATTTGACATGAGAACTGGTTCCATCAGTTTCCAATTTGTAAATAATATATGTGAAACTTGATAATCATTGCTGGATGTTGTCGTTGTCAACCAAAAATCAGCAATTCCTTCAGTTAGGGTTTTTAAAGAAGAAAGGTTAAATGAATGCTGAAGTAATCTTCTGAGCAGTACTCCGTCTGCAAAAGTACGACATCAATCAATCTCATTTGCTCACTCATTAAGCGGGATGGAAAAGGAATTACGTTTTGGACACAAGTTGACACAGGGCCTTTTCTCATCACACAAGCGCAGCTCTCAAACGTCCTATGCTGAAACTAAGAGAACTGAGGGTCTTGTAACCCGCGCCCACGCACTTCCGCAAAAAATTGCTTTGAGAAATTTTCCAACTTCGTTGGTGGACACAAAAGCCCCCCGTTAGGTTGGTGATTTAATAAAGATGTGACATTTGCACGTGTTTCTATCTCGGTCAGTTCCGTTAGGGGAAATTAGGTCAAACATTTCAGCCTAGTCTGCCGCTACGGCACGATTGAAATGTCTTAATTTAGTGTATAATGATGGAATAACACCGACCCTGTTCTGGACCGTCGCTTGTGCCTTTAAAGGACGATGGGCAGATGTATGCGGTGATAAATGGTAACGCTGGAATGCTTAATGATTTTCATGGGTTCTGCGTAAGAACTACATTAAAGCCTTACCTTGTCGTTATCCTGTGTATCGTTATATTCGTATAAGTATCCTAAGACCCCTAATAATATTCTTTTACAGACGTCACTGCATGCACGTACGTCGTTCCGACTTCCTAGGTCGTACGTCTGTGGGGCAAATTTCGGTTTGGATAGCGTTTACTAATGTTAGCCAGAAATACAGTAGTTGTGCTAACTCATAGACTGTTAACCAAGATTCTAAAATGCGCTCTCGTTTCGAAAAGAATAATTAAGTGGAGTTTTAAAACTCTTCATCGTGCAACATAATTTTAAAATAATTCAGTTACCACGAGATGCTGGCTTTCGAATAAACTTTGTTCCGGCGCACGAAAAACCGAATTATATCACTTCTTTATGTGTAAAATTTGAAGAAAATGAGATGTTCTAGCAAATGAGTAAATGGAGGAATATTTTTCCGCATGCTCTTTATGAAATATATTCGAATCTATAAGGGCATCAAAAATCAATGAGAAAACTCACGCAAATTAAGTGCTCCTTTTTTACAATGCAGACTTTTACACGGGACCCGAAGGAAATTCAATTAAAAGCCGGCATCCTAAAGTAACTGGATTATTATGGGATAATACTACACTGTGACTGGTATTACAACCCTGATTAAGTAATCTTTTCGAGTCGGGAATGCATTTCGGAATTTTAATAAACATCTCAAGACTTTGCACATCTACTGTATCTGGTAGGAAATTGTCAATCTTTGGTGCGTCAGACTGAACAACCTCAAAACCCCTTTACTGAAATTACGAATCTGCACGAAGATAAATTACTTGTACGACTGATCAAGGCGTCGAAAGAAAACGCTGATTAGCAGAGGAAAAGCAACATGCAAGATTCCCTAAAACAGTCACTGCCCTTCAAGCTAAATTTCTGAGTATGGAAAAATAATATGCCAGGTCTTCCATCTAAATTTATTGAAATTGGATTTGCGCGATCACATATTTTATCCTTGCCAATTTCTTTTTTCTGGGAAGCTCAAACAGCAACTATCTTGAAATTAATTTGATCAGGAGCCTTTTCATCCACAAAACCATCGTGGCCCGAAAAGGGCAGTACTGTTCAATCAAACTGTCGATTACACGTGTTAAGAACATTGGTTCGATCTCACGTATTCTACATGCTAATTGTGGGAGTTTTGTAGCGCCCGACTATGTTGAGACTGGCACACATAAAATGATTTTCGCATGGATTTTCGATGATCAAATAAATTCAAATATATTTTATAGAAAATATGCGCACAAATATGCTGTCTTTCTCTCATTCGGTGACAAAGCACGTCGATTTTACACCTTATGCTTAAAGACGGGGTATATTTAGGCTTTAAAGTCGTTTTTAATTATACGATTTTTAAGACCGTACAATGGACATTCGTGCAACCTCGTACCTGTGTGTTTAACATTGCTCCTCATTAAATGTATAACACAGTCCGCACTCATTGCAAAATTGCATGAACTCTACATGGTATCTTTTTAAAGCCGTAGAGGAATAAATTATTTTCCTTACACGGAAAGCTTGCGTCCTTGTAGAACGAACTCGCTAAACGCTAATGCAATGGCTGATCTGGCTTAAAATTATTCGGCAATTGGAAAACCTTGTTAAAACCTAAATATACCCTGTCCTTAAGCATAAAATGTAAAATCGACGTGATTTGCCACTACATGAGTGGAAGAAAGCATATCTGTGTGCATGTTTTCTATAAAATATATTCGAATTTATAAGACCATCGAAAAGCATTGCGCAAAATGCCTGCTAATTAAGTAGTCATTTTTACCAATTGTGGGTTTTGCAGGAGATGGAAAAGAAGTGCATTCAAAAGCCGACATCCTGGCAAGTCTGAAATATTGCTGGATTATGTCGCACTATAATCAGTATTACAACCCTACCTAAGTAAGCCTTCCAAATCGAAAACGAATTTCAGCATTTCGGTCAACATTCCATCAAATCGGTCACTCACTGTACATACATTTACGCGACAGTTCAGCCGTCGTGTTCCACGATTTCCACCACGGAACGGTGAAGCAGGCACGGTGACTTGCGCGTGAATAAGTCTATAGTGAAAGTTTACTTTCTCAGTATTTAACGCACTTCCTCCTTTTCCCCAACCCACCTAAAGAGACGGCAGCTTTCGGTTTGTAAAGACTTTTTAATCGCCCAACATTTTCTTGGCCCACTTGCCGTTACACTTATATTCATAGTTTGTCAAGTAATTGCAGCATACATTCTCTAAAATGAGTTTCAAAAAACCTGCACGCCTTTAAGGAGACGTCTTAAAGTACTTATCAAATTATGCGACGACCCTGGACCAAGTTGCATGCTGTATGATTAGCATTGATAATTGCGATTATGCGAAGCTGTAAATGTGGACATTTCAAGGTCTGAAAAAATCTTATAACTAGAAACTTTAAAACTGAAAGGTATTATTTCTTTGAGTATACAATTTTGAGAAGACGCAATCTGCCACCAAGTGAGAGCGAAAAAGAATATTTCTGCTCTCATTCTCAAGTTAATTTATAATGGCACTGAAAATTAATGGAAAAATTCATTCTAATCAGGAATCACTTCATACAAATTTTAGATTGCCTCCTGACCTGACTGAAACATCTTAAGGCAATGCTGCATATTTATCAGTATTGCAGTGCTACTACATTAGTCCATTTGAATCAAAAATATGTTTCACAGTGCCGATTAACACTTCATGATGAAGCACATCTATTAGAGTACCTCACGTTGACACAAGTGTGAAAAACTCGGTGCCTCGATGGGATTCGAACTCATGACGGCAAGCGGAGGCTTCAGTACAGCCAACGCTCTAACCATCTGAGCTACGAAGCCCCATCGGACGACGCGAGTTTAATCACATTTGGGTCAAGTTTACCTGTCAAACTTACAGCAACGTCCGGATTCCACCAAATCTGACACAGTAAGCTGACTGCTTAAGCAGGATTTCCACCAGATGACAACCAGGCTCAAATAATTCATAAGTACGTGGCTACCCGCGCAACTTCGTCAACCGGTGCATAAGCAATAGGGACGAAAGACCTTGCCGCACGGACACCAAAGTTTGGCGAGCGCTTCCTTATGTCAAGGACGTTTCGGAATCTGTTGGCCGCCTTCTCGCACCATTTGGGGTTGGAGTTGCACACCGACCGGAGGCAGCCATCAGGCGTCAGTTAATGAAACCGAAAGACCCACTGCCACGGCAAGAAACTTCTGGAGTCGTTTATCGGGTCTGGTGCAGTTGCGGACAAAGCAACTACGTCGGAGCAACCGGAAGACGACTCCAAACGCGAATGGCCGAACACGCTGCAGCGGTGCGGAAAAAGGACGCTGCTCTCAAGTTGCGGCTCATTCGACGGGTTCCGGCCACACATTCAAGTTTGACGAGGCCGAAATTCTCGCAAGAGGTGACAACCGCGTGAGCTGGGAGCTGCTTGAGTCATGGTTTATTGGCCTCCAATCCATTAACAAGTGCACTGATCTTTCCATTCCATTCTCCGTGCTGAGACTTCGCCTAGGCGGCGTAAGTAACCACGCGGGGAACGCTCATTTGAACACTCTTTCCAACACCCGGGTCAGCGCGTCAGATGATCGAGCAATCATCGCGCCAACATCCAACACACGTGATAAAATTGCAGAAATTAACGACGCGAATGTCGGCTATCAAACAATTAGCACACCAAGTGCGACGATCCCGCATGAGGGGGGAGGGAGCTGTTAATGTTCATAGATATGCGCTAGCATGGCGACTGCATCGTATAAATACGTCAGCCGCTTGTGCATGAACCACCTGTATCGGCTTTTATCTCTGATGATGGATTCGAGCAGGAATCCGAAACGTCAGGCAGATAAAGCTCTTGTCCCAGCGACCGTGTCTTCTTCTTCAAGACTGCCTCCTGGGACTCGTCTCTTCGCAACGGATTTGTGTTGTGCAATGGACTGTGTTGTAAATTTCATGAAAAACCTTGGTAAACGGACATGTACGATGTTGTATACATGTGCATCGCGCGGTTTTGAAAATCTCGTAATATAAACTTTTTTAAAACCTGAATATACACTTTCTTCGGGTATGCAATATGAAGGCAGTATTATTTTCTGCCGAACGAGTAAAAGAAGGTGCATTTTTTGCACGTTTTTTACAAAATGTATTTGAGTTTATAAGACCATCGAAAATCAGCTCGAAAAATGCAAGCAACTTAAGTAGTCATTTTTTGCAGAGGATCAGGAAGGAGTGCATCAAAAATCTGAAATCCTGGTGAGTCCGAAATGCTATAGGATTATTCCGTAAGATAAGCAATATTACAACCCCACCTAAGTAATCCTTCCTAATCGAAATCACATTTCAGAATTTCGGCCAAACTTTCATGAGATCGGTCACGCACTGTAACTGTAGCCTTTAAATTTACTCTAGACCAAACCCCCAACCCCTAATCGTAACAGCAGCATTCATGAACACAGTTATCACCCTGCCCGTAACATTAGCACTATACGACAGGGCAGCTCGAACATAAAATTCGACTGTGTTCACACTATGTTTCATCGCAAGGTCAGAGCAGGTGCAGTGGTTTGCACGTGAATAAGTTTGAATTGATGGTGGACTTGCGCAGCATCTACCGCACTCTTTCCCTTCTACTCCCCCCACATGAGTTCGGTGTCAAGAAGTAGTCAGGAAGACTGGAGGCGGCGATGCACGGCCGGACCCGCATCTAAGCGTACAACCACACCCCTGGTCCACAAAATAAGTCTGGCCAGGATTTTAATCAACAATAATAACACTACGACGGATCAGAAGGAGGAGGAGGAGGAGGAGGAAGATGGCTGGACGGTCATTCTCACGACCTCTTTACCCAGTGGTAGCGCAAACGCACCTACCGGCAGCGTACCAGGTTTCAAATAACTGCCAGCGCATAACAGGTTGCAAGGGCCACCGTTTGCTGATCAAGTGTAGTGGACACTTACATACCTTTAAGCAACAAAAACAACACTGAGACTAGCCCGACCCCTAACCCTACCTTCTTCTGGAGTCGGGGGCAGGGCCAGTCGTCATGACGAGGGGGGTGCATATTAGCGTGCTTATCCATTAAGACTGCGCGATATTGTTATTTACGCGGCCGAAAGGCGTTCGTTCTGACACAAAGTGCCCTTGCTGTGTTGATTTGTCATATCATTGTATTTCAAATTTCGGAAAATTTCAAAAATTCTAGGACCAATGCACTGAAACAAGGCGGTATAAATTCGACTGTCGTGTCTGCGGGCTCTCGCTTGCCGGCACATGCTGTATAGCAGACAACCGTCAAACAGGTAAAGTTTAATTAGGCAATATTTTTACGTTCTGTTTACTTGTAGCGCAGGAATGCATGTTGTAAATGTCAAACTCCAATATTTGCACTATGCCTAAGCTTAAGCCTACGACCCCTGAAAACTATTTGAAAAACTTTGCCTGAAAAATTGTCTTAAGCCTAGGGATAAGCTAAGACATGGGAGTGTCCTCTAGCTCACAGGGGTGCACTGTTTTAACATTTACATCTACGCACCTGAGCACTGATCGGACTTTCAAGCGAATCAGAGCGCTATTATCTCTGGTTTCATCAGTGTTTTGGATAAAACTCCAGTTGTCGGATTCCTTTAAGTAATTAAGTATTATCCCTCATAACATGTTCACTCAGATCAAAAAAACCGACATTCCAACAATCCGTTTGATGATGATGATGATGATGATGATGATGATGATGATGATGATGATGATGATGATGATGATGATGATGATGATGATGATGATGATGATGATGATGATGATGATGATGATGATGATGATGATGATGATGATGATGATGATGATGATGGCAGAATTCACTTGACTGAGTGTACCAGCCACTGGCGTCTGTGTACATGCTGATAAGCACTTATAAAAGAACCAAATCGGTAGCCCTTCATTCTATTTATCACTCGTATTTTCAGTTACTTTGAAATTAAGGTTCACAGACGCGCAAGAATGGCGTAGTCAAAAAGAAAATGCACATGACTCACCAGCTTGCGAAATGTCCTGGTTCTGAAAATTGGTTTGAAACCTGTCACATTAAAGTATCAACTGTGCCTTTATGTGGATCTAGTGTTTCTCGGCAATCTAAAAAACACATCACACTGCAAAAAACCAGGATTATTTGCCTGAAATTTCCGATTCACTCTCCAATTCACAGCCCGCAGTAGTCGTCTAGCACAGTCGTGACGCAGTTCCAAAAAATGGCAGCTGCCAAATTCGCGTTTGGTCACGCAATTCGAGATTTAAATGATCGAGATCTCATCAGCGCTCATGGATGATTTTTGTGAAAATTAATCAACAATTTGGTGCAGAAATTTTGTCCCTGAAAGTGCCGTCAAATCGCCCATTCCCTCTGAGTGGGTTTTCTGCTGATGAACTGAGAAAAAAAACATTTAGCGAAGGGTTACTTATTCTGCTTCTCTCCTGATGACTTCCAACTAGTTGAACTAGAAGGGCTGGACGACTTTCATCCAATGAGTGGCGAATTATGCGATGACGTCTTTCCTCCTCACTCCTGCAGTGTGCCAGGCCACCCTCGTCCAAAGTAGTCTTCTCGTTTCTAAGCTGATTTTTTTACATTACGTAGGCATTTTAGGAGTACTTCGGCTGTCTTGACTGACAGACCTTTAAGGATGAAAGCAAAGGCTATCCAGACACAAGAAAGTTAAGTGGATGCCCTATCGCATGCACTATTGGCTGGAATTCTGCAATGCGTTTTCGACCTGGCAAGATTGCTGAATTTGCTTTGTACTAATAATTATCTTTCAGTTTCTTCAGGAAAACAGCTTTTTATTCAGCTTTTTTTCGGTCGTCTACATAAACTACGCCCTGTAAAAAGACTAATTAACTAATAAGAGTTTTTTTTAATTTTACAAAAAGAAAATGAAAAATTCAAATATATTTTATTCAAAAAATGCATAAAGTATGCTTTCTTTTACTTATTTGATAGAAAACAACATTGTCTTCATATTTCGCATCCGAAAAAAGTGTTTATTTATGTTTTAAAACGTTTCTATTACTGAGGTTTTTAAGACCATGCGATGTCTATGTATACAGGATCGCACATGTCCGTTTGCCAATGCTCCCGATGAAATATACACCGTAGTTCGCATTCATTGCAAGGAATTATGAACTTTAAGTGACACACTTTTGAAGTCATAGCGGAATATATGATTTCCCTTACGCGAAAACCGTGCACCTTGTAGACTGAAGTCGCAAAACGCTAAAGCAAAGGCAGATCAGGCTCAAAATTATCCGGAAAATGGGAAACGCTTTGAAACCTAAATATACACTTTCTTTGGTTGCGAAATATAAAGGCAATGTGATGTTCTATCAAATAAGTGAAAGAAAGCATATTTTGTGCATTTCTGTCATAAAATATATTTCATTTTATAAGACCATCGAAAATCAATTTGAAAAATGCATCCTACATAATTATTCATTTCTAACGAGTGTGAATTCTGCAGGAGGTCTAAAAGGAGTGCATCCAAAAGCCGAAATTCCGGTGACTCTAACATGCTATAGGATTACGCTGCATGGTAATCAATCTTAAAATCCCACCTAAGTAATCCTTGCTAACCGAAAACGCATTTCTGAATTTTGGCCACCATTTCATGAGATCGGTCAGGCACTGCATATTTCTCCGCGTTTATAGGCAAACGTTATAAAGGACTCATAAAACCAGTTTGAATACCTTATAAGTCGCATTGATAAACGTGCTGATGCGATACTGTACGAATAAATATTTCAAGGTCTTATTAAAAATCTTAAATAGAAACTTTTAAAAACCAAAAATTGTCCTTACTTCGAATATGAAATCTGGACATGGTGTTATTTTCTGCCACATAAGTACAAGAAGGAGTATGTTTATGCACGTTTTCTGTAAAATGTAGTTGGATTTACAAGAGCATCAAAAATCAATGGGGAAACTCGTAGTAATTATTTAGTCATTTAAGTAGAATATATTATTTGTAGACGGCCGAAACGGAGCCCATTCATGAGCCGCACGTTAGTTAGTATCACAAACCTACTTAAGTAGCCTTTTCGGATCGAAAGCATACTTCTGAATTTCGCTTGACATTTCATGAGGTAATAGGGCTTCATTTGGCAGGAGACCAGTCGGTTAAATTTTTTTCCAAAAAGATGCACTGACGAACTGATTTTAATGCCTGAATTAACCGAGAGGGATATGGACGCCGAAACAGCCACTTTTCAAGTCAGTAACTTGGAGAGGTTTAAGGAATTCGATGAGCTAGACAAGGACACCTCCTTTGTGCGTCTTTGGATGACGATAGAAGTAAATCAAGACAATTTTGTGCTATTTATCGTGTAACCATTGATAGTTCTGCGCACAAATTTATCTAGAAATCATCTCTGGAGCCGAATTTCGATTTTCTTAAAAGTCAGCATTCTGCACTGATGGGCTGACTTATTTTGGAAGCAAGTAGACGCGAAATGAAACACTCAACTGTAACTTAAGGGCTTTTAAATGTGAAAATCCCGAAAAATTTCGGCGTGTTCCGAAAACCGTTGAAACCTGGGTATGGATAAGGGAATCAGGGCCACCTTTCATACTTCCAGGAGAGGTATCGTAACTCACCGTAACTCCAATTCTAACGCCGTACTGCAGGATACATATTCCCGCGTCCCACCATATCTTTATTAGTTCTTGATGTCGATTTTTAACCTGGTTTAAAAAATGCTGGTCATTTGCTTTGTCTTTGATTCTTGTGAAAGTACAGAGTGAGTGACCGATCTTATGAAAATTTAGCTGAAATTACAAAATCCGTTGTCGATTAAGAAGGCTTACTTAGACAGGGGTTGTGATATAAGTTACCATGCGACATAATCCATGATGTTTCGAATTCGTCAGAATGTTGGCTTTTGAATGCACTTCTATGCGACTTTGTTTTAAAACAGCAATCACCGAAAAAATGACTGCTTAATTAGTATGCATTTTTCACATTAATTTTCGAAGGTCTTATAAAACTTAATATTTTCTACGAAAAACATGCCCACAAACCTGCTTTCTTTTATTCGTTTGGTAGAAAATTAGGTCTTATTAACTTTTTTTACTCGAAAAGAGTTCCTCTTAATTTTAATAAAAGTTTATAATTATGGGGTTTTTTAAGACTATGCAATGCCCATCCATAAAGAATTTTATCTGTCCGCTTATTAATGCGTCTCGTGAAGTTTCCAACATAGTCCGGATCCACTTCAAAAATTTGTAAATTCTACACGGTATTTTTTTAAAGAAAAAAAGGAATATATGATTTCTTCTATTCAAAAAATACCCTTATCTGCGAATGTATCCGATGATGGGTTCGAATGAGAATCCGAAACGACAAGCCAATGAATTTCTTGTTCCAGTGATCGCATCTTCGTCTTCTGAACTGCTACCTGGGACTCGCCTGTTCGCTTCTATCAATGTAAGGTGTCATTTACAGTGTCAAGTGTTTAGACTCTCTGGCCAATTACTGTGAAGTGACCAACAAACGACTAAGAACGCGCATGCATGAGCACGCTGTAGCCGTAAAGCAAAAGAATGTGCCATCGCACGTCGCCACTCATAGTCTTGAAACTCATTACAGGGTCGACTTTTACGTGCCCGAGTGCTCGGCCGAGCTGGAAGCAACTTGGCGGAAGAAGTAGTCGAAGTCTGGAGATCAGACGCCAACTCGATCAACCGCAGTATTGACCAACCGACGTTGTTTGAGGCTATCAGGCACCACTTGCGCGCGAGAGCAGAGCCAAAAGGAAAAGATTGGAATGGACCTATCGGGTGTGAGCACGGATGGTCTATTCAAACCACGTATTGCTCATTCTGTCTATCTCCAATGATGTGCCCGAGTAAGAGTACGAAACGTCAACCGACTAAATCTTCCTTCCCAGGGATCGTCTTACCTTCTCCCTCCATCTCAACACCTGGGGTCAGCATCTTCGCTTACACTCATGCGTATATGTATAGTAAAACAATAATTTCTTTGGGTAATTCGCGTCTCGAGGAATAAATACGAAGGGGTGATCATGAGAACTACAGGTTTAATGTCCCGACGTCAAAAATGCAAACACATTTCCATCATCGGAGGGAAGTTTGTGCATGGCGTCTCAGTTTTTATGAGTGGCGTTTATGCGCTTCGCCTCCTACCCTCACCGGGGAGCGGTGTCGGGAGGACGACGGTCGGGGTTCTTGCCTGTAATGCTCACATCTGTTCTCCTAAACCCTCGTATCTCGTCCCCGTTTCCTGTTGGCGTCTGCAAGTGAGCGTCTCGTCGGTGGTTGCTGAGCCGTTGCCGAGGTCTCTGTTCCTATCTGGCTGACGAACCCCGTCGTCGGCGCTCATGCGCGAACTGTGTTCACGCTCGTCTGCGTTTAGTCCCAACAGGAGGCCTTGCGACATCACGACTTCTCCCACGGTTGTGGTTATGTCTGACATGCGTTCATCCCCTATTCTGTTCTTGCTCAGCATGGGCTTGCTTACTGTCGCGTCCAGACTGACTTTCCGCCCGCGGTTCCGCTGGCTGAACCGCGGCCTAGTAAGCCGCCAGGGAGAAACGTAAATCGGCTGAGAGAAGTTGGTGAGACGTGCCATGCTTCGGACGTTTCTCTGGCTGTTTGGCCAGTATCTCGGCCTAAAATGCCGGCGTTCAGGAAAGTTAAGGTGTGTCCAGAGACTGCACAATGTCCCAATACCAGCGAAAGCTGGTACATCTGTCTCATTGCCCTTGCGCGCTCGTTCATACTGGTCTGCGGACGTTTACTAGTCTCTCTAACGTAGTTTGTCTCAAAGGAACTGCACTCAACACGGTAGACGATATTCTCCATTCCGTTTCGCAACAGAGTGACGTTGGGTTTCATGATCAGCTGTCTGCTCGTCGCCTCAGTTCGATTTCCGGCTCCGATTTCCAGCGGTTATAAAAGAGAAAGATTGCTTCGGACACGTCTTGTGTGTACGGTAGCGCCCGCTACACCTTCTTTTGTTTTGCCGCGGGTCTCACAGCCTGTGTCAACAATCTGCTGCGAAGACAACCATTGGAGGTGAACATTCATCGAAGATAATGAAGTACGGCATTTTTTTCACCTGCTTCGCTGCGACGAGTTTTCGCTATCTCGTAAAGAGTTTGCAGTTGAAGCTTGTGGAGTAGTAGATGGTTACTTGATCTGGCGGACTTTCGGTATACCGTCTTTATGGGCTCCCTCCGGTCTTAAGGTACTTTTCTTACACAAATTTACGTATATATATATATATATATATATATTATGATAGTGGGCGCTCACCGATCAGGTTACTGAACATGCTCGTTCCGTTGTGCCTTGGGGCTCATACTAGAACCCTCGCAGGCAGTCGCACAGCAACTAGTAGAATGATGTAAATCAGGTGGTACCGACAAAGACAAGGGAGACCGGAATGGCCATTTCTGGCTTATTAGCCGTCATCAGCCAGTCATACCCAATCCCGAAGTTTGAAACATCTGGGGCTCAATCCCGCGACTTGTTAGTTATAAGTCCAACAATTCTAACCACCGAGCCATGGGCCTGTTTTATTTTCGGTTGCGATTGGGAATATACAATTATGGGGGCGCCCACCGATCGTTTCTACGAAAGTCACTCGTTCCGTTAGGTATGACTGGCTGACGACGACCAATAAGCCAGAAATGGCCACTCCAGACTCCCTTATCTTCGTCGATAATACTATTCTACCTCTATCATGCGCCGCTGTGCGGCTGCTGGTTGGGCTCGACAGAGAGCGCGTAAGGCACAATGGAACGAGTGACTTCCGTAAGAACGATCGTTGAGGCACCCTACCATTATGTATTCCCCATCGAAACCGAGAGGGCAACAGCTCGTGGCCCAGTGGTTTGAGGCGTGGATATCTCACTAACACGTCGCGAGTTCGAGTCTCAGGTGTTTCACACTTCGGGGTTGGGTATGACTGGATGACGACGGTTAATTAGCCAGAAATGGCCGTTCAAGTCTTCCTTGTTTTTGTCAATAATAACCTTCTGCCTATCTCATGCGCCGCGGGAAGAGCGAGTTCCGTAGAGACGATCATTAAGCACCCCTTCCATATACATACAATGCTGCGTCATTCTTAATTATGAAAGCAACCATCCTGCGGCTTATAAAAGGATCTGTTTCTCAACCCTTTTTCACCAGGCCTTTCGTTACTGCAGCAACGATGATCTACTTAATAAAGAACTCGTTTTTTGTGTCGGTTATTCCGACTCAACGGATACCCTGTCAGCTTTACAAATAATTGTCTCAGAAATCAGAGACAACCACAAGACGTTGGTTCTAATGAGGGAGCAGAACTACGGAAATTCTTCTTTCTACCCTACATGCACGGCAGTTTCGAGACGATCGCCCGACAAATAAACCGGTTTGGCATCTTCATTGCCCACAAGCCGGCGTCCTCCCTGTGTGCAACACTATCCAGAATGAAAGACCCCATACCCAAAGAGCAGAAAACTAGTGTCATCTACCGCATTCGTGTGCTAACTGCTCTAGCGATTATGTTGGTCATAAAGGCCGCCGACTTGAGACACGTATAAACGACCATAAACTACCCATCCGCCGACGTGGCCCTTTGTCACTCGTGGTTGCGCACGCCCTTGAATGCGACCATCGATTCAAATGGGAAGGAACTGGAGTTGTTGCCGTGGCAAGCACCAAAGAGGGTCGAGAATTTCTCGAAGCCTAGCACTCTAACACGACCAGCGTCAATCGTCATGTCGATCCGGACGCTCACTACCAAGGCCTGCGTTCCCGGCTTATTGACTTGCGCCCACCACCTAATAACAGCTGCTTACTCCATACAGGGCCATGTAAAATCGCACCATTTCGCCACCCTCTTCCCCAAACTCAGTGAACCGCAACTTCAATCCCTAACTCCTTTACGTTGGCCCACTGACCTCTGTCCGCATGCAGGATCGACGACCATTAAGTCCACTGTCCATAGTCCCATTGAGTCGTCATCCCCTTACCCTCCAACACTGGGAACCTCAACAATTCCCCCTTCAATCCCACGCCACAGGTCCTAGCCTAATTGTGTGTTCACTCCTCTTTCATACATTAGTCGCTGCCTGTCAGTGGTTGCCCTGTCACGCCAACCAATTTAATCTGACCGTTGCACTTTCTGTTCTGTTTATTTCGCATGACGACGGGTTGGTGTTACCAGCTCGAAAATTCCCGAGTACAACTCGGTTTTTTTCCGACGAGCCTTCTATCTTCATAATATTATCTAGGAATGCACACTAATACAGCTGTTCAATATATATACATATATATTAGAAAGTAATAAGTCCTTTGAGAAATGCAACAAACTTCTTCCGTAAATTTTCGACAGTGGTTACCCAGGTCGTCTTGAGACGTGTGGCAAATATGCAAAACAGTCAATACTTTTTAAAGTAGCAAAACGCTAATACTGCCTGCCGACGACCCGTGGTCTCGGTTTACAGCTCGCGTTGATTGGCTGTGGCCTCTTGCATCTTGCTCTGAAAGTATTTTAAACGGCGTCTAGTTCAATGTATCAATCGATGCATGATCCAACGGAATACATGGCGTCCAAAAATCCACGGCCTTTTTTAGATGGACAAACACCAACAATCCGTGTTTTTTCTAAGCGAATTTATGGCCAGTTTCCAGTGTGTTCATGGCAACTTGGTACAAGTGGTCTCGCCTCTTCACGGCCAGTTTTTGTCCATGTATGCGCGTAGAGACCGACTTCCCAGTTTTATCACAGTACGTTGCCTTACAGGTGTCGCATTAAAATCGTGTAGACAACCTCTTTCTTATCCGAATAACTAAACCTGTCCTTAGGACTTACGAGCCGGTTGCGTAATGTGGTCGTCGGTTTGTGCGCCACTTGTATCTTATGTTTCCTCGGGGGTCTTCCGACGATTTCTGACCCGTTTTTAATGTACGGAAGCGTCCTTCAGATTTCCTATTTAAGCGCTTGATCAGAGAAATTTGGTTCCTTGTATTTTCTTTTAATTCCTGTTGCCTTATGTCTTTGGGATGCCCATTTTGGAAAATGTTTGATCAAATAATTGAGTTCTGTTCAGTATCTGTTGTTGTCTGAGAAGGGTTTTTTCGGTCGATTAAGTAGGCTGGTAACAGCAATCCGTTTGGGAGCAATAGAGTGATTCTTGTTATGATGTAGAACAACGTCGGTGTAAGTTTCTTTGCGGCGAACTGATGTGTTGAATGTCCCGTCAGTCATTCGCTGTACGAAAACGTCAAGAGAAGGAAGCTTGCTCCCAACCTGGTAGCGTCAAGGTAATAACACTGGGGAGCATTTCCAGGTGATCCTTTTTAACGACAACAAAAATGCCATCTACATAACGCGCTCATAATTTGGGATGGGGCAATGGCTTCCAATGTTTGTATCGTGATTTCAGCATGCATACCCTGGACACCGGGCACATCGTCGCTTGGGACATAGCTCTTATTTTCGATGTCAGCCCTTTCGAGAAAGTCCGAAAATTCTACAAGGATGGATTATTCATCAACCGGCATATCGAGTTGGATACCGTGTAGAGAAACATCGAGGAAAAATGAAAGAGAAAAGAGCCAATCATATCAGACTGACACACGCACGCTCCCGCTTACCTGCGCAAAGGCCAAGCAAGTGTCAATTTTATGTGCATTCGTGACGTCAACTGTCTCTTCTTTTCAAATTTGCTCTTCGTCTGCGACTGAGGACGACCTGGGGGGGCGGCAGTAAAGTTTATTTTCCCATAGAACCTATTTCATTTCAACTTATATTACCTGGGACGCCCATCTTCCAATATATACAGTAGGTGGGCTAACTCATGAAATGTCAACCGAAATTCCCAACCGCGTTTTTGTTTCGAAAAGATTGCTTAAGAAGCGTCGTAAAACTAATCATCGCGCAGCATACTTCTATAACAATTCAGTTACATGGAGTTGCCGGCTTTAGAACGAACACCTTTTTCGGCTGAATGCGAAACAAAACTCTGTAAAAAATGACTACTTAAGTGGCAGACACTTTTCCCATTGATTTACAGTGCTCTTAAAAATTCAATTATATTTCATGGAAAACACGCATAAAAATATTCATTCTTCTGCTCAATCGGTAGAACATTAAGTCTTATTCCAAGTTTATACTCGAAGAAAGAGTACAATTCGGTTTTAAAAAACTTTTCTAATTCCTGAATAATTTTGAACCTGACCTGCTGTTACCCTCGAATTCAGGGTTTCCAAACTACATGCTGTATATTTTTCGTGGACGGACAATCATACGTTTCACTACGGATTAAAAGGAGACTGTGCGGTGTTCATACAATTTATCCGTGGATTTGAGCCATATTTAAACTTTAC
>CACRXP010000597.1:108658-173829 GCA_902702965.1 Spirometra erinaceieuropaei
ATGAACTGATTAACATTCGCTTCCCGGACGACCGCAGCAGTTTTTAAAATTTTGTCAGCCAACCGCAGACAGAAGTTGACACCCTGGCCAACCTCGATGTCATTTTATTTTCATAAAATGCAAAAACCTCTTCACAAATGTTTCCATTTTTCCTTTTCACTGTTCAGATTTTTGCTTTATCCTGCACTCTTTAGCGCCCTTTTTCCGCTTCCTGGTAGACGGTACGAAGATTTCTTTGACTACCTTTCGTAATGTTTTTTTTTCTTCTTTGTTTACCATCCAGCCCTCTTCTGTCCAATCATTACACCTTCAGTGCCTAAATAGAACTCTAAATCATCATAGATTTTTGTACACAGGTTTCATCAAATCGCATGTTCACAAACTCACTGATTCGGGAGTATGTTGTCTTGGACACATCCGGGAAAGCTGCTTGAAAGACCGCGAAAAAATGCAAGCCGTTTGAAGCCGGATGCCGATTGTTCCATAAGAAATAGATTTAGTTGGCACGTACGCATAGAAGGTACAGAAATTCGAAATTTGCTGAATTAAGTCTTTTCGGCAAGTCCTGCACCATAACCCTAATTATGGGCATAATCATGCAGGCATAAATTAATTAAGCTACGACCACGCTTCCGTTTTTTAATGTGCCAAATTTATTCACAAATCTTTGTAAAATTAGCTAGGCGAAATATTGCATGATTTAGAAGACGTTTTTGCGACTCCTAAACTATCATTTCTGCGTCCCGCGAAGCCTGATGGTATTGAGGAAACGTAAAACCCTAAAAAAGAGATATCGTTTGTTTATAAATTTTTATTTATTAGATGAAGACTAAAATATTTTCACAAAAATCCAGAAATTCAGAAATCAGATATATTAGAAGCTACCTGCATCAGGCTAACACAGCAACGCATAAACTGGGGAAAACACGTTATGGGGAGCGAATTTTGAAAATACAGACAAATGTAAAAATAACACTTCTTAGTTGATTGCCTTTTGGTACGTTCTAACACCTAGTAATGTCTTAGCGCTGTATATGCCAAGAAGAATGTTCGAAAACTTTTCCAGGCTGCAATGTAGTTTAAGCAAAAGTTCCATGTTTTTGAACACTATTCTTTGAGATAATAGAGTATTTTAAGATATGCACTATAGGAACTGAACTTTACATCACCAGTTACAAACAAAAAACAACTGACTTTTTTAGAAATCCCGGGACAGGAAAAAACTGCACAAAGTCTAGACAGTCCTTTAAGCTGTTTGCTACTAACTGTCGTAAGGCCGGCATGCATGGAGAAGTATAGTTGACATTTCGTACACATAAGTATTAGGACAAATAAGAGCCAAAATCAAACAGATTTTCGTTAATTTTTGGCGTAGTTTATGTTATGCCTGCCTTCCGTGATTTGATCGGGCCAAGTCGATCAGGCCTCAAGCAGGAGGAATAATAATACGAAAGAGAGGATTTGAAGAAGGAGGATAAGAAAAGAAGATAGAGGAGTACGATGAGGAGGATGATGAGGTTGAGGAGGAGGAGGAGGAGGAGGAGGAGGAGGAGGAGCAGGAGCAGGAGCAGGAGGAGGAGGAGGAGGGAGAGTTGGAAAATAAAAGTGATAAAGAAGAAAAAGAAACGGGCGATTAAGAGGAAGAAGAAGAAAACTAGGAAATAGAAGGGAAAGAAGGAGGCAGAGAGGTAGGAGAAGAGAAATGAAAAGATGAATACACAACCAAGGAGAGGAGGAAAAAGTGGACAGGAACAAAAGAAAATAGAGGCACGCAAAAGAATGAGATATAAAGCAGAGAAATAAGAAGAAGAAGATGAAGAAGAAGAAGAAGAGGAATAATAATAATAATAATAATAATAATAATAAGAAGAGGTATAATAATAAAAAGAAGAAGAAAAAGAAAAAGAAGAAGAGGAGGGGATAAATATGAAAGTAGAGGGAAATAAACAGACAGGGAAAAATGTAACCGAGAACGACAGCGATGACGACGATCATGATGATGATGATGATGATGATGATGATGATGATGATGATGATGATGATGATGATGATGATGATGATGATGATGATGATGATGATGATGATGATGATGATGATGATGATGATGATGATAGCGACGACGAGCATTAGAGGAAGAAGGTGGAAAAGATATAGAAGAAGAAGAAGAAGAAGAAGAAGAAGAAGAAGAGGAAAAAGGGATCTGCCTAGAGCAAAAGGAGCACTGGCCTGAGCACCATCGAACGAGATACACCACTGGTGTTCTTATAAACGAAAATTAGCGGTCAGGTTACAATAGAATGTAGGACCCTCAAGTTGATGGCAGCTTTACAAATATACCATAAAATTCAGAGTGACTGTAAACATTACGTATTATTCACGGTTTCCATTGTTCGCAATTACCCTTGCTTTGCCAGCGGCGCTGATAGAAGCAAACAGGCGAGCCTAAGGAAGCGGTTTAGAAAAAGATGATGCGACCACTAAAACAAGAAGTTTATTGGGCCTGACGTTTTGAACTCTCACTCGAACCCATCATCAGAGAGAGTCGCAGATAAAGGTAGTGGAGGCACAAAGACTGTAGCATTTATGGTGCGTAGCTGCCGCATCACGCCAGCTGGATGGATAACGGGCAACAAATGGCCTTCTCCGACGAATTTATTTTGGGTGATCTGGAGGGTTTGGAACTGCCACACATATGGCTTGAGGAAGCGTCCCGACACCCTCAGTAGACAATCCTGTGGAGGCTTAGGAATGTGCGTTTGGCACTGATATAACGTCAGACATTTTCACCCGGGAACTGACATTTGTAAACTATTACAGAGGTGAGCATATGGTGTTTCGATGGGAAACCAGTAGTTTGCATACTCCCGGGGCACGAAATAATACCTGAAATGCAACCAAACTGTGACATTGAAGTGACTTTTCCTGAAGGCCCATCTTGGCTTGACTGAATATTAATGAGGGCTGTTGTGCAGGTGTATATACTGCGACATTCGGGCTGAGCGGTCAAAGGATGATCTGAAAGAGATTTTTCAGCAAAGTCTAATTAATGGCATGGACGAACACTGTGTTAAATTGCTGGAGTTACCTGAAGGTCCTAGATTTCTTTTATATTCCAACAATGTTTTTATAAAAGTGGGACAGTCATTTTCTGGCCATTTTTGTTAAAACGTTATTCACGCTAAAAGTCGTCCCTTTGTACTCTCTCATGCCGACAACCTAGCTAAAAAAAACGGGTGGTCCTAAAACTAGGCTGCAGAACATACTTTTCTACCCTTGAAGCCCATAAATATATTATCATATTACCTGGCAAGTGTTTACAAATCAAGTTATACCTTCCGGATTGAAAAAGGACATATTTAGGGCCATTGTACATGCCCACATAAGCCTTCGAAGGGGCGTGTTTCCTCTTATTTTTTCTTCAATAAATAAATTTGAACTATCATAGTTGTGAAAACACATCGATACAAGAGAGTTCAACCGTCGATTTCGACTACTTCCACTGTGTGCTCCACAGTAGCTTGAAATCAGGGACGATGATTTGCGCATGAATTAGTTTGTAATGATGGTAGACTTGCACAGCATCTACCGCACTCTCCCTCCTGACCTCGGCGCGTAGCCACAGTAGAGAAAACCGGAGGCGAAAGAGGGCATAGGTAGATGGCTCGGCGGAAACCTGTACCTAGGCGTACCATTACATCCCCTGGTCCATAAAACATACTTGACCAGGATCTTGCATTACAACACAAATAGGGGGCGTAGAACGAATTCCAATTGGTGTGGAGTGAACCAACAAGTGGGCGCGCAACCAAACCCCGATGTTCGCCGGAATCGAAGTATCTTCCGTGTTGTTCCATCGCGTCAACCGCGTGACTCGTTTTAGGAGCAAGCACACACACACACATCTACCAATCCACTCAATAGGAATTTCGGCGTTCTTCACAGTGGATGTGCAATCCGCCGATGCGGCAGACAACTACGCGGGCTGCAGACTGAAGCCCACATGAACGAAACGGAATAGCAGCATTTCGTACTGTTATCAGGCCGTGTGAATGAGGGTCAAATCTTCATCCCTAAGGTTTCTGGTGCGTGCCTGGTGACTGAAGAAAGTTTGTGTCTCCTTTGCAGAAGAGATTATTGGTCCTCCCAAGTATCAGAAGCATTCTCTTGTGATTTAAAACCTGTTCAGGCGACCGGCCCAACTGACATATTGCGGGGGTGGATGGGGGGTTGGCATGATCGGCGTGAAGGTGGGCGATACAGCCCACGCACTTGGTCTCAAGAACTCAGTGTGGAACAGCTTCCGGCCACCCACTGTAGACCACCGCCGGATCCCATCAAAGACCGAGTTCGGTAATTGCTGTTGCGTTTTCTCTCCTAAAAAGACCAAATTATAGGAAAGCTGCAATAAGGCGTTCTTTAGGGAAGTTGTTTCTGCCAGAACGATCACAGAAATAGCACCGGTCTTGGCAACGCTCGGCATCTTTAACGCGATTGTACCTACTGCCTGCCGTGTCAGATTATGCGACAGACTGTGTGAGAAAACCATTAACCCCGCGGCCAAAAGAATGCATGTGAACGCATGCCAACGAGGTCGTTTTCACCTCATCCGGACATAAATTACAACACACTGCTTATTTCCATAAGCGAAAGTTGCGGCGAATGTTTGTTTTGCATTATGTTTTAGTGACAGGCTTGGTAAAAAACATCCGACCACGGGCTTTTGTCAAAAGAAGAGGCGGGTAACTTGACTCAAATGTGATTAAACTCGCTTCGTCCGGCGGGGCCTAGTAACTCAAGTGCTTAGAGCGTTGGCTGAAGTAAAGCCTTCCCCTTACTGCCTGGGTTCGAATCCCACCGAGGCGCCGAGTTTTTCACAGTTGGGTCAGTTTGAATTATTTAAAATCTGTTAAAAGATCTATGAATTACGTGAGCCTGGTAGTCATCTGGTGGATTCTAGGTGAATTACTTATGAAATCCTACTTGGACAGTCAACTTGCTGTATCAGATTTGGTAGATTCCAGACGTTGCAGTAGGTTGGGCGGGTAACATGACCCCAAATGTGATTAACGACGCGTCGTCCGGCGTGGCATCATAGCTCAGGTGGTTTGAGCATTGGCTTTACTGAACCCTTCCCCTTACTGTCGTGGGTTTTAATCCCACCGAGGCGCCGAGTTTTTCACAGTTGGGTCAGTATGAAAAGAAGGGGCATTTATATAGAGGAAAGTGCAGACGTGAGGATATGGCAGCTCTAAGTAGTAAAAGGGGCGCAGTTTCGTGTTCCCGCGGTTCTGAAGGATATTCTTTATTACAAACTACTGTCTCCATCTCGGCAAACTTGTTCCTCACAAGGCTTACGGCAACCTACCGGTCTCGGTTAAAGAATCTGGTGTAAATATCAGACTGATTATTGACAGGTATGTATTTGCACAATTAATACCTTCATTAAATACTAAAACCCTTGTAAAAAATATTACCCTAATCTTGTTCTGGTTCTGATTATGCATTCGCGTATGAATGTGAGTAAAATTCTTGTACCAACGAGCGCATCCTCCTCTTCTCGGAGAGCTAATAAGCTCCTGATCTTCTTTGGCGCTACTAGGTGCTACTAAGAGACTATCGGACAGTGTCCTCTATCGGCACTGGATTTGATGTTACCGGCGAACTGTTCGACTTTAAGGACGGGGTTTTTTCACGGAAAAGCATAGGCGATCTTTTTGTGAATAACACGTGAGAAAATTTTGAAAATCAATATCAATATGTGTTTTCGGTTAAATCCGTATTCCACTTTTGTGTAAAGACTAAAATGAGGATACGATTATGATTGTTGAAAAGTCAAGTTGACAAACACGTGTTTTCGGTAACTCGCCATCAGGCCAAAGGGGTTACATAGAAGTTGAAATTATGCGAACTTACAGGGCTTATAAGTGATTCAGGGGCTATTAACACTCATCGTTCCCCGTCAATCCTCGTTCCCACGCCAGTCGCATGACGAGGCGTACTGTGGCGTGATATATCCAGGATCCAGGCGACGGATCTTTACTTGGGATGAACCGCCTCTTCTCCTGATTTCTACGCATTTTCCTGTGTGCGTATTGGGGTCGACATTACAGTCTTATCATAGTATACTGCTGTACTGCTGCTTGCAATTTTGCCTATGCATTTTGCTATACGAAAGCATCTCGAGTCGGTAGTTTTCTGCCAAATTTCATTTTATATTCAAATGCGACGCATAAATATGTCAAGTTGACAAGCGTCTCAGGCGGGTTTTGGGTGTAATGAGGTGTAATTCGATGCCCTAAGATAAATCTCATATGGGGTTTTACCTAATACACCTTACCCTATCGTATACTACTAGCTGCCTGTCGACAGTTAATGAATATTAGGCGGTTACCCGCTGTGGCTGGTGGACTCCGGCCCAAATATTCATACGTAAAAACCTAGGTCTCAACCTATAGACCTTGAATAGACTGTTAGTAGTATATTTGAGGTAATAAGCAACGCCCTTGATGACCCTATTGAAACGGTGCATACAATATTAATGTCAAATGCGCATCTTACTAAACATTTGCCAGTAACATATTTGAAAAGTCAATTTGCAAAGAGGTGCTTTCAGTAACTCGTCGTCAGGCAAAATCAGTTACATAGGAGTTGAAAATATGCGAAGTTGATAGGGTTTATAAGTGCCTCCGGAGCTATTAACACCCATCGTTCCCACGCCATCCGTATGGCGATGTCGGCGTGTCATGGTCATTGTGTCATGGGAGCGAAAGGGAGGGGGGACATAGGCTGTGAGTAATGTTTGTGCGTCGGGTACGTTGTGCACACACCACTGCCATCAAGGAGGTTGGGAGGACGTTGGGGTCGGCGTTGGACACGGAAGACAGAGAGCCAGTGTCAGGGTCTTCTGACAGCAAAGCACTGGATTGGCTAGCCGTGTAGCCACTGCCTCGGCTGTAGCTGGCACCAGTTGGCGTAGGCCCCTGGAGAAGCTTGCTGGTGTCCGGTAGAGAACGTGAACACATACCGACCTGGCTAGGTAGAAGTGAAAAGAAATCGATCTCGAGTTCTATTCTCGCACACCTTGTCGGTACGAATCACTGAGTCGATGCTAAAGAAGTCTTCCAGGTTGTCTACCGGACATCGGTAAGCTTCTCCAGAGGCCTACGCCAACGGGTGCTAGCTACAGCCGAGGCAGTGGCTATACGGCTAGCGAATCCATTGCTATTTTGTCAGAAGACATTAACAAGGGCGCTCTATCGTCCATGGCCAACGTCAACCCCAGATGGTCTGTACACGCAGCTCCAACCCAGTAATGACGGTGTTGTGTTCTCCGCGTGCCTGACTTACAAACATCACTCACAGTATATGCTAACCCCCCCCGTCCTGCCCCAATAATTATTAAATGCCGACCTCGTAATGCCAGTGGCGTAGGAATGACGCGTGTTAATAGCCCCTGAGACACTTATGAACCCTGTGAACGTGTTATATTTTAAAGTTTTATAGAGGTGTATGGGCCGGATGATGAATTGTCGAAAACATGTGTCGGTCAAATGGTTTTGTTTCAAAAGGTATGTAAAACCGAAGTGTAATCCTCGATCGGGCCACGAAACAGGCGCGTCCGTTGTGCCTTTAGGCTCCCTGTTGCGTCCTCAGTTGCAGGAAGGAGTACCAACAAAGACATGAGAGACTGGGATGACCATTCCTGGTCGTCGGTGATCACATTCATTCAACCCTAGATTTACAGTGGTTGGGCTAATTCATGAAATGCCAATCGAAATTCCCAAGTGCGTTTTCGTTTCAAGAAGATTTATTAAATAGGGTTGTAAAACTTATCATCATGCCGCATAATTCCAAAATTATTCAGTTACCTTAGGATACGGGCTTTCGAACGAACCTTTTCCAGCCGCATCCAAAAACCATACTTTGTAAGAAATGATTACTTAAGCAGCATGCATTTTTCTCATTGATTTTCGATTCAAAGGAAAACATGTATAACAATATTCATTTTAGCACTCATTCTTTAGAAATATCCGTCTCCTTTAAATTTTATTCTCGAAGAAAGTGTATAATTCAGTTTTCAAAAACTTTCCCAATTCCCGAATAATTTTGAACCCCACCTGCCGTTACATTTCCACTCAAGGTTTCAAATCTGCATGCCGTATATTTTCCGCGTAAGGAAAACCATTCATTCTTCTACGGTATTAAGTGGCGACGGTATGGGGCTCATAAAATTTAGTAGTGGATTTTAAAAATATTGTTACGTTTGCTAGCCACTTTGGTAAATGCATAGACCTGACGTTTTATGAACAACAATTTCAAGGTATTAAAAAATCTCTCAATAAGAGACTTTTAAAACCGAATTATACCCTTACTTCGAGTAAAAAAATTAAGGAGACGTAATTTCTATCGAATGAACAGAAGACTTAATATTGTTATACATTTTTTGCAAGTGAGGTTGAATTTTTGAGGGAGTCGAAAATCAATGAGAAAAATGCATGCTGCTTAAGTAACCATTTTTTACAGAGCATAGTTTTAGCATGCTGACGAAAAGAAGATCTTTCAAAAGTTAACATCCTGCGGTAATTGAATTATTATAGAATTGTGGTGTATGATGATTTTTTTTTACAAAAATATTTAATAAATCTCGGAACAAAAACGCATTTCGGGATTTCGGTTGACATTTCATGAATTAGCCCACCTACTGTACATGACCTGCGATTCGAACTTACGTCCACTTGTTGCCCAAAGCTCTATCATTGGGCTACGAGTCAGTTGTCCTGTCGGCTGCAATGGAAAGTACTAAGTATGTTGGAAGTGCGTTCAGAGATCAGGTTAAGGAACCGTTCTTGTAACGTTGTACTTTTGGATTCATTCTACAGCCCTCGCACACAGTTGCGCAGAAACCAGAAATGAATGCAAAGTGGTAGTGTATTTATGGTATCAGTTCGCTCATCAAGAAGGTTACGGGAAAGGATCGTCCCGTAAATGCAGATAAGGAGTCTTGAAGGAGGAGACACGATCGCTAGGACAAGAGCTTTATTAGCCTGAAGACTCGGATTCCTGCTCGAACCCATCTTCAGAGACACAAGCAGATACGGGTGGTTCATGCACAAGGGGCTGCAGTATTTATAGGATGCAGTCGTCATGCTATGAATGATCACTGCTCCCCCCTTCACCAGAGATCGTTGCACTTGGTGTGATGGCCGAGATTCGCGTAGTTAATTGCTGCAATTTCATCACGTGCGTTGGATGTTGGTGTGATTATTGCTCAACCATCTGACGCACCGACACTGGTGTTGGGAAATGTGTTCACCTGTGCGCTCCCTGCGTGGCTAATTACTCCGCCTGGACGAAGTCTCGGCATCGAGTATGGAATGGGAAGATCGTTGCACTTGTTAATGGACTGGGGTACAGTAAACCATGACTCATGCAGCTCCCGGTTCACGCGGTTGTCACCTCTTGCGATAATTTCAGCCTCGTCAAATTTGAATGTGTGGTCGGACTCCGTCGAATGAGCCGCAACTTGAGAGCTGGCGTCCTTTTTCCGCACCGCTGCAGCGTGTTCGGCCATTCGCGTTTGAAGTTGTCTGTCGGTTTCTCCGACGTAGTGAGATCAAAGTATCCTTGGGTATGTCAGCTTTTGAGACTGGTGGCCTAACTCTTCGTCAGATGCATACGCAGTTCACAAAACAGTCAAGCGATTTTATGATCGATTGAAGTCTTCAGTAGTGAGCTTCTGTCGCAGCCCGTCGCGCCGTTGTTGATTGGCTGCGTTCGTCTGCACCTGTCCTTCTGAATCTTGTACCTGGCATTCAGGCCAAGCACGCACCATATGAATGTACTGCCTACAAGAATTCGCGGTATTTCGTTTTTGGGCAAACACCAGTAATTCAAATTTTCTCTGACCCGAGTGCGTGTCCAGTGTCCACTACCAGCGTGTGCGGGAAGTACCTAGGAGGAAGTACCTAGAAGTACCTACGGCACTAAAACGTCAGCCGGGTTATGGGATAAGGTCATCCCGTTGCATCTTGGAGCTCAATTCAGAGTCTTAACAGGAAATGGCGGAGCGACCAGTTAACAGGCAGGAAGGAGTACTGGCAAATAAACGGTGATTGGGATGATCGCGTACGGCTTTTAAGTCCTCCATAGCAAACAACGCTCAACTTCGAATTCGCATGACCTGGCATTTGAACCCGAATTCTTCGATCATGGCATCTTAGGTTCAAAAATTTGCCGCTGAGCCACGGGCCTCTTGTTCTGTCAGTTTCGAGCAGCGCTTCCAGTTATAGTGAGAGAACGCCTACCGATCTGGTTACGGGGCATGCTTATCACGTTCATACTCGTCCCGATTCCGACCGACGGGGCAACGAGCCGATCAGCTGCGGTTGGGCCTCCGCTTATCAGGGTTTTCGGATTATCTAAGGACTGTGGTAGGCGAGCTATGGAAGCTAATGGAAATTTGGAGTGCAATTAAATGAACGATAATGGTAAAGAAAAAAGAAACCCCCCATCCGGGGGAAAACAAAATTCACATTCATAATTCGGACTTCTACTCTTAAAATATGACCTTGCAAATCTGTAGTAGCTTGGTGTGGCACGGCGTGAACTTCCTAAAGCACGGAGTTCTCCATATAATATCTTAGTGAACAAACCAGGCATCCTTACGTGTGATTCATTCTCCTCCGAAGGCGTTTAACTGACCATCTGAAGGGCACGTTACTATGTATCTGACTCCCTCGGTTTCACAAACCTTAGGAAGACATATAGTTTTCAAGGTTGAGCCTAAACTCTTGTAATTGGTTTCTTCTTTTTAAAAACAAGATTAACCTTAGGCAAACGGCTGAATAAAAACAGCTCGTACGAGGATTACCCAGAACACAATTGGGTACCAAGCGTACACTGCGCCTATTTCCATTGTCAGAAAATTTAGTTCGAAAGTTTTACGGAGATTGGGTAACCTTTTTCCAGTTTGTTGTAAACTTGCTTGTGTGCTCTTGTTTCAAGCCTTCTCCGATTGTTAGTCTTTGAAATTATACATCCCAAACGGGGTTCCGCAGACATTTGTTTCATTTTTACCCCAACATCACAACTGTGTTTATAAACTCATACGTCATCAGCTGGCTGTTATGAACAGGAAAAAAACTTTTGTGGACAAAGATTCGATGCTGCTTCTTTTTTGAGGACGTGGTGTCTCTGGTCGATAGCCCCATGCCACCGTCAGAGGAAATCTCGGACTTTTTCCTTTGAGTTGCAGACCGCCAAATGGCGACCTGCTACAAACATTCTGCACAATGCGCGGTCAGGACTGCTGTCTTTTGCCCGCAGACTCCTTTGGATAAACAACCACAATAAACCTCCGAGATCATCCACACAATCTACGTGTGATTGGCGCCCGGCTGGACACGCGGAAGTCCTTCTTCTCCAACAGACTGGTTGAGATTTTGAATGCTCTGCCTGCAAATATCGTCATGCCTACCTCCGTCGAGGCTTTTAAACTCAAGTTGGATCAGTGCACCTCTACACGTCATAATGTCGCCCGACCGATATCATCTTAGCGTTCCGTTCAAACAGTTAATTATCGTTATAATATTACTGTCTGTATCTCAGTAATGTTTGTTTTCCATTCAATTGTTGCCCTGAGTCCATTGCCACAAATTTTGGCGTTCACTTCATCTTTCTCAGATAACGGAGATCGTAACGATCTTATACAACACAATAATGCATGAAGTGACTGCTGTACAGTGTATTTAGTAGTACTAACGTTTTTTGACACTTGAAATAATTTGTTTATATGTTCCGTTTCGGTGCAGCCGTTTTTGTGTAGCCGTTTTCAGTACTTTGATATACTTCCCTCCCTTATAACAAATACGGAGTTCAAAGGTTCAACACCTACGTTTCCCTTAAATAAACTGAACTTAACTGAACAACTTAACTTGAAGAAACTTGCAAATAAGTTTGACCTTGCTGATTTTTGCTGAAGTCCGCATTCTTCCCAGGGGCGTTTACTGAGCGCATGTGAAATTAGATTGTTTATTTTCTTCTCTCGGATGACACATTTTAGTCTCCTAGTTTGTAGTCACTTTCTGTCGCCTCCCTTGTCCGCCTTACGTATTAAGCCTGCTTGACCGTCTAAAGGACCTTAATGTCCTAATAGAGAAGATATCGCCTAACTGATTGGTTTGTTTCTTAATCAGATCCTTTTTCATCTCTTCCGCCTCTTCTTTTCTTCTTTCCTCCTTTGATAGTTGATTGAATCTGAGGCTTCTCACTGGCCTAGGTAGTATACTGGACACATAATGGTGCCAATTCAGTTTCATCGAATGAAAATATTATCCTTTCTCTCCGTGACTGCGATTTTCTCTTAAACGACATTTTGTTATCGCCATGCGTATTCTGTCCTGTGTCTGTCACTGCGCTGTAGAAACAAGAGGGCTGTGGACCAACGGCTGCCGAACCGAATAGTCTCACGATTTCTCCTTGAGTCCTGTTCTTCCCAGGTAGCACCTGTTTGGACCCATTTTATCAACATGTCCTTCAAGGAGTCAGAGAGGCCTAATGTTGATGTACAGTGAGGATCAATCCCATTCCGCAAAGTTTGCTACTTTTGGTTATAAATCATTCCGCCCAAATTCGTACTCCTCCCCACTTCTGGATACCTTTGAACAG
This sequence comes from Spirometra erinaceieuropaei, assembly GCA_902702965.1. Lineage (NCBI taxonomy): Eukaryota > Metazoa > Platyhelminthes > Cestoda > Diphyllobothriidea > Diphyllobothriidae > Spirometra > Spirometra erinaceieuropaei. Next base: position 121,325 of record CACRXP010000597.1, read on the forward strand.
ACTATCTAATCGCATTATGTCATTCTCATCAATTTTTTCGGACTGTTTAAAATTTTCATATGAAGCCAGACGTAGTGCACTGGATGCTGTTGTTCTTCCTCTTAGAAGGTTGGACATGAGTTTCGTGCGTACACATGTGCATTTCGTGACTGCTACTCTGCCTTCGACAGAGTGCTACACCATTTCCTCCTCAGTAAAACATATGAGTGCGGATCCTTTGGCTGGATTGTTTCTTGGCTTAGATATTGTTTGCCTCCCGAACTCAAATCGTCCAGATTGGAAAACTGAGATCTATTGTTCCTCCTAATACTTATGGAGTCATTCAAGGTTCCATTTTATCCCCTCAACTCTTATCACTTCCCAGTGATGAACCGAGATGGCCCTATGATTACCCACAGTTTAAATTTGATGATGTGGTTTTTAACCATCCTGCTAGATATCAGACTCATCTCCTATTTATCAAGGATGGCCTGTGTCGTGGTTCTGGGTCGTGGTTAATTACTTAATGAGCAGAAGTTAGTCTTCTGTTTGGACCCCAATAAACTACCTAATTCCGTGCTGTTGGAACCTGTCCGTATGACTAAATTTCCTACTATGAAGAGTATGATTTTAAAGTGACCAATAATGTAACTGACCCTCCACACGCCGACAGAATCACGGTCAAGTCTGCCTAAATTTGTAAACACTGATTCTCCCCTATTCGTAAGTATTGCATATTCTTACTCCCATGGTATCCATTTGATAATCTTTTCATGTCTGTGCCTTACGTTTTTCCAAAAATTACTGCCCTGCCTTCGGTCTACTAACGGAATCTAAATGCTCAGGGGTGTTGCATATCTTGGCATGCCTTACTAGAAACTATCGCGTACTTTCTAATCAGGCAGATGCCAGCTAACTAGCATTGAATTCCATTGGGTTAATGACTGGAAAATGGCTTCTGTCACATTTTCCATATAGATAATTATCAAAGTCCTCCACGTATCCTCCTCCCCTCCAGCTTGTTAATCATCATTACAGCGTTCGTAACTCGTCCTTAATTATTCACCCTCCTGCTTTTCCCACCCCCACAAGCTTACCCTATTTTTCTTCGAAGAATATATTTAGTTGAACAAACCAACAACTCAGTATTCGGTCATGAACTAACCACTCTGTTCTCAAGAGAAGACTTGCTGTAGTGTCCTGCGAATATCTTATTCTTTTATGCGGCGATTTTAATCGCGTGAATTTACTTCCCATCACACTTTTAGGCTTTGCGGATCTTACCTCGCGCAGGTGCCCGTCTTGGTCACATTCTAACCAAACACGTCAAGATTTTTGAGTTAAAACATAAGGCTCCATTGTCAGGTTCTAATCATTCTACTTTATTGGATCTTTCAAAAAATCTATTCCATCTCTAAACGTGCACTGTTAGTAGAGCCTTAGACAAAGGTTAATGTTCGTAACACGTCCGCACAAAACATTCGTCTGCTTCAGACTCGAATATCTTTTACGATCTCCACTTTCCTTAAATAATCGAATGTTGAATCCTGTTTTTCCAACCTAACCAATGGCACCTATGGCCTGTATGGTCCTTTCACTCGGATAGAAACCTAATCGACCACTTATTTTTTCTGCGAAAACACGATCCGCCGTACGCGTATTAGGCTTGCTTGCAGATAGTCTGTTCAGATTCATCCACCACTGTTTCCGATAAGCCTACGTTCTTTTTAACTGTGCTTGAGGCCGGGCCTAGGCATGTCGGGAGGATCGCGTACGAATGCCTTCTACCACTCTAAACCTATTTACGCGCAAGTTACTGTCCTGTCCACATCTCTCCGTGAGAATCGCGATGGACGTTATTGTGCACTACGGTCGTAAGAATATAGGAGGCTTGCTTCACGTTTTATCACCACTTCACTTAGCGATTTACCCATCCGTCACGCTTTGATTCATTCGACACCGGCCTCGCTAGGACTTTGTTCTTGTCACTGAGATGTCGAGGCCTAATCCCAGGTCTGTCACGACTTAGCTCCCAGGGAAGTATAATATCACTTCGTACCCATTTTCTGATTTGTATTTTTATTTGCATCGAACCATAGGATACGCATACCCTGTTCCTCCATACCCATTCGTACAGTAGTTGTATTCTTCTGAACACTTTATTGAAAGTATGTTTTCCCCAAAATCCCCGCACTTTCAATTTCAGGGGATTTTTCGTCAGAGCTCAACCTTTCAGAAGAAAAGGTCAAACTCGAAATTTGTGGATATTATTGGCACAAACGCTGTAAGCGAAAAGAACAATAGTTGATCGATGTGACCGACTTCTCTTGTTTTGCATAAAGTGGACCATAAATTTTACTGTAAGTCTCACCGCCCGCATGGTATTACTCTCTCTCTATCGCCAATTAACTGCATGTTGACTTTGTTTTGCTAGTGCACTCGGCGCTGGGGATTAAACTCTTTTATTATTACTGTTTATGATAATTTAAACTTTAAAGACGAAAAATATGACTTCGTGTAACAGAACGGTCTCAGTGACAGACACATGTAATCAAAGATCTTGTCTTTATGATTTACGCCTATTGCGGCGCCCTATTTTCGTCCATTACCCATTCCATTACGGATCTCCGTTCATATCACTGTTAAGTTAATTATCCTCCCGATTAGCAGTATTATCTCACTGATTTTAACTCTGCCCTTTTCTCGCTATGGCTGATTCCCCAACCTAAAAGGTGTTTCTTCCGAATAACCACCTTTCAATATACGGATCCTCCACACATTCACTGAAACTTCCATCGACGGATGTTTTTCAGTGTCTCTTTCAGGGCTCATGACTAAGATCAAGACACATCCACTTGGGAACGTGAGGCATTTTTCACAAGTATTATGTAAATCGGCCCCTCGCTACTTCTACAAATCTACTTACAATAAAACCTCTGCAAACGCGTTTTATATGTAAATCGATGTTTAGTTTGCATTAATACAGCTCTATGGAAGCTTACTTTTAAAAATAGGCAGCGTGTGTTTGAGTGGGCTGCCCTGGAACCGTCTCTTTCGGATATCCAAGGATGTGATTTGTTGGGATGGTTTTTTGGACAACGCGCCAGATTTCTCTTTTTTTCCTTCTTTTGTCCATATTTTGCACCTTCGAGGGAGGGACAGACAGAATACATCTCGTAACTCTTCATTTTTTTAATTTTGCAAACAAAAGACCAACGAGTTCCTGATGCTCGTATACACCCTGCGCGGGGAATTTCTTCTGGTTGACCGGATTACCGGCAAAGTACTTTGGCAGCATAATTCAGGTACACAAGCATTTGCTTTATGCAATCCCTCTTCAGGCTTTGCTACGGAATGTAACTACAGTGGGTGGTAAGCTGTCAAAAATTGGCTTTAGTCCTTGTTGACAGGCCCGTTATCTTTCCCGAACCGCTTAACGGACGACTATATGTCTATTCAAATGTCCCCTCAAAGGACATACTCTATTCTCTCAATAGTACAGTTGCAGACTTCGTCTCCCGGTCGCCAGAATTTATTAATTCACTATATTCGACTGGTACGTACAGATCTGTCTGTTATGATAATTCTGTTTACCTGTCTAGTCTCATCTTACTTAAAATTAATTAACTAATATGAAAGAATAAAGCGCCTACCATCATTGAGCTTGCGCTTAGGACTGAACTATAAGGATACCGCGTGTGCCGTAGCCGCCTCATTTACTGGCCATGAAGACCTGGTTTTTTGTCCCCAAATTTTATGCTTTAGACGTTTCAAGTTTTGACTGTTTTTTAAATGTTAATTTGCATTAGTAGTTTCTGTGTGAACTCAAAGTCCTTTTGTAGACCTCCCCTTTAAGGTGACGACAAATCAGTTTTTTCACTGCACCTCGTTTTCTGCTTTTATCATTCTTCTTTGGTAACTAATTTTTCCTTCCGGTTTCAATTGCGTGCTCGCGCTTATTGCGTGATGTCTAAGGTAGCGCACTGTAAATTAAAACTTTTCTACTTAAGGTTCCTCATTGATGTCCTATTTTAGTTGTTATTTAACTTTGTAACACAGGTTATAAGAGCGACCACTGGCTGCGCTTTGACCTCGCCACCGGACGAGTTATCAAAAATACCGGCAATTTTCAGACAGATCAGTGTTCCTCCAAAAAAGGCGTTGATTTGGGTACGGTGTTTCCTTCAGAAGCCGATGGCTTCTCTCGGGAAAGTGAACATCAATTAGCAGTTGGAATTTCCCAGTATCACTTCATCCTGTGGGATTTAATGTCGGGACTTGTAAAGTAAGTTGATTCCCCCGTTATTTTTTCGCATTTTGGAGGTTGGTTTTATCACACAAAAATCTGACTTAGTCCATACGTTTGTGCTTACCTCTTGAAGACAAATATCTAAGGCCATTGCGCTAGTGTAAAATATTAAATTTGTGGCTAACGTTGACTAGTGGCCGAATAAGTATTAAAGCAGGCGACAGAATTCGTGGAGTTTGCGTAAATTAACGAAAAATGTTTAATCCATTGGAGACCGACCCAATTACATCGACACCAGTTGGTGGTGAATTATCTTCAATTACATGAAGAAACAAAAGAAATACTGAAGGTTATACTACGTTGACCAGAAATAAGTTTTCAAAAGCTTAAATCTCATTAAGTGAGTAAATTCTATTCGTAGAATTGCATACCCCATGTTCATGCAAACATGTGTAAACGAAGTAACATAAGCCCAGTAATATCCAAACGGCCTCAGTTATATATTCTACAAGAATTAGTGCAATACTATGTATGGCAACTAGTCAATTGTATGATGTTTGATCGCATGCTTAAAAGTATTTTTACGGGAGTCCGGTGCGTATTTTCCCCTTTTTGCGTTTTTCAAGATGCCCTTGGTTCAGACGGGAATAATTTTATCCGATTTCATGTATGGAGATATCATAATGATGGAGCATTTCAGAAGAAAATATGCCGAGAGCCTAAGAACTTGGGATATAGTGGGCAGAGCGACACATGGACCCACCACTTTCTGCGTACCAGGAGGATCCATCTTCCGTAAAAGTTACTCTGGGCTTTCTGGTGACATTGAGATCCGTCTAGTTTCAAGGCGTGCTTGAAATGTCCATGAATACTTCGGTTTTCAGAATTAGTAGTCAATTTCCCGAAAAGATGGTCTCTGTAGTTCGTAGTTGTCAAGACGTTCAACATAAGACAGCCCTTAAATTCCTTTGCGTATTTTTTTATGAAGTGTTTGCGGACAAATATAGAAACACTAGGATGACCATTTCTGGCCTTTTATCCGTCATCTGTCAATGATTTGGAGTACATTAGTTTATTTGAGACTTTTAGACTCTGACTAACCGATTTACTCGAAGTTAGCGAGTAATTATCGAGGAAATTAAAAAAACTGCAATTTCAAAACTGGTGTATCTACCAGAAAGCACAAGGGAACGCTGGGAGACCCACTCATGAGCCGAACCCTTCACAGCTGCGTCACGCACCGGCGAAACACGTGTCTGGATTCCAGGTGTAACCCGTCAATTATGGTACATCACGCAGCCTCTGTATTTACTACTGGCTGTTTATTGACAGTTTATGGATATTGAGCGGTTATTCCGAAGTGGCCGAAGGACTTCGACCCAAATCTTTATATCGAATTTCGGTCCGAGCCCATAAGTCACAAATAAACTGATTCGCTCCGTGTTAACGATCACTTTCTGAGAAAATTAAAAAGTTGCAAGTTCATTCATGACTGGTGCGTTGCCCGTTGCTTTCATTATTTACATACCAACGGAAAATAAGTCGTACATAAAGCGTCTTCCTTTATGCTGAAAATTTTAAATGGTAATTTGCCTGGGGGCCTTTCCGCGGTTACTTATGACGTATGTACATGTTCCTGGGACTTCCGGGTGCTTTAAGCTAAATGGCTGCCTTTGTCCTTATAACTGTGAATATGGCATAAAATTGCGCAGATTTTCAAATCGGTATTTTTAACGGAGCCTCTGTATCTCATGCCAAGCCTCAATGATAAGTCAAGTTCCAAACTGACACAGTTGTCTTCTGTCCGAAAAAAACACGTAGATATAACCTTGGACATTTAGTAGCACAGGAAGTTGCATGAGTATAAAGGAGGGTTAATCTCCACCCAGTACTACCTTTCGTCCAAGTTACCGCTCTGCCCCGACTGGTCATCTGGATTTTGATTATTAGATTGCTTCAGGTTTTCCATCTACCATGGCCTCTCCGAGATCGGTACCTGGGCGAGGTCTGGGTTAGGCCGTAATCTGTTTTCATGTTCACATAAGAAGGCGTGCTTCTAAGTACTAGACGGCTGGACCTCGGCCCCCTGTACACGACGGGCTCTTGAAATCTTTATGCCGACCACTCCGAATCTCGCTATATTTACCGGTGTCGAGCCACGAAACGAGCAATTCTTCCATTACGGTTCGGAACAGTACGAACCCTGTGGTCTTGGTTTGGGGCGGTCAGCTTGGAGGCATGGTTTGAAGCCCCAGTCGCTACCGACCGTGAAAGATTAGCAATGTTTCTTGAGTGTGCACCCTTTTCGCTTGGCGTCGTCGCAACCTGTCCAATCGCCGCTAGAACCATAGTATTTTCTGTAAGCCCTATTTGTGAACTCTACCGCCTCTCAGAATTTGAGTCGGCTTGTATTTCTTTATTGGACCCTTATGATTTTAACTCCATATCTTCCATCGAACATGTTCGTCTTTTAGGTTCAACATGACATACCAAATGCTTTCTTCTCAGGCTGAACCAGATTTCCAGTCATCTTCAAGTAAGAATCCACGATAACCACTTGTGTCATTCTTTGTCCTTTTATAGCGCGTTTTTCGGCAACGTACCATTAGGTGTGTTTCTAGAATTTCACACGTGCTTACAGATACTTTTCTGTTGGCAGAGTTTACGGCCTTCCGTTTTGGCTTGGTAAAAAGGCACCGCCCATTTCTAGGGCCTATTTTCCACCACTTTCACTTCATTTCTGGAAGTCTATACAGTCGTTAACATGGACGCCGGACTTGCCCGCATGCTTAAAAAAACTGGTGTCTTGCCGAAGTAACTTCTCCGCCTGCCATTTGGGCCAACCCATTGTCCAAACCCCCCGCCCCGGTTGCCATGGCGACTACCTGGTTTTTCTTACATTCTCTCACTACCCAAAACAGCTCGTTTTTTGCTTCGGTAAGGAAATCATCCGTGTGCGCGTCTGATTTCGATGGAACCGACAAGCCACTTTTTCCTCCCAAACGCCAGTTTGGACGAACGGTATGCTTCGGTACAGAACACTGCAGTGGAGGACCACTGAGTTACGGGCTTCTGAGCCCTTCCGGAAATGACAGCTGCCGTCCCTGTAATTTGACTATCTGTCGACAAGTCTGTTGTCTTCAGCAGTTGGCGACATCCGTCGGCAGACAGTGGATTCGTTATCTGGTCTTAGCGATTTTGCTAGCTTTGTTGTATGCAAGCGGGTGACTTAAATAGGGGAGTGAACTGACTGACCCTTGCCTTGGTCAATCAGCGAACACCAAGTTACCAAGTCGGCCCTCGTTCCACCCTCCTCCTCCTCCTCCTTCTCCCCATTCTCCCCCACCTTTAACTGACAGCCGTTGCTCGGTCAAGTTCTGCTTTAGTCTGTCTCGTCGGATGACTTAGTTACTTACACTTGTACTTGGCACGGCTGCGATCATGCCTGATCTAGCCGGCTTCAATGATGTTCCGAATTGTACCTCTCCACTCGTGACGATCCGCGGCAGCAGATCTGGACAGTTCGACCCATTCTCTTCGCCAACGACGGAGACCGAACCACCTCCATGTCTTGACGAACTGTGTCGAACCTGGTTTTGAGTTGACTCCCTCTTAGGCCTCTTCAACGGGGTAACGGTGCCGGATCGAAGGCAGTAACACTGAGCTCCTGAGGTGAACGACGAAGAACATGCCCAAATCACCTCAGTCGTCTTTCTTGGATGGCCTGGGTTATCCTTGCGATGTTGTCGCAGCGAGTGCGGACTGTCTCATTTGAGACGAAGTCGGTGTACTTCACCCGAAGTGGTGGTTAAACACCTCCAGTTTTCGCTCGTCCTCCACGCGCAAAGCCCAGCATTCACAACCTCAGAGGGCAGACCGGACAGATGCACGGTACACACGAATCCCAGTGGCGACCTGAGAGGTCACGTCGGATCCATAGACATTTCCTAGGGCTTGAGAAAACCCGTCAGGCGACATCAATTCGGGGAACACTGTCGTTCTTCCTCTGTCTATTCGGCAGCAGCCTCACCCGAGATATTTAAAACTGTCGTCGGATTACGCCTTAGCATCGCCGTCGGTATTTTGCTGCGCGTGCTCACTTGGCACCGTACGCTGTGACGGCTTCTGCAGAGCTGTGCGGGTAACGTGATTCGTAACTTCATTCTTTCGTGACAGTTTTAGGTTCGCAGGCGAAGATAATTGTAGGAGTACTGGGATAAGTAAGTTTAGGGTTTACAAGATCATATAAATTAAAATAGGGACGAGTAATTTTCGTTGATCAGGTTTGGTGTAAAGTCATCTGCGCGTCGGCAGTTGGGTTTGAGTCCCCTCATGCGATTGCTGTTACCATCATATGTTCAAATGACAATGCAGTCTGCTTCTGCCTTCTTTCTCACAGTCAGCTCACTGTCCGCGTTGACTTAATGCATTCATTCCCCGTTTTTTAGATCTGACCCATGTGGCCACGTTGCAGCCCTCTGTGGTCACTTTCTCGGGGACCAAGTGTAAGTCGTCCTTCCCTGTCCCACCCGATTTTCACCCACTCGTTGCAGGCGCTTAACACCTGCCACACGATGTTGGTCCCCAGTTTGTGAAGCATATGGTGTCGCCACTCTCTAGTCGAGAGTATGAGATCTCAGAACACATTTTTCCCTTGATTGGCTAATTAGGCGTTCCTGTTTATGTATATCATCCAGGAGTTCAGGTTGGTGTTTATGCTACGAGTGTTCAGCCGCAGACATTGACTCAAATAGGTAGGCTGCTTTGCGTGCTTTGAGCGGCTCGGGATTACTATAGGGACTACGGCGATGTAGGTGGTGGTGGTGGTGGGGGTGGTAGTAGTAGCAGCAGCAGCAGCAACAACAACAACAGCAGCAGCAGTAGCAGTAGTAGTAGTAGTAGCAACAGCAGTAGCAGTAGTAGGTCTTTCGCACAAGGATGTTAGGCGGATCGGAGGTCACATGTGTTACGGTAGCAGGGGGGTCACATGGAGAAGGAGCGGAAGATTCCTACCCACCCTCTTAAATGAAAGGGTTTTTTCTGTGCCCCCAGTGATTTGCGTGGGACGGGTTCGTGTGTGGTGTATGTGGCAGTAGGGTTTGATCTGCGACGGTTTACCACACATAAGCATGGGGGCGCGCGTGACCGGATGGGCCAATGCGATGGTTAAATGTGTGTGCGCGGTGTGTGCAGTTGAGGTGGATGCTTTGAGTGTATTTTGTGACACGTTTCGCTGGTCTTAGTGTGGGGAATGCGCAAGTGACCGACGAGGCCGATGCGTGGTGCGCATGTGCGATGACAGTATGGGCAGGGTGGTTGGCAGCTGTTGAGTCGATTGTAAGGCTTACTGCACCGGTGAATGGATAGTTAACAGTACTGGAAATGAAAGAGCTTTTGGATGTGCAAGGTGAACTTGGGATGTAGTCATTGCAGTTAATTCCGCCGTCGTGGATACGCATGTGGTCGAATAGACCCTTGTGGTGAATGAACAATAGTATATTTAGGGTAATAGGCAATACCCTTGATGTGTATGCACAGTACGGATACGGTGAGTGCATGTCGCGAGGCTCCTGGCACTGGTTCTCAGCTCCCAATGCAATGAATTCGTAAATGACCGACCATGCCGGTGCGTGAGTCGAAAGTGTGATCGCCATGAGTACAGGTTAGAGTCTAATCCACATTTCTAGTAGTGGAGACGGTGGTGTCGGGAATGTTCTCGCCGGTGGTGGGGGTCTGAAAGGTGACAGTGGTCGTCGCCGGGATTGTGTCGGAGGTGATGGTGGCGGTGGTGGTGGTCAATGACGTAGCTGGCGTCAGGGCACTAGGAATGTGATCACCGGCGCTGGCGATGCTGGTGATTGTTGTCGCCGTCATGGACCCCGTGGGAGCTGGTTCAGGAATGACAATGGACACGTTTGTAGAGGAAGCACATGGAGTTGCCGGGCTTGTTGTTGCATTCAGTTCGGAGATGTCCGACGAAGCCAGTCTGCGCCCAGAATACTCGTTGGTTGCGTGAACACTTTGGAGGAGGTTGGGCGTTAGCGTTGCGGATCGGGGATGCCGGAAAATTGTAAATTGCTCTTTTGACTATGACATCGGCGATGCCGTTCGGTTCGTATATTGCCGCACCTCTCTTAACAATGCTGGTCGTCGATTTTTATTCTGCATGAGAGTGTACCGTCTAGATAGACTGAATTGCCCACGATTTTGTGTCGAGTACACCGACGCAGGGACCGTCGTGTTGAGTGTTTGGCTGCTCCATAACCACCGCTTTGTCCGTTTTTATGGTCAGCCCGAAGTTTGCGCGACCGAAGGCGACAAGATTCATGTTCATCGGAACACCCAGCATTGATACTGGCTAAAGGCCTGGACGCGTGTCTCGCCGATATTTCTGCTGCTGCATGACGCTCAAAGTTTCAACGAACATTTGAGTTGAAGCCAATCAATTTCTGCCGAACAATCACGTAGTATCCATTCCGCAAACGAAGCACTCCTAGTAGTATAATTTTATGTGACGGTAGCTTATGCCATACCCCCAATACAGTCTGAGGGACACGTTGAAGAGCTGACCCACTCCCAGTCCCGTCATTCAGCAACAGGAACATCGGCGAAACACTTGCCTGGTATAAACCGCGACCATCTATATACATATATATACATACATGTATAGATATATATATATATATATATATATATGCAGAATGATATTACCGACAAAGACAAGGGAGACTGGAATGGCTATTTCTGGCTTATTAGCCGTCGTCAGCCAGCCATACCCAAGCCCGAAGTGTGGAACACCCGAGCCTCGAACTCGCGACCTATTGGTTTAGAAGTCAACGCCTCTACTCACCGGGCCACGAGCCCGTTGCCCTGTCGGTTTTCGATCGGGAATATACAATGTTAGGAAGCGCTCACCGATCGTTCATACGGAACTCACTCGTTCCGTTGTGCCTTAAGGGCTCTCTCTCGAGCCCAACCAGCAGCCGCACAGCGGCGCATGATATATAGGCAGAATGATATTACCGACAGTCTCCCTTGTCTTTGTCGGTAATATCATTCTGCCTTTATATCATGCGCCGCTGCGCGGCTGCTGGTTGGGCTCGAGAGAGAGCCCTTAAGGCACAACGGAACGAGTGAGTTCCGTATGAACGATCGGTGAGCGCCCCCTAACATTAGATATATATATATATATATATATATATATATATATATATATGTATTTCGGTCAGTCGATCAGCAACATTTTGGAAGTAACCACGTCACTCATTATGATTTCCATCTTCTCCGATTGTTTGACAGAAGGGGTCATAGATTTGAACTGCGCCAAATTGCCATCGATGGTAATGAAATTCATAACTGCGTCCCCAGGCACTAGGTTGCTCGTGGTTTATCCACGCAGGTTGACTCCTGCCGCCCCCGCTATGATATTATGTCCTTGTTTTTCACTATCGCCATTCGGCTTAACGCCTGCCAGCATTCACATCTCAAAGGCGCGGGGGCGTATCGGTAGTGACATTTTTTTCGCTGGTTATATCGCGACCAAAAATAGATAGTCAGGAGCTTTCTGTTTACACCAAAACAAGACACATTAAAGAGTGCGCATTCGGCGTCTCCGTTGTTTCCTTCACTGCTAATGTGGGTGCAAGTAACGCCACTTCCCCCCCCCGCTTCCCGCCGCCGTTGCTGCCGATTAACTCGACCCGCGCATGCCTCGAAGTCGGCTGCCGTCCGGCGTCCCTTCACTTCTGTTCGGGGCGCCCCCCTCTACCATCAGAACCAAAATACCGGGTAGTTTACATAGATGCCCTCAGACTTTCCTTTAGAAGGGTTTTTGTACTACCTTGCCTAAATGTGTTCGATATCCATCGGAAAAAAAAAGACAGGGAAACAAGGACTGATTTCGAAGTTCAATCGCCACTGCTTTATCCAAAAGTCTGTTGTACAATAGTAGAAGGAACGATCATCGATCAGGTTACCGGACTCACTCGTCCCGTTGTGCCTTACGGGCTCGCCCTCTCAAGCCCAACCAGCAGCCGCACAGCGGCACGTAATATAGACAGAATGGTATTACCGGCAAAGGCAATGGAGACTGGAATGGTCATTTCTGGCTTATTAGCCGTCGTCAGCCAGTCATACCCAACTCCGCCTAGATTACGTGCCGCTGTGTGGTTGCTGGCTGGACTCGAGAGAAGGCCCTAAGACACATGGGGACGAATGAGTTCCGGTGAGCACGCCTCTGCCATTGTATATTCCCGATCGCAACCGACAGGACGACGAACTCGTGGTTAAAGTCTTGGATTTCTAACCAACAGGTCGTGAACTTGAACCTCGAGGGCCCCACACCTGGGGGTTGGGTATGACCGGCTGACGACGCCTAATAAACCAGAAATGGCCACTCTAGTCTCCCTAGTCTTTGTCGGTAATACCATTCTGCCTATATTACGCACTGCTGTGCGGCTGCTGGCAGGGCTCGAGAGAGAGAGCTTCAAGGCGCAGCGGGACGAGTAAGTTTTCTAAGGCGATCGGTGCGCGCTCCACCACCGTAAAAGCACTTTCCTGACATGCATCACTACGTTGGCCTTTCAGTCCTTTGGCGCCTGCCTCTTTCTTCTCCTGTGGTCGATCTCTTCACGGTCTACAGCCCACCGCTGACGGAGCAACAGCCAGCGACGCCTCTGGTACCGCTTTCTGACGCACGCTCCCTTGCTGCCGTCCTGAATGCAGACCAGCCGAACGCAGCCTCACAGTTCCCCTTCGATGGTGACGACGACGATGAGAGGGATGAGGATCCTGGCAAGTCTCAGCCACGCCCAAGGCGAGCCTATCAACTGCGCCGTCTCATCTTCACCACCTACGCCCTCGATCTTAACGCCACCTTCTACGCGCCACATCTGCCGTCTTACATTGAGGCTGCCTTATGGGAGGACAAACTTTGTGGACCGCTGAATCTGGTGTAAGCGAAACAGTTTTGCTATCCCTCCGCGTCGCAGGTGTCCTTGTTGTTTGTCGTCTTGTCGCTTCGGCTCTTCCAAGCGACGACACCCACTCCCTGCCCCACAGAGTGTCCGTAGCATCGGTGACTTGCACGTGAATTAGTTAATATTGATTCACACTTGCGCAGCATCTACCGCACTCTCTTCTCTGTGATAGGAAGACAGTGTCAAGGCGACTAGAGGTGGACGCCGGCCAAGTTGAGCAACCCGTCTACGCGTGCCACACACGACTCGGTTCCCTGGTCTTGTGTGCGTGGACGTCGTTAAGGCCACATCCAGAAGTAGCCACCGCAACCTGACTCCCAGTCCTGAGAAGGGCCGAGTTATCCCGCTAGTCGGCAGCCTTGTAGGCCACGGCTCTTTGTCTGTTTTAGTCAGTTTAAGCGCGCCACACCGACGTCTCGACCTCACACGTGCGCAGAGTTTAGGTAAATGCACGTGTCTGCATTTTTAGCAGCGTTCCACATGACTACTTTGTTTTCTACCTAGTAGTGCGGCTGAGCTCCACACGGCTTTTCGTAACAGCCGTTCAAGACGCTGGTTTTGGTGCAAGCGCTCTGCTCACGGTCCGATTCCAGCGCATTCATCAATGTCTCAGCACGAAATATGGAGTGCGGATGTCGTTGCATTTGTTGACAGCCTGAGGTCCCGTGAACCATGACCGGAGCAACTCGCGGCTCACGCGCTTATCCCCTCTCGCGAGAATTTGGACCTAATCCAACTTGAATGTGTGGCCGGGTCTCGTCGAATGGGCCGCGACCTGAGAGTTGACGTCATTTCTCCGTACCGCTACCGCGTGTTCGGCAATTGGCCTCCGGAGCAGTCTTTCAGTTCCTCCGACGTAGTTGCTCACGGTCCGATTCCAGCACATTCATCAATGTCTTGGTTTCGATACGCCTCATCAACTGAGAGCGGGCTCGAGCGAGACGACGTCTCAGCGCACGACGAACCCGTTATGACAGCTCACCCGTCAAGGAGGAGTGCTCCAGGGACGTCGTGGTCACTTGCACGTCTCAGCAACAAAACCAGAGTAGACGTGCTGTCTCCTGAACTGGTAACCAATCAGTTCCGAAGTGTGTTTTCGGCTCGAAAGTGCTACTTGAGTAAGGTTGAAATATCAATTAGCGTGCAACATAATCCCAGGACATCTCAGTCATGCCGGGATTCTGACTTTTGAAGGGCCTCCTTTCCAGCTGACAGCAAAAATTACACTGCGCAAAAGACGACCACTTAAGTAGTATGCATTCTTCCGTTGATTTCCGATTCCCCTATAAATTCGAATATATTTTATAGAAATCATGCGCAAATATGTTTTTCTTGTAATTTTTTGGTACTTCGGTTGAGGGTATCTCTCGGTTTTGCAGAACTTTTTCTAATTACCGAATTATTTTAAAGTTGAACTGCCGTCAAACTTGTATTTGAAGTTTCCAAACTACACGTTGGATAGTTTACATGTAAGTAAAATCGCACATTTCTATACGCTATTAAGGAAAGGTGATAAGGAACAGATTAAATTTGCAATGGGTGTTGGCGTATCGTGTACTTTGTATGCAGCATCAATAGATTGGCAAATACGATGCTTTATGAGCGCAGGTTTCACGGTCTTACCTTCTATAAAGTATAGTCGAATTTATAGGGGTATATAAAATCAACAGGAAAAATGCACACAACTTAAATAGTGACTTTTTACTCGGTGTACAAAGGAAAGGAGCCTGTCAGCATCCTGGCGTGGCGGAAATATCTTGGGGTTATGGTGCGCTGTAATTAGTATTGCAACCTTACTTAAGTACAGTAGTGGGCTAACTCATAAAATGTCAACTGAAATTCCGACATGCGTCTCTGTTTCGAAAAGATTAATTAGGTATGGTTGTAAAACTAATCATCGTGCAGCATAACTCTATAATGATTCAGTTACCTCAGGATGCTGGCTTTCGAACGAACTTCTCTCCGGTTGCATGTAAAAACTACACTCTGTAAAAAATGACTACTTATGTAGCATGCATTTTTCTCATTGATTTTCGATGCCCTTAAAAAGTCAATTATATTTCATGGAAAATATGCATGAAAATATTCATTCCTCCTCTCATTCGGTAGAAAATTACGTCTTCTTTCAACTTTATACTCGAGGGAGGGACACAATTCGGTTTTAAAACAGTTTCTAATTGTGAGACTTTTTAATACCGTGAAATGGCCCTTCATAAAACGTCATGTCTCTGCATTTACCAGTATGGCTTGCAAAGTTAACAGTATGGATCGAATTCAATGCTCAATTTTATGAACCCCATATGGTCTCCTCTCAATACCGTAGAGAAATGTGTGGTTTTCCGTACGCGGAAAATACACGGCCTCTAGTTTTTAAAACCCTGAATGCGAGTGTAACGGCAGGTCGGGTTCAAAATAATTTGGGAATTGGAAAACTTTTTGAAAACCGAATTGTGTCTCTCTTTCGAGAATAAAATTAGAAGACGTAATTATCTACCGAATGAGTAAAAGGGTGAATATTTTTATGCACGTTTTTCATGAAATGTGATTGAAATTTTAAGGGCATTGATGAACAATGAGAAAAATGTATGCTACTTAAGTAATAATTTTTTACGGAGTGTATTTTTGTGCATGCAGCCGGAAAGAAGTTCACTCGAAAGCCGGCATCCTGAGGTAACTGAACTATCATAAAATCATGTTGCAGGCTGACTAGTTTTACAACTCTACTTAATTAATCTTTTCGAAACGAAAACGCATTTCGGAATTTCGGTGGACATTTCATGAGTTAGCTTTTTCGAATCTGACACGCATTTCTGAACTGATTGGTCAACATTTCGTGATGGCACGTCTACTGTTGGTCAGCAGGACCGGAGAAGTCGAGTTGATGATGAAGTCGAGTTTAAGTCGAGTCGAACCCCACCTTGCCGGCTTTTACTTGATATCACTCATCAAAACATTATTATTTGTTTTGCTACTATCCGGTCATTAGCGTAGTCCATCGGCACTTTCCTCCGATCGGACCAATCATTCTGCTATCACAGTACTTGGTTTGTGTACCATGGATCTTGCCTGTGTCGAGGACGTCGCTGTGCCAGCGAAAATATAAGCTACTGAAACGGAAACAAATTCAAAGACGGCCTAAGTGCTCCCCGAAATAAGTTCCCCCAATGCAAAGACGATAGCTCCAGGTTTCGTGGTCGCCTACATTTCGCAGCTCCCTGCATGTGATAAGTCTCTCAGGTTGGTAGATATCTCCGGCTATGTTGGGTCCATCTTTGTTCCAAAGAGACGAGGTGAAGATAGCGTTGATTACTGGACCAACCGGACCCCGGTGACATTTCTCCCGCTATTGATCATGGCCCATACGTTTAGGTGGTGCGCACTTTCTGGAAGCATCCACTTAATTCCCATCCTCCGAAACTGTCCCTCCAATCATTTGCCCAACGAGAGGTTGCAGTCACATTACAGTAGTTCTTGATTCTTGTGCTACGGATCTCTTGTCTGTTCTGATGACGTCTTTGCGCTGGCTAAAATATGAGTCACTGAAACACAAACAAGTTAAAAAACGAGATAAGTGCTCCCCGGACTAATTTTCCCCAATCCCCAGGTTTCATGGTCGCATATATTTCGCAGTCCCCTGTAGGTGATAAGTCTGTCAGGCTGGTAGATACCTCCGGCTACGTTGGGCACATCTTTGTACCGTCGCATCCGACGATGTCCACCGTATGCTGCTCCACCCCAGAGTGAGAGCGAGGACGGTGACTCGCGTGTGATTTATCGTGAGAGCAGACTTGCGCTGCATCTACCACACTCCCTCCTCCTCCCCCATCTTTTTATCTGTGTACCAGAGACAAGGTGAAAATAACTTTGACTATCTTATCAAGCGAACGTCTATAACATTTCTCCCGCTATTGATCTTGGTCCATGCGCTCAGGAGATGCACACTTTCTGGAAGCATCCTCCGAGACTGTCTCTCCGATCATTTGCCCAACTAGAGGTTGCAGTCAGGGCAGAACACAGTCGGTCAAATGCACCACCCCAGCTGAGATGGCTCCGCCATCTGCCTTCACAACACATTCGGTCATTTTCAAAACCCGGCCTTGGCCGGGGACAGCGCCAAGGCAATCAGCGGGAAGTCCCGGGTGGATGTGACGGAAGCTGACGCTGAGACGACTAATAGCATTCCTTGGCCGGTGCAACTAACGTGCTAACCGGCTCACCTTCGCTCAAGAGTCTATCGCCGGCCGACTACATTGAAAAACACTCATTCGCCATGCAGTCGGCCTGCAGTACCAGCAGTCCACTGAATCAGTAATGGTGTATGTTGCCAATAGTACAGGCTGACTCATGCGGTACCATCATATAAATCGACTTGTGTGTGTCCACCCAATGCACATACATGGCTGCCTCACGAGGGTACAGGACCATTATTTATTCTCCTGACTGCATATTCCTCGGTACTCCCCCCCCCAACCCTCCGCATCGGGCCATTGTTTGCACGTGGAGAAGCCCCTTCTCTCCGCGCCTCCAACCACCCCTCAGTCTATTCTTGCACGTGGGCATAATAACAGTAATAAACCTGATATACCCCGTGGCAGTAAGTTTCGGCGTCACGCGCATGGTCTTTCGGCCTGATTGACAATCGACGCACTGAGCCGATGTGGGGATAATAACCGAAATAGCCTACGTCGCCCTCATGGTGTCTGCTGGTCTAGTTTCGGGTACGCGCACGCGTTTGATTGACGGACAACCTACCCAGCCAGGGCATAGACAACGTAAAACTGGAGTGTCGAGGAGCCGCCAACGCCCATACCCCACCTACATGCCCTTTCAGTTCGGTTAGAAGATTGCTGAAAGTGAAGGCTTTTCGCCGTCGCCACCACCACCACCACCACTGACAGTCCGCACATGCTGCACAATAGTGAGTATATCTCAGGTCATCCAAAAAAGAGGTTGAAGGTACTACCAGTGATCGATCTCATGAACTGTTAACTGGAATTCTAAAATGCGTATTCGATTAGGAAGGATTACGTAAGTGGGGTTGTAATACTGATTATCGTGCGGCATAATGTCGTAATATTCCAGACACGCCAGGGCGTCTGCTCTTTAATGCACTTCTTTTTGGCTGCCTGCAACTACTGAACTTAGTAAAAAAAAAAACGACTACTTGAGTAGCATGCACTTTTTATCGATTTTCAACGACCTTATTAATCCAAAATGTATTAGTTAGATACCATATAGGTCTTATAAAATTGTGCAACAAATGTGGCCTATGTTGTATGTGGTTACTTTTAACCAAGAAAACAGTAATTCAGAACCCAGTATGACTACCTGCCCGCATCCCCCCTCACACGCTAATGGTCCGCCCGTCAATGTCTGTCCTGACGCGTCAACTAGTCTAGTGTGACTGTCTCACTTTCTCCTTTATATTCATTTCTTCTGACGACGGGTTGGTGTCACCAATTCGAAAATTCACGAGTACAACTAAATTTTTTCCGAAGAACCTCTCCTTTTTTCAGTAATCCATATATTTACAGTACATGTGCTAACTCATGAAATGTCAACCAAAATTTCAAAATGCGATCTCGTTTCGAAAAGATAAATTAAGTATTGTTGTAAAACTAATCATGATGCAGCATAAATCTATAATGATCCAGTTACCTCAGGGTGTCGGCTATCGAAAGAACTTATTTTCGGCTGCATGCAAGATCTATACTCTGCAAAAAATGACTACTTAATTAGTATGCAATTGTCTCATTGATTTTCGATGCCCTTGAAAATTCAATTATATTTCATGGAAAACATGCATACAAATATTCATTCTTTTACTTATTCGGTAGAAAATCACGTCTTCTTCCAATTTCATACTCAAAAAGAGTATAATTCGGTTTTAGAAAAGTTTCTAATTGTGAGATTTTTCAATACCGTTAAATGGCCGTTCATGAAACGTCATGTATCTGCATTTACGAATGTGGCTTGTAAAGTTAACAATATTGCTCAAATCCACTGCTTAATTTTATAAACCTCACATGGTCTCCTCTTAACGCCGTAGAGAAATGCATGGTTTTCCGTACACGGAAAATATACAGCTTGTAGTTTTGAAACCCAGAATGCAAGTGTAACAGCAGGTCGGGTTCAACATTATTCGGGAATTAGAAAGGTTTTTTCAAACCGAATTATACACTTCTTCCGAGTATCATATCGGAAAAAGACGTGATTTTCTACCGAAGAGGTGAAAGAATGAATATTTTTATGCATGCTTTCCATGAAATATAATTTAATTTTCAAGGACATCGAAAATCAATAAGAAAATTGCATGCTACTTCAGTAGTCATTTTTTGCAGAGTATAGATCTTGCATGCAGCCGAAAATAAGTTCTTTCGAAAGCCGACACCCTGAGGTAACTGGATCATTATAGATTTATGCTGCATCATGATTAGTTTTACAACACTACTTAATTTACCTATTCGAAACGAGAACGCATTTCGAAATTTTGGTTGACATTTCATGAGTTAGCACTTCTACTGTATTTTGTGTTTTCATTTAACTAACGGTTGTTCATTATCAATTTGTTGTTTTGGTGGATGCACTTGGTCTGACTTCCAATTGGTTAGTGATTTTTCATGAGTCATATTACCTACTGCATTAAAGCGTGCTTGACAAAATTACGTGAACACAATTTCTGCACAAGAAAAGGACAGTTCCTTGAAGGGGCTGGATGCGCAATCAAAATGCGCAACGTTTAAGACGTCCAAAGTTCTCGCATCAGTTTCCGTTATCAGGTTTCGTGAAATAGGTCACGTACTGTATGCTTCATAAAAAGCATTATTAAACATACAGATACAATGCTATTTGGATGGACATTCCACGGCCTTAAACGGTCCCATCACTCGAAACCTTTTTGAGACCGGAAGATATCCTTTCTTCCAGCATAAAATTTGAAGTAGGCGTGGTTTTCTACCAAATGAGTGCAAGAAAGAATATTTTTCTGAGCGTTTTGTGCAAAATTTACAAGGACAAGGTAAGTTGATAGAGGAAATGCATACTACTCAAGTAGCTATTTTTACGTAGTGCTGTATTTGTAGTAGGCCGAAAAGAAGTACATCTTGTCGCTTTGTAATTTCCTCAGAAATTATCTACGAAGTTGGAGTAGATCAGTTTATTCAAGGTGTATAGGCTCAGACCGAGAATTTTATACCACTGACGAGCCGAACCCCTCGCAGCTGCGCCATGCAGCGGCAAAACATCGGCGAAACACGCGTGTATGTCTTTTGGCTAGTGCCTGTGCTGTTAGTATGGTATTACCTAATACAAGAGAAGCAAATCTAAAAGCAAACATTCCAGCCTGTCTGAAATATTACTACGCTGTCCCGCATGATAATCAGCATTGCAACCCCGCTTAAGTCATCCTTCCCAATCGAATACATATTTCAGAATTTTGGTTAACATTTCGTGAGATGGGTCACTGATTGTGTCTTCAACCTCTTTCTTGGATGACATGGGATATCCTTACTGTGGTGCAGCATATGTGGACTGTCTGTTCCCTGACGAAGCCGACGTGGTTCACTCGAGGTCGGTGGTGGAGGCGAGCAGTCTTCACTTTCAGCCCACCTTTCACCTGCACAGTCCAACTGAGAGGGCGCGTAGGGGGGATATGGGTGTTGACAGCTCCTCGACACTTCAGTTTTATGTTGTCTGTGCCACGGGTAGGTACGTTGTCTGTCACTCAAACGCGCGAGCGTCCCCAAATGAGTGCAAGAAAAGGTGTTTTATGGAGGTTTTCTATAAAATATGCTTGGATTCATATGGGCACCCTAAGTTTGTAGAACAAATATATACTACTCAGGTAGTCACTTTTTACCGAGTGCAGTGAGTACAGGTGGCCGAAAAGAAGTGTATTCAAAAACCAACATCCTGGCTAGTCCGAAGTACGATAGGATTATGCTGCATTGTAATCATTATTACAGCCTTACATAGATAATCCTTCCCAATCGAATACGCATTTCAGAAGTTCGGTTAACATTTCATCAAATCAGTCACTCATTGTACCTTCAAACTCTTTCTTGGATGACATGGGGTCAAGCATGTGCGAACTGTTCGATTCCTGACGAAACCGATGAACACTTTCGTCACAAATGAGGCAGTCCACCCATGCGATACCATAGTGAGGTCATCCGACGTCATCTAAGAAAGACATGTGATGTGGTTTGAACAAGTTCTTTCTTGCCTTCTGCTCTGAATGTGACCTCGCTGTCCGAGCGCATGCAGCGAAGAGGTCAGCTCAATGCCTAATGCAATACTCTCCGTCAAGACATACAGGCCCTTTGTTGTTTAGTCTTCGTCACTGGAGGCAAACTACCCGGGTCCGTTGTAGCTGATCACCGCGCGTGAACAAACACTGGCAGAATGGAATTACCGACAAAGACAAGGGAGACTGGAATGGCCATTTCTAGCTTATTAGCCGTCGTCAGCCAGCCATACCCAAGCCCGAAGTGTGGAACACCCGAGCCTCGAACTCGCGACCTGTTGATTTAGAAGTCCACGCCTCTACCCAGGGGGCCACGAGCCCGTTGCCCTGTCGGTTTCCGATCGGGAATATACAATGGTAGGGGGCGCTCACCGATCGTTCATACGGAACTCACTCGTCCCGTTGTGCCTTAAGAGCTCTCTCTCGAGCCCAACCAGCAGCCGCACAGCGGCGCATGATATATAGGCAGCCCGGGTGTTCCACACTTCGGGCTTGGGTATGGCTGGCTGACGACGGCTAATAAGCTAGAAATGGCCATTCCAGTCTCCCTTGTCTTTGTCGGTAATTCCATTCTGCCTGTATATCATGCGCCGCTGTGCGGCTGCTGGTTGGGCTCGAGAGAGCTCTTAAGGCACAACGGGACGAGTGAGTTCCGTATGAACGATCGGTGAGCGCCCCCTACCATTGAACAAACACTGTTCGGCAACTGGTTTAAATACTAGTAGAGTCTTATCGAGTAATCAGGTCACTGCAAGTCACAAACTGCAGAGAGCCGCATTGGCATCTTGGGACACTGTAACAACAGAAATGTGGACCCTCGATCAGAAACACCGCCGATCTTCCCCCAGGCTTCTTTGCGCAACTACGCTCTGTGTCCCGACTAAAGTAGCCGGACGTCCGGTTGTCTGCCTCAATACGGTCAACTACCCCTCTGTCCAATCGCAGCAGTATAGTCTGTGCAAATCCGATGCTGACATGGATTTCGGCCTGTGACGGCACTCATTGCTCTGCGATACATACCACTGAAACACCAGTCACCATTCAAACCATGAGAACAGAAGACAATTATTATTGATTACGACTGACGAACCGCCGTGCGTAGAAGTGGTGGTGGCCATCCTGTTTGTACGCTTCTAGCGGGTGCCCTCACCTCCCTCCTATTTCTTCCTTTCTGCCACCCGCCAACAGACCAGCTCTCTACATCGGAGAGTCGGAGAAGACTCCCCTCTACGCCATTCGCACAGTCTCAGAGACCAGTCTGAGTCGTCGCACCACTCACCGGGTCTCCGAGCGTCTCTGGTTGGCCGCCGGCGCCGCTGCCGCGGGAGCTCTTCAACGGGCCAACGGCGGCGGCGGCAGCGGCAGTAATGCCAGCTCCATTTTTGACCTGACCGTGGCTCTCCGACGTAAGCACAACGACGCTGACGCGAATGCCGGTGTCTACTGGCCAAAAAGCCTGTTTGGCCTCTACGAACTATCGGCTGATTCTCCGCGCGTCGACCCCTCCTGGTCTCCGAAACCGCACACCTCCAATCGACTCTTTCGTATCACAGATGCCTCACCCAGGTTTGTTTCCATTTTTCAGATTTTAATTCTCGCCGTCTCGTACCTTCCACCTAGAATATAAACTCTATTGAGAGTTCATTCTCGAGGTCACCAGACTCAAGATGGTCTCTCATTAGGGTCTTACTTGCCACGCTTTCAATAACGAACCAAAACTATTGTGTAAAAATAATTGGCGGGTGTAGGTGGTTGTTCAGAAATCTACCTTCATATCTCATATACAGTAGGTGGGTCAAATCATGAAATGTCAACCGAAATTCTGAAATGCGTTATAATAATTCAGTTACCTCAGGATGTCGCCTTTCGAACGAACGTCTTTCCGTCTACTTGCAAAATTATGCTCTCTAAAAAATCACTACTTATGTGGCATGCATTTTTCTCATTGATTTCCAATGCCCTTAAAATTTCAATTACATTTCATGAAAAACACGCATAAAAATACTCATTCTTTTGCTCATGCGGTAGGAAATTACGCCTTCTTCAATTTTTACACTCGAAGGAAGGGCATAATTCAGTTTTCAAAAACTTTTCCAGTTCCCGAATAATTTTGAACCCGGCCTGCCGTTACACTCGCATTCAGGGTTCCCAAACTACAAGCCGTATATTTTCCGCGTACGGAAAACCATACATTTCTCTACGGTGGTAAGAGGAGACTATATGGGGGTTCCTAAAATTAAGCCGTGGATTTTAGCAACATTGTTAACTTTACAAACCACATTTATAAATGCAGAGACAGGACGTTTTACGAACAGCCATTTCATGGATTTAAAAAATCTGACAGTAAGAAACTTTTCAAACCCGAATTATACCTTTCCTTTGAGTACAAAATTGGAAGAAGACGTAATTTCCTAGCGAATTAGCAAAAGAATGAATATTTCTATGCATGTTTTTCATGAAATATTATTGAATTTTTAAGGACATCGAACATCGGTGGGAGAATGCATGCTACGTAAGTAGTCATTTTTACAGAGTATAGTTTTTGCATGCTGCCGGGAAGAAGTTCGTTCGAAAGCCAACATCCTGAGGTAACAGAATTATTATGTAATTATGGGCCGCGCGATGACTAATTTTAAAACCCTTCTTAAGTAATCTTTTCGAAACGAGAACGCATTTTGCAATTTTGGTTGACATTTCATGAGTTAGCCCACCTACTGTAGGCAGGTGTGTTTCATAACGGTTCGCCTGACTATAGGCCACTAAAGGGACTTTGTGGTACGCGGATTTTGACTTTTACTAGCGTTTTTGATGTTAAAAGTGCTCATACCGGGCTGAAAGTTAAGATTGGGGTTGGTGTCAGGAGTTGGGTTGCCAGGTCTAGGTTGTGATTTTGGTTTTAGGTCGAGGCTAGGGCTAGGAGTAGGCTTAGAATTTCAATTAGGGTTAGGATTTTTAGCCTTGGGTCAAGGTTAGAGTTGCATATGAGTTCTCTCTAGAGTGTTACCAATTGACGGTCAAGGTTACTTATTACATGGATGGTGACGGTTGGTGTAAGAGTTGTGGTTAACTTCATTTTTCCCAGCGAGCTGCATACCATACCCTTGCCACATGATAAACCCTAGTATATTTAAACTCTGTATAATTCGCGACTTCCAATTTTAAATAAAAAGAATCTTTGGACAAGACAAGCGATGCCGATTTT
This sequence comes from Spirometra erinaceieuropaei, assembly GCA_902702965.1. NCBI lineage: Eukaryota > Metazoa > Platyhelminthes > Cestoda > Diphyllobothriidea > Diphyllobothriidae > Spirometra > Spirometra erinaceieuropaei. The sequence continues at coordinate 145,978 of CACRXP010000597.1, forward strand.
TGTAAGGACCGACTCAGATCTTCTGTACTGTTTTGAATCGGATAACTTACAGGTGCTTAAAGTTGGCTTTCATAGTGTACCCACTTATCTATGATTCGCCGCGAGGTCTCAGGTTGTCTGCAACACTTGACGCGAAATTGGGCCGAACACCTTCCGTAAGTGGTGAAGCCGTGGATCGATTTCTTATGTCTGGAGTGTCAAGACATACCACACACCTCAGGCCACCTCAGTGTGCATCTGCTCCTTCACTTGCTCCTGTGGAGCAGGTTATATTGGTCGTAAGAGTCGGCGCCTTTCCAAAAGAATACGAGAGCATCCCCTCGCATGGGTAGCAAAAGGTGAAACTAGGAGAATAGACAGCGCCATCCTTGCGCATGCAGTGGATTCCGGGTGTCGTGTGGACCCCGCTGGAGCATTTCGTGTGATTTATAAGGTCCCTTGAGCTACCCTGAGGTACTCGGTCAGCGCCTATTAGCAACAGCAGAAGCGGTCGCCATCAGCTTACCAAAATCGACCCTGTGTGCCCAGAAGAACCTCGTTCAGGCGCCGCGCTTACCGTGGGCAAAGGTTTACTAGCCACATACAACTTTTCGTACCCCTCCGCTCTTGTCTAGCCTGTGTTTTTTAAAACTTTTATCGATTTTTTCAATCGCTGTAGCCCGTTCTCATATAAGTGTACCGGTCTGAAAAGAAGTTATCGAAAGCAGCGTTTCAGGTTAGCAAACCTAAATGATCCGGGTCGATAATCTGAGGAAAGGGAAGTACTCACCGGATCGAGGGAATTGTTTGGCTGAAGATTCGAAGAGCTTGGGCGGCTCTCCATTATCCAAGCGTCTAGTGCTAAAGAGCAACGTTTGCTCGCCACTTTGTCTTCTAAATTCAATGTCTAGGACGGATCGAAACTGTCGTGTTGGGGCAATATGAGTTGGGTTTTTCTCAAGACTAGGGTTGCCAGGTCTAGGTTGTGATTTCGGTTTTAAGTCGAGGCTAGGGTTAGGCACAGGGCTTAGAATTTCAGTTAGGGCTAGCGTTTTAAAGCCTGGATCAAGGTTACGGTTGCATATGAATTTTCCTCTAGTACTTGCCAGTTTAGGGTCAAGGTTACTCATCACAGGCATGGCCACAGTTTGTGCTAGAGTTGTACTTAACTACGGTTATCCCACTGTGGCAGCATACCATACTCTTGCCAAAGAATTAATCCCAGTATATTTAAACTCGACACTATTCTTGGTTGTTAATTTTCAATGAAAAAAGTGCCTAGATCTGACGGTCGCATGCAGATTTTCATAAGGGCCGGCGTGCTTACACACCAACTCAACCTTACAGCTGCTTAGAGTCGGCTTGCCAAGTACCACTTATTTCTGATCCGCCGTGATGCCTCAGGAGACTTGCAACACTTTAAGGACGATTAGGACTGATGCTAAATTGGGCCAAACACCGTCGGTGAAGCCGTGGATCGATTTCTTATGCCTGGAGTGTCAATACATACCACACAGTCCTCCAAAGCCACCTTGTCCCTTTCGGGCGAACGCATTTACTTTTCGCACGCTGTCACCACACAAACTAGTATGTTAGCAACATTGTCTCATGGACAATGCTCCATAACAAAAATACTATAAGGCCCAGGAGCGGGTAACTCATCTTCCGCGTCCAAAGGGGGGGGGGTGGAATTGTGATGTAGTCAGAATGTTATTACCGACAAATACAAGGGAGACTAGAATGGCCATTTCTGGCTTATTAGCCATCGTCATCCTGTCATACGCCACGTCGAGGTGTGGAACGCCTGGGGCTCCGCCCCACGACCTGTTAGTTAGAATTGCAACGCCTCTAACCACTGAGCCACGGGCTCGTTTTCCTGTCGGTTTCGGTCGGGAATGTACAATAGAAAAGAGGGGCTCACCGATCGTTCTACGGAACTCACTCGTCCTGTTGTGCCTTACGGCAACACCATTCTGCCCATATCATGCGCCGTTGTGCAGCTGCTGGTTGGGCTCGAAAGAGAGCCCGTAGGGCACAACGGGACTAGTGAGTTCCATAGAAACGATCGGTGAGCGCCCCGCTACCATTGTGATGTAGTCTCTGGGCTTTCGTAGTATTGCTTTGTTTGCTTCGCCGCTTCTGAACCTCCATTTTTTGGAGGGTGGAGGAGGATAGCTGCCGTGGTCAATGACTCCTATGAAATATTAACCGAAATTCTTCATTTTGATTCAACTGTGAAAAACTCGACGACCTCGGTGGGGTTTGAACCCACACCAGCAAGTACAGCCAACACTCTACCTGCCGGGAGCCATTAGTTTAATCAGATTTGGGTCAAGTTACCCGCCCAGTCTACGGCAACTTGTGGAATCAACCAAATCCGATGCAGTAAGCTGACCGCCCAAGCAGGATTTCCTATTTAATCAATCTAGATCCCACCACATGACTCACTTTATAGGCGTTTTGGCAGATTTTGAGTAACCTACCATGAATGTTTATGCCGTATCATGAAGACGTCATATAGGCCTTATAACATTTAGCAGTGAATGTGGACAATGAGTTATATCCAAGTGACTGACCAGTCATGAAACACAGGAACACTGCGCCCTTCATCTTTTGATAACTTTTTCTTGTGAATGCCTTTTAATTATTTAAACGGTATCCCCTCACTTCGGATAAACAAAACCTCCAAAAAGGGGATGACGTTTTCACTTGGAAAGGCGTACAGTTAACACACAGTGCGTCATTTACTGGAGCTATTTCAGTTTGACAAGTGCATAAGAGCCCATAGTGTATCACAGTGACCGATCTCAAGGAATGTTGGCTGAAATTTTGAAATGCGTTTTCGATTAGAAAGGATCACTTAGGCGCCGTTGTAATACTGGTTATCTTGTGGCATAATCCTATAATATTTTCGTCTTGGCAGGATGTCAGCTTTTGGGTGCGCCGCTTTTCAAATGCCTGTAGAAACCGTACTCGGTAAAAAAAAAAGCTACTTAAATAGCATGCATTTTTCCCATTGATTGTCGATGATCTTGAAAATTAAAATATATTTCACAGAAACCACAAGCAAAAATATGCTTTCTTTATCTTTATATGTTATACTCGAAAAGGGAGTATAATTAGGTTTTAAAAAGGTTTCTAATAGTGAGATTTTTTAACCCGCACAATGTCCATTCATATAGCATTGTACCTGTCTGTTTGCCACTGTTCCTCATGAAATTTACCACATAGTCCGCATTCATTGCAAAATTATATGGACTCTATTTGATATCTTTTTGAAGGCATTGTAGAGCATGTGATTTTCTTTCCGCGGACCGCATGTAGACTGGAATCACTAAAAGCTAGTGCAGCGATCGATCAGGCTCCAAATTATTCGGCTATTAGAAAACTTTTCAAAACCCAATTTTACTTTTTTTTCGAGTGTAAAATATAAAGATGACGTGATTCTCTACCAAACGACTGAAAAACACACATTTTTGCTTGTGGTTTCTATAAAATATCCTTGGATTTGCAAGACCATCGAAAATCAATGGAAAAAATACATGCTATTCAAGTTGTCATTTTTCACTGAGTACGGTTTCTACAGGAGATTAAAAAACAGTGCATCCAAGAGCTGCGAAGTCCGAAATATCATGGGATTATGCCACAAGATAATCAGTATTACAACGGTGCCTAAGTTATCCTTTTTAATCGAAGATGCATTTCAGAATTTCAGCCAACATTTCATGAGATCGGTCGCTCGTTGTATCGTTTATTTGCGACGTGCGGTGAAAGGGCATGCGACCTGCTACCTTTAAGGAGGAATGAGGACTGACACGAAATCGGGTCAAACTCCGTCGATAAGTGGTAAAGCCAGCCCAGCAACAACTAAACTTCCACTACGGAAGCCTTGCAGCAATTAGCTTCACCCTAAACAACACCGACATTCTGTGAGCCTTCTTGCTTTGCATAGCGAACGGCAGGATCCGTTGTGTAAATCATTCGTCTCAAGACAACCTTGAGGCTGCAAGACCGGATAGCCCTCGAAATTAGCAATTTACGCTCTAGTTGGAGCGCTGGAACATGTGTTTTCATGATAGGTGAACCCATTTTTGGACTCCAAATCTAATATGGTAATGTTATTTACATTATCTCTCCCTCTATATCTAGTCACGACGCCATCATTCTGCCTGGCTCTCCACTCTCAATCGGGCTTCCGGGGAGTGAGACGCCCTCCGAGGTCGTCGCAGCACCCACCATCACAGCACTCCGTCTTCTGCTCGCAGTACTCCTCTGTGTGGGTTGCCTGATGCTCCCGGTTGCTGCCCTGCTGTGGACGCGCAGACGTGTCCGTCAGGACTCTCTGGTAGGTTTCTGCGGTCATTATCCCAACCGTCCGTATGTCCCTCCCCCCTCCTGCATGTTCACTTCGCTAAGTGAATCTGGGGCAGGCTGCATCGACTGGAGAGTGTGAGTTATCGCACCTGGCGTTCTGATCTCGAGCCTATCCTGTGGACTCACCTCCCCCCCACCTCCTGACGTTTGCGGCAGCCCATCTTCACAACAAGCCACCCACGGTCGCCTTGACCACTGGCGGATCCCCTGACGTCATGGTTGCCACCCACGTGGCTGCCGACTTTATAGCTTTGGCCATGCACATTTATCGTGGATTTTGTGAACAGGGCGGGATAGTGGAACAAGCCAGCATGTTCAATGGGACGCCTACTGCGGGTCTTTTCGGCCTGATTCTGATTACAACGGACTCGCAGCCCCTTAGCGAGACTCGCGTCTAGTCCCAGGGAGTTAGAAATTAAACGGTGCTAGGCATCAGTACAGAGAGTCGCCGAGATGGATCAGAAGAATAGGCCGCTAAGCAAACCAAAAAGATAATGACTAGTCCGGCTGAAAACGCCCTGTAGTACTAGATTCAATTCAAAAAAAAGGTTTGGGTAATAACCACTGGCTTAAACAGCCTGAATAGATGTCAACTCCATTCGAATTGCTTGTTGACATAATACCTGCACCCTTGAAATTCTCTGCTTACATAGTGCTCTGCCGAACATCCTCTGTCGGATGGGTCTAGCGGTACCAGGATAAGTCATCGGTCGGCTAATTTTAGCCTTACGGAGGTTTATGTCTCGAAACAGTCTGCATAAGCTGTGACAACGATGAGTGGCTGACATACCTGCATATTCAACACACATAGTACCTCGGAGTGAGTGAGAGAAACTGCCTCCACAACCGTCCTCCTTTTGGAGAAAAAGTCAGACCATGACTTCGCATATCCACCCCCACTATAATCCAGCAAATGCGCAGGTACGCCACCGATGCGTCGCAAAGAAGGCGTAGCTTGGGGAGTTGCCAAATGGTGACGCAAGTTTGTCGTCTGGGAGTGGGAAAAACTACTAGCCAAAAGTGTCACTGTTGACTTTCAAGGCTTATCGGTACGATTTTTGAATATTATTGATCCTCTACGGCAAGGATCTGCAATGCGTTATTCCGGTTTTCCTTTACGATGTGCCTGATCTTTTTTGGCTAGTGGGGAAATTCTATCAATCTGGTGACAGTTTGGACAGCTGCACTGTCGAATGCGGCTCGCTAACTTGGTTATTTTTGGTCGCACCTCGACCCTTACTTCCGTCGCCTCCTTATCGACTCACTTGCCTACACCAGTCATTACGATGTGTTCTGCACCGCATTCTGGGGCCCAGTGGGCCCGTAAACGCTCGTGTGGCCGTCTGATTTACCTGTCGCCTAAAAATCGGGTCCCAGATGTTATCCATTCGGCCCCAAGCATGCCTGAGCCTTACAGCTCTAGCTTACGTTTTTTCAACCCGTCACGCCTGTTGACTCCGAGGCTGCAAGCGCAGTAACCGTTTCGGTATGCGCTATTCGTACAGGCGAGCTTACCTTCATGTCCAGTCTTCCCGACATATTTGCAGTCACACCTGTCGCAGGGAACCTTTTAAACACCTGCCACTGGAGGAAAATTGCCACACTGGTTCCGCGGCGTTCGGTGTCCTCATACACGCCCAGCGCTAATCTCCCAGCCTGCGATTTTTCCAAAAAAAGCTTTCACGGCTAGAACTTGTCCAGCCCTCGTGTAATCTCGGTCGCTTGCAATTACACCAGCAAGGGACGTGCTCTTCTCATTTGTAGACATGAGGCTTGATCCTGATTCAACAGCTGAGCTTCATATCATTCCTGCAAACCTTTTTCGCACCAGTCACTCCTCCCTATTGATCGCGGCCAGCTTTAGATCACAGGCCATTGATTACCATCTCTGCGCCTTGTCTAATGAATGCCCCTTTACCTTTGACAGAGCGTCCAAACGCAGCACAACTCACCCACTCTGCCGGCATCTTTCGACTCACCCGATGCCTCCGGCTGGGCCGGCCACACTGCAGACTCTGTCGCCCATCCAGGCGTGGTCCGTTTCAACACAAATCAAGTACTCGGATGCGGCAGTAATGGTACCATTGTGTTTGAGTAAGTTCGCCATCCGTAACGGCTTGCTAAACTCTCTCAGACGGTTAATACTGATTCTATCCTGTTGCAAATGACTCAATATCAACCCTTTGTTATTAGTATGCGTCGGAGAGACTTGTCTGTTACCTCATTCGAGGCGGTTACCCGGCTGAGGTCACTGTCTTGAGGCGCTTCTGATGTGATCTAGATGTGTCAGGTCGTGTCACTGTGGGCAGCTCAACACCCCAGTACAACTACAGTGCGTGACCGATCTCATGCAATGTTGGCCCAAATTCTGGAATGCGTTTCCGATTAGGAAGGATTACTTAGGTGGGGTTGTTATACTGATTATCATGCAGCATAACCCTATAACATTTCGGACTCGGCAAGATGTCGGCTTTTGACTGCACTTATTTTTTACCTCCGACAGAAACCACACTCTGTAAAATAAAAGTGATTACTTAAGTAGCATACATTTTTCCTGTTACCTTTCGATGTTCTTATAAATTCAAAATATTTTATAAATAACATGCACAAAAATATGCATTTCTTTGCTCATTTGGTAGAAGATCACGCCTTGAAGTCACAGGGGAATATGCTATTTTCCTTACGCGGAAAGCATGCGCCATGTAGACTGAAATTGTTTAACGCTGATGCAATGACAGATAAGGCTGGAAACTATTCGGGAATTGGGAAACTTTTTAAAAATCCCAATACACACTTTCTTCGGGCATAAAGTATGAATGCACTGTAATTTCCTTCCAAATGAGCAAAAGAAAGCATATTTTGCGCATGTTTTCTATAAAATATATTTGAATTTATAAGATCACCGAAAATCGATAGGAAAAGTGCAGACTGCTTAGGTAGTCATATTTACCGAGTGTGGTTTCTGCTGGAGGTCGAAAAGAAGTGCATTCAAAAGCCCACATCCTGGCGAGTCCGAAATGTTATAGGGTTATGCTGCATGGTAGACAGTATAACAACCCCACTTAAGTAATCCTTTCTAATCGGAAACGCATTCCTAAATTTGGGCCAACATTTCATGAGATCGGTCACGCACTGTAAGTTTGAACCAATCCGGAGGCTTGTGTGGACAGGTGGTGGAGGTCTGAAGTTGTTCCAACTGCAATCAGCTGGTTAGGGTGTCAGGTCGTGTTATTGTGGGCAGCTGAACACCCCAGTGCAGCCACCTATTCATCAAACCAGCCAACCTTTTCTCGTTGTGTTTGCCAAACCAGATTTGCACATCGCTGGGGAAAATTTGGCCTCTTTTTGCAATTTGCCAGCTGTCTTCTCACTGGACTTTTGCGTTTTTCGCTTCCAGCGGTTTCTACGGTTCTCAACCGGCCGCCATCAAACGCATCCTACGGCAGCCGGCCTTTGAAAAGAGTTGGCTTCGAGAGCACAACATCCTGCTGCAGCATCATCATGAGCATCTGATTCGCTGCTACTGGACGGTACGTTCCAGGCCTCCTTGGGCCTCACTCTTGCCACCGCCACTTGGCCCTCCCACCAGCGTACATCTTTTACCTGCTTCAACAGTCACTTTTGCTTAGAAAAAAAGATCTTGTGGGTAATTCCTCGGCGATCGGTATTCAACAGGTATAGTGTTGCTCAAAAGTTACTGAGCTTTAAGCACTACATGTACTGCCGTCTGGAAGGAGGATTCCCGGGTTTATTGCGTAACCGGTGTAGTTTCGTTTGGGGACAAATCCGGAGTGTGTCGAAAGGGATGAGACTATGGTTCGTCAGTTCATTGTCGTCTCACCAGAATGCACAGACTAACTTTCCTAGCCCATATATCTAAGTAAATCGCAGTTCATCGGCTTTGACAGCACGGTTGGCCTGTGTTTGATTGGTCTAAAGGTGGGAATCTTCATCCTTTCCGTTTAGAATTTACATATTGCCTCTGGCGGCGCCGAAGCCTCGCTTGGTGCGGTATTACCCCTATGCCTGGTGACCGTTTCTTGGGTAACCGACCCAAGTTTGCTGGGGTGCCAGCCCTCACTGATGGACGTTCCGCCGTCCTTTGGCGTGTCAGTGAGCTGGCAGCCACAGCGCGTGACCTAACTAATGAAATTTGTCGAAATTTACGAATGATTTGGGCAATATTTTTTTTACCGACAAAGACAAGGAGACTGGAATGGCCATTTTTGACTTATTGGCCGTCGTCAACCAGTCACATACCCAGCCCCGAAGTCTGGAACACCAGAGACTGGCACTCGCGACCTGTTAGTTAGAAGTCCACGCCTCTAACCACTGGACCACGATCGTTCTTACCGTTCCGTTGTGCCTTACAGGCGTGGACTTCTAACGAACAGGTCGCGAGTTCGAGCCTCGGGTGTTCCACACTTCGGGGTTGGCTATGACTGGCTGACGACGGCTTATAAGCCAGAAATGGCCATTTCAGTCTCGCTTGGCTTTGTTGGTAATGCCATTCTGCCTATATCATGCTCCGTTGTGCGGCTGCTGGTTGGGCTCGAGAGAGAGCCCGTAAGGCACAACGGAACCAGTGAGTTCCGTAAGAAAGATCGGTGATCGCACCCTACCATTACGAATGATTGCCAATCACTGGCAAACCGCCACCATTTCATGCGTCAAATGTCTATGTTAATTAAGTACAAGTTCGAAAGAATTAAAACACAGAAGAAATACTAAAGGCAGTTTTGCGTTGTTTAGAAACGCCGATTTTTTTGGAAAAGCGCAGTATCCCAAAAACGTCTGAAATGGCTGTAATTTAGTAAGCTTTGGTTTGAGATATAGAGAATATATTCTCAAACCAAAACGTAGTAAATAGGAAAGTACAAGTAAAATAACGTTTAGTAATAGTGCTTCGGTGAAGTTAACATCTAAATATCGTTTAAGAATTACTGTGCTTTCATATATGGCGGTTTGACAACAATCTACATTTTCAGTAAAGATTCAAAAACAGTCTTCCAGGGATTCGGGGTCTTCTTTACTCGTTTAAGTTGAATGAGATGTGGGACGTCGTAGGAACAAAAGTTTTCATAAGGCGACATGCTGCAAATGCAGATCGGCGCCTAATAAATTTAAATAGAACTGACAGGCGTGATCGTAAACATGCCATTTTGTTCTTGTAGAGTGAACTTTTCTTCCGTTAAATTGATTTACACTTTTCGTCCATTTTGGATTAAGTTGAGTTTTAGATCGACCTCGAAATATTGCTGAAGTAGGCGTGACGCAGATTTTGTACACTGGAAGACGAAGGTGAAAGAGCAGACACTGGCGATACTTTCGCGGGTGAAGTTCCGTTCAAAAAGCCCGCGATATTGCCATGTTAGATGACATAATTAGCACAGCACAGGCCTCGAAGACTGCGACACGTGCAGTTGGGTGTATGTGGACTTACCACAACGTGCATTGTCCAATCTTGACGCATCATTTAGAGAGCCCCCGTTCAAGCGGTCGGGCACAGGAATATCGCCTCCCACAATTACAGGCGACCTTGCGCCAGATTCCAAGGGATTCGGATTAGGAGTCGGGGTAATAATTAGGACATTTGAATAGTTAGCTCCCTGACAATCAGCGCATGGCCATCTGTAATACGGAGAATCCTTATTCCTATGTTCAACCTAATAAACCCTTGATGAAGTTGTTTAAGGTAACAGCTGTTACTTTCAAGGCGATCCTATGTTACTAGAATCATATGACACTTGACCACGTAATCCTCTCCTCAGCAAATAGCTATATGCTTCGAGTCAGCTCCTAAACCGACTCGGACAACCGTATCACTTGAGCATGCTTTCAGACACCTGAGACGCGAACAAGCAAGTTCAGGTCGACGCTAGCGTGCTGGTGCAGCATCAGTGGCTTGTGCGTGAATTAGTTTATAGTAGTAGGTTTGCGCGGCACCTGCTATCCTCTCTCTCCCTCCCCCCGCACCCATCTTGCTCCAATGGTAAGCCAATGTTGGGACGAATGATGGTGGGTGTTGGCACCGTGGCTGCCAAAGCTAACCCGACCGTCTACGCGTGCCACGCGCACGCGCGACCTGATCTCGGACTGCTGTAGTAGTCGTCCTAACATGCCAAGTTGCAGATTGCATCTAGAAGGCAATATCTATCGCTGAAACCATGCTTCCGCCCGCGTGAGGAAAGGGATAATGCTGCAGACAGTCATTTACAAACAGAATTCACGGACTAATTATTATCTTTTTGGTTTACCTAGCGACCTATTCTTTTGCTCCATCTCGGCGACTCTCTGGACTGATGCCTAGCACCGATTAATTGTTAGCGAGACGTAATTATCTACCGAATGAGCAAAACAATGGATATTTTTACGCATGTTTTTCATGAAATATATTTGGACATTTAGGGGCATCGAAAATCAATGGGAAAATTGCATGCTAATTAAGTAGTCATTTTTTACAGTGTATCGTTCTTGCATGCAGTCGAAAATAGGTTCATTCAAAAGCCGACACCCTGAGGTAACAGAATTATTATATAATTATGTTGCAGACTGACCAGTTTTACAATCCTACTTTATTAATCTTTTTGGACCGAAAACGGCTTTCGGAATTTCGGTTGACATTTCATGAGTTAGCCCACCTACTGTACTTTCAAGGCGATGATATTTAACAAGAAATACCATCTGCTACTAGAATCATATGACGCTTGACCACGTAATCCTCTCCTCAGCAAATAGTTATATGCTGCCAGTCAGCTCCCAAACCGACTTCAGACAATCGTATCACTTGAGCGTGCTTCCAGACAAGTTCAAATCGGCGCCAGCGTGACAGCTCGTCCATCGATGCTCCCACAGGCTGGTGCAGCACCAGTTACTTGTGCGGGAATTAGTTTATATAGGTAGGTTTGCGCGGCACCTGCCGACCTCTCCGATCTTGCTCCAATCGTAAGGCAATGTCGGTTGCGAGCTACATACGTGGGGAAGGTTCATGCGTCAAGACGAATTATGGTGGCTGTCAAAGCTAACCAGACCGTCTACGCGTGTCACACGCACGCGCGACCTGATCTCCACCGGGCTGCCAACATGCCAAGTTTCAGGTTCCATCTACAAGGAAACTGTCTATCGCTGAAGCTATGCCTCCGCCCGCGTGAGGGGAGGGATGATGCTGCAGACAGTCATTTACAAACAGAATTCACGAACTAATCATTATCTTTTTGGTTTGCTTAGTGGCCTATTCTTTTGCGCCATCTCGGCGACTCTCTGTATTGATACCTAGCACCGTTTAATTTTTAACTTCCCGGGGACTAGACATGAGTCTCACTAAGGGGCAGCGCGGCCGTTGTTAGAATCAGGTCGAAAAGGCCCACAGTACACTTTCCATTGAACATGCTGGCTTGTCCCATTGTCCCTCCATGTTCACAAAATCCACGATAAATGTGCATGGCCAAAGCAATAAAGTCGGCAGCCACGTGGGTGGCAACCATGACGTCAGGGTATCCGCCAGTGGTCAAGGCGACCGTGGGTGGCTTGTTGTGAAGATGGGCTGCCGCAAACGTCAGGAGGTGGGGGGGGAGGTGAGTCCACAGGATAGGCTCGAGATCTGAACACCAGGTGTGGTAACGCACACTCTCCAGTCGGTGCAGTCCGCTTCACACTCACTTAAGGAAGTGAACATGCAGGAGGGTGGGGGAGACATACGGGCGGTTGGGATGATGACCGGAAAAACCTACCAGAGAGTCTTGACGGACACGTCTGCCAGTCCACAGTAGGGCAGCAACCGGGAGCATCAGGCAACCCACACAGAGGAGTACTGCGAGCAGAAGACGGAGTGCGGTGAAGGTGGGTGCTGCGACGACCTCGGAGGGCGTCTCACTCCCTGGAAGCCCGATTGAGAGTGGAAAGCCAGGCAGAATGATGGCGTCGTGACTAGATATAGAGAGGGAGACAATGTAAATAATATTACCTTATTGGATTTGGAGTTCCGCACAGTCTACCGCTCTTATGGCGGAGTCCAAGAATGGGTTCGCCTCTCGTGAAAACAAATCTTTCCGCCCTCCAAGTGGAGAGTAAGTTTCTAATTCCGAGGGCTATTCGACCTTGCAGCCTCAAGGTCGTTTTCAGATAGATGATTCTCGCGTTGGTTATGCAAAACAAAAACACGCTCAGAATGTCGGCGTTGTTTGGATTGTATCTAATTGCTGCAAGGTTTACCGTCGTGGAACTTTAATTGTCGCGGGATAGGGATCTATTAACACGGCTGGTTAGCAAGTTCAGAGCCAGTGATGGAAATGGCTTACGAAGACAGCTAGCTGCGGGATCATGAAGACTTTCTGTCCACACTGCCCCTAGAAGGTTGTTACAGCGTGAGAGTGCACTTGCAGTTGTCAGACAGAAGGGTGTTTGCTTTGTAGTTTTGTTTGGCCTTTCTTTTTGCCACATACGGACGGGTTTCGACACGATTTCGCGTCAGTCTTCATCGCGCCGAAAAGGTTGCAGATCGCCTGCGGCCTCATAGCATACGGCAAACAGATGATACTTTGAAAGCCGACTCTAGGTAGCCGTAAGGTTTAAACGAGTTGGGCCAGTGTGTAAGTACTCGTCTACTTACAAAGTCAGAGCATTTTCGTGTCATCGATAAGCTTTCCATGTATCAAAATTTAAGAGCCCCGATTTATGCCGAGTTTAACTATTATGGGATCATTTTTTCCTCAACACGACAGTTTCGATCCATCCTAGGAATTGAATTTAGAAGACAACGTGGTGAGCAAGCGTTGCTTTTTTGCACTAGACGCTTTGATAATGGAGAGCCGCCCAAGCTCTCCGAACCGTCAGCCAAACAATTCCCTCGATCCGGTGAGCACTTGCCTTTCCTCAGATTATCGACCCGGATCTCTTACGTTTGTTAACCTGCAGCGTTGCTTTCGATATACTCTCTTGAGGCCGCGACTGTTATATGGGAGCGGAGTACATTGATTTAGAAAGTCGATAGTTTTAAAAAAGTTTTAAAAACAGGTTAGGCAAGAGCGGTAGGGCGCAGAAAGTTGTATGTGGTTAGTCAACCTTTGACCACTGTAAGCGCGGGGCCTGACTCTGTCTTGAAATCGGTCTCAAGTGGGCGGGGAGAGGTGGTTGCGGTGCAAGTCCACTGCCACTATAAACCAATTCATGCGCAAGTCACCGTGCCTACTTCAACTTGCTGTGGAACACACGGTGGACATCGTCGGATGCGACGGTCAAACTATTATCATCGAACCCGCCTGTAATCGTGACGTGCTAGTGGTCATGACCTGTAAAGTCACCGGACGATGAGGCAACTTGGTCCTCCTCTGAGCTGACGTACCAGCACGCGTGTGGTACATGCAGGGCTGGATTCAGTTGCGTCGGCCCTCACCTATGTCTGGTCGTCTTGACTTCTTGCCGTGAGTGCCTACAGTGAGGGCGAAGTGTAGGTGTTTTGAAACTCGCCCTCACTTAAGACCAATTCACGCGCAGCTCACCTCTGCGCCCTCGGAACAGCTGCGGTCCTCGTCCATCGCAATGAACCAGCTACCAGTCTGTGGCGAACCGAGCGGAGTGCTTCTTGCGTACCCTTATCATGGTCTGATGACGAGCTGCACATCTTCTTTACAGGGCAGTTCCCCGAACTTCCACTACCTCGTACTGCAACGCTGCGAGAAGAGCCTTCTGGACGTCTTCTCCCACCCTGGGGACGTCGCTCTCCACCCCCTGCTCGCTTTTGACCTCGGCGTGATTCAGGCGCTCTATCAGTTGGCCACGGCCGTTTCCTTTCTGCACAGCAGCGGCGTTGGTGCGTTCATCCTCTCCCCCCCCCGCCCCCCGTTTTCTTACCTATTCTGCTTTTGAAGAGTTTGTGATACGTCTCACCCACGGAAGCCCCCTATCCTTCGGACACTGACTAGGCGTAGCATTACGTATTTACATTGTTAGACGTCAGTGTTTTGGTGGATGGGAAGTCGCTTTGATCGGGGCAACTGGCCTGTGGCAAGTGCCGCCAGGGTGCGCGGACCGGTCGCTCCAAATCCTTCTTATCCCCTGGCTCGCTGGACAGTGCTTGCGTGCTGCCTCGACTCCGAAGCACTCATCCCGGTTCCACCCTTCGGCCGACCGGTTTGGTACACCTGCATTCTGCCGAATGGTACCGGGATGACCCTTACTTGACGGTACACGACCTTCGTCATGTGATCCTTTTAAAGACAACCGATTTGCCCGATAGATTCCCGGATCTGAGGATATGACCGCCACTGCCTGTCCGCGACTGCATGTTCATTACACTGAGAGTCAGCCTATCTCTGCTAAGACTCGTACCACAGTTGCCCATCTGCGTACGCGTGGGGTAGCCCGTCGTATGACTAACTGTCAAGTCCCGCCCTCGCGGGATCCTTGTTATTCCTCCGCCCACGACTCGTAGACGCCTAACCTTTGGGTGTTCACACAGGAGTCGCCACACACCGATTCATCAGCTTCCCACGACAAGCGATCTTCAAATTGGTGCCACTTATCAGGCCTGTCTGTGCCTCGGGTACCGGGTGGTGGTCGGTGGTTGATTGGCTGAATGAGAGCAAAATAAGTCCCCCATCGCCCTGCACACCTCCCTCTGTAAGAGGTGAGGGAAAAGTAGCTATCTGCATATGCGTGCCTTGCACAGCCTTCCTCCTCGTACTTAACTCCGCTCTTTTGTGCTTTCGTCAAGTTCATCGAGACATCAAGCCGGGCAACGTCTTCCTCCTCCAGTCGGCAACTGCGGGCGGTGGACAGTTTCGCCTAGTCCTGGGCGACTTTGGCCTCTCACTGCCTGTGCACAACGGCCACTTTAAGAACTCCATCAGTCTGCTTCCCCCAGCCGGAGCAGCATCGGAAGGAGAACAGGTGGGAGCCCAGCCACCGGCCTCCAGCAGCGGACTAATCCAGTTCGGCAGTCTGGGCTGGATGGCACCGGAGATGACAGCACCGTCAGCTTCAGCGGATCTGGTGAGTGTCCTGTGCGTAATCTGAGGATTTAGGACTGTTCGGCCCACGTTTCGTACATACACTCCGGCGCATCATCAGGGCGTCATCTGTCGCCTGTCTACCTGATGGGGAGGTAGGCTGAACTGGTGTGAAACTGGTGCGAAACCTCACTTATGTCTCAGTTTATATTGCCCTCGCCCCGTCGAATTGCTGCTGTGCTCCGGGCGGTAATTTGGTGACTTTGCTGGTAACTGTACAAAGCGCTAACAATTGTGGCCCAGACGGTTGTCAACCCACCCTCCACCTGGTACCTCGGTTACTCTCGAGAATTCCGACCTCTTTACGTCCTCACCAAATTGCGATTCTAGAACGTAAACGTATAGTAGGTGGGCTAACTTATTAAAGGTTAACTGAAATTCCGAAATGCATTTTCGTTTCGAAGAGATTATTTAAGTAGGGTTGTTTAACTAGTCAGCCGGCAACATAATTCCATAATAATTATGTTACCTCAGGGTGTCGGCTTTTGAATGAACTTATTTCCGACTGCATGCAAGAACTATACCCTGCTAGAATGACTACTTAATTAGCATGCAATTTTCTCATTGATTCTCGATGCCCCTGAAAATTCAATCATATTTTACGGAAAACATGTATAAAAATATTCATTCTTTCACTTATTCGGTAGGAAATCACATCTTCTTTCAATTTTATACTCGAAGGAGGAGTATAATTGGGTTTCGAAAAAAGTTTCTAATTCTGAGATTTTTTAATACCGTGAAATGGCCGTTCATAAAACGTCATTTATCTGCATTTACGAATGCGGCTTGTAAAGTTAAGAATATTGCTCAAGTCCACTGCTTAATTTTATGAACCCCATATGGTCTCTTCCTAATACCGTAGAGATATGCATGGTTTTCTGTACACGGAAAATATATGGCTTGTAGTTTTGAAACCCTGAATGCAAGGGTAACAGCAGGTCGGGTTCAACTATTCGGAACGAAATTCATTCGAAAGTCGGCATCTCGAGGTAACTGAACTATCATAGAATAATGTTGCAGGCTGACTAGTTTTACAACTCCACTTAATTAATCTTTTCGAAACGAGAACGCATTTCGAAATTTTGGTTGGCATTTCATGAGTTAGCCCACCTACTGTAATTAGGCCGACGCCCACTTGGGTGGCAAACATGGCGCTAGGAGATCGCAAAGGCGACTGTATAGGGGCTTGCTGTCCCCTACATTTGGACATTTGTGAAGAACGACTGACGGAAACTGTAGGGGCTAATGGGAGAAGTGAACTCGCGAAACCATTTCCTTCTTTAGCAGCCGGCTCGCGCGTGGCACGCGTAGCCGCAGTTTGCATTTGTCAGCCCATCTCTGATAATCTTAGGTTTGTAACGCCGGTAGGAATGGAAGGCGCTCGTGAGTTAGATGCAACTGAAGTATGCTTCACCATAAGCAAACTCACGCGTAAGTCAACACGGCTCGGCCCACCTAGTGGGACTACGGTGGGAGTCTTCCTTCTCGACTGTCTAACTACCACATAGCTTGTGTCTCCTTTTGGAAGTCATGCCGCACCAAATGGCCGAGCGCTTGCCGCGGTAGGTGATTTTGCATCTGCTTATCGGCGAAGTCTAATCCTTCAGTTCTGTTAACAGGCGGGGTACCTCTGGTTTCTAGCAGTATCCAAGACGCCATGTTGGTTGACTGTAGTGTGCTTCTTCTGCAATGGTAGGGGGCGCTTACCGATCGTTCTTACGGAACTCACTCTTTCCGTTGTGCCTTACGGGCTCTATCTCGAGCCCAACCAGCAGCCGCACAGCGGCGCGTAATAAAGGCAAGGTAATGTTACCAACAAAGACAAGGGAGACTGGAATTGCCATTTTTGGCTTATTGGTCGTCGTCAGCCAGTCACACCCAACCCCGAAGTGTGGAACACCCGAACGGAACGAGTGAGTTCCGTAAGGACGATCGGTGAACGCCCCCCTACCGTTGTATATTCCTGATCGAAAACCGACAGGGCAACGGGCTCGTGTCCCAGTGGTTAGAGGCGTGGACTTCTAACTAACAGGTCGTGAGTTCGAGCCGCGAGGGTTCCACACTTCGCGGTTGGGTATGACTGGTCGACGACGGTTATTAAGCCGAAAATGGTCATTCCAGTCTCCCTTGTCATTATCGGTAATAACATACTGCTTCTTCTGCTTTCTGAACCCTGTTCGCTCTAGAGCAAGCTATAGAATGTTTACAATCTAGTTTCCAGCCTGCCATGGAGACGCTCTTCTGTATTTATCTGTGAGGGCATTCATTGGGCTTACGAGATGTCCACATTGGTGTCTGCACTCACCTGACGTCTCCACTTCTCACCGAATATTGAGACTCTTTTCCCGTAAGTAGGCGGATTGGCGTCGTTGTAAAAGGCCCCGGCGCCAGCTGGGTCCGTCCTCCTTCCTCTTTCGTTCTATTCTGTGATATCTTTTCCTGATGCGCCTCAGCGGCTTTCAAAACACCATCTTCCTTTTTCGCTCCCCCCACAGACTCCGGCCGTCGATGTCTTCGCCTACGGCCTTGTGGCCTTCTTTGTTCTCAGCCGTGGTCGGCATCCATTCGACCTGGCTGAACCGACAGATGCAGAGGAAATCGGGAAGGATGAAGTTACCGTCGAGAGCAGCAGCAAAGAAACCCACTCAGCGACCCTCACCTCCACCTCCTCCTCTTTCTACACCCTGCAGTCTAT
This sequence comes from Spirometra erinaceieuropaei, assembly GCA_902702965.1. Lineage (NCBI taxonomy): Eukaryota > Metazoa > Platyhelminthes > Cestoda > Diphyllobothriidea > Diphyllobothriidae > Spirometra > Spirometra erinaceieuropaei. The sequence continues at coordinate 164,032 of CACRXP010000597.1, forward strand.
CCAGATGGCTATAAACGACTGTCAGCAACCGCCCGCAGTGACGTCTCTGGCCAATCACAGCAAAGATTTGGGTGGAGGGAAGATGCCCGACCGAATGGCTCGTAAGTCTCACCTCTCCTTCACATGCCTTCTGTGTCCTCTGAAACGTCGGCTGCCGCAGCCACCAACACCGGAACCAACATCACTCCAGGGTTCGAAACCACCATGTCTGCTGCCGAGAATGCAGCCACTACCTCTGTTATGGGGGTTTATTTTTTAAAGTCCGGAAAATTCCCCTTGAAGGTCTCAGCGGACTACAGTAGATGGGTTAACTCGTGAAATGTCAACCGAATTCCCAAATGCGTCTTCGTTTCGAAAAGATTAATTAAGCAGGGTTGCAAAACTAATCAGCCTGCAGTATAATTCTATAATAATTCAGTTACCTCAGGATGTCTGATTTCTAATAAACTTCCTTCGGGCTGCATGCAAAAACTACACTCTGTTAAAAATGATTACTTGAGTAGCATGACTTTTTCTCACTGACTTTCGATGCCCCTAAATGTCCAACTATATTTCATGGAAAACATGCATAAAAATATTCATTCTTTCGCTCATTTGGTAGAAAATTAGAGACGGTCAGTGAAACCTAGGCAGGTGCAGCAGCATTTACAACCCTACTTAAGTAATCTTTTCGAGACGAAATCGCATTTCGGAATTTCGGTTGACATTTCATGAAGTAGCCCACCTACTGTATTTGGCTAACGTGTGTCTACTGGGTTCTCATCAGGGCTTATAGCAATCGAGTTATGTTCATCGTTTCACGCAAGTAAGGGGTGTGGAATTCGAGGAGGGGCCGGGGTGGGGTAAAGTAGAGACGGTCAGTGAAACTTAGGCAGGTGCGGTAAGCAGCATCAGTGGTGGATAATGCCCCAAATTTGAGTTACTAGGAGTAACTGTGTCGGGGTTGTTAAGGGGGATGTAGCGGTACGCCTAGGTGCCAGCCACCTGTGGCCACTCCCACCTTCGGTCCTCTTGACTTTATTATGACACCGTATCTAGGTGGGGGAGGAGGGGAAGGTGTGGTAGATGCTGTGCAAGTCTACTATCACTATAAAATAGTCCATGCGTAAGTCATCCTCCCTGCTCTCACGCTGTTGTGAAGCACACGGTGGACATTGTCGAGACCGACATTGGAATTGTCGTAAGTGGCCCCGGGCTGTGATCATGGCCTCCGTCTCACGTCACGTGTAAACGGGATAATTGTAAAACGTCATGGGTCCTTGCCGTTTTGCCTCAGTGCTCCAAGCCAGCCGCTCTGTAGGCCTTCGTAGGACGACGGGTAATGGGGCCAACTTTTTTAACTTCTTTGCTGAAACAAGGTGCCTACAGGTACTAGTTAACACCAACCCCGAACGCGCAATAGAACGAGAGTCCGTTGCTGAAATGTTAGAGCTCGTGGTTTAATGGCTGATTAATGCGGGGGCTTGAAACCCCAGATCGATTTATATAACAAACCGTAATCCACCACCCGATTGCTAGCAGTTTTGTGAAGATATCGACTTCTGTGTGAGTGAGGTCTGTCATCTTGTTGGGAACTGTTTCCTAATTTGCGTACTCCTTGTCTACAATGTTTGTGCTATACAGGTTTACCTTGTCGATATCTGCATATTTCAAGGTTGTTTGTACAGTCGCCGTTTTTCCCTTCCTATTCGCATTGCCAGGAACCGATTTTGTGAATCGTATTCTCCTGATCTTGTCACCGACGTGTGGTTATCCGGCGTTTTCTGACGGTCGGCTGCCGTAAAGAGCGTTCTTAACCACGGGGACACCTCGCCAGCAGTTTGTTTAAATGCACTTTTCCGCCAGGCGCGCCACTGCGTTTCGGCGCCTTTTTTGAGCTCAATGCTTTCAGGCTCATCGTGTCATCTTTTGACCTGCCTGCGCAACGGCGTATCTGGCCGTTTGCGTGTGCAAACTGCTCGCCCACCTATGGCGGTCAGCTTTTCGACCCCGCAGTTTTCTGTTTACATCCGCATGTTTCTTTACTTACTTCTACCTCCCATCCACCACCCTATTAAGCTGCGGCTCTTTTTCACCCCCATCCGATAGAATTTCTGGCTCAACAACTCGTGCAGGAGGCTCTCATTTCAGCACCAGCAGAACGCCCTCCCATCGACGTTTTGGCCAAATCGCCTCTATTTTGGTCGGCGGATGAGGTTATGACTTTCTATACCGTGAGTCAGTACTGCATTTTCACAGACGAGCTTGTCGCCGAGGGACAAGAGAGTCTGAGCTGGCTGTTTCTGGCGAATTAACCATCGTCAGCCGGTCAAGCCCTACCCAGTGAATTTGAATAGCCTGGGATTCTAGCTCAGACTCTATTCTCGTTATGCGTCAACAACGACCTGGTTCTAATCACTTGTCGCGGCAAGCTGGCGATAACTACTAAACCAGAAATGTTGTGTGTGGGGAGCATTAACAAACGACCAGATGCCATGCTACTGAAGTGGGTATAGTACGGTCTTAAGAAATCCGATAATTTGAAACTTTACATCGCAAGTATACCTTTTCTTTGAGCATATAATTTGAAGAATACTTTATTCGCAACCGAAAAAGTCCAAGGAAAAATATTCTCATTTATGGTTTCACTGAAATTTATTTGAATTTATAAAGGCATCGAAAATCAGGAGAAAATGCCTGCTACCTTTCATAAAGTGCAGATTCCACAGGCGACCGAAAAGACGTGCATTCTAAAATTAACGTCCTGAGATTACGTCACGAGATAATCAATCTTACAGCCCTACTTAAGTGATCCTTCCAAATCGAAGACTCACTTCGGGATTTCGGTTAGCATTTTACGGAATAGGTCACTGACTGAAATGTTAACTGCAATTTTGAAACGTGTTTTCAATTTTGAGAAGATTACTTAAGTGGCGTTGTCATATCATTTTTCGTGTGGTATGGTCCCAAAATATTTGGGTCGCACCAGGATGCCGACTTCCAAACGAACTTCTTGCCAGCCGTCTGCATAAACCAAACTCCGCGTAGAGTGACTACTTAAATAGTGCGATTTTTTCACATCTGTCTCCTATGCTCTTGTAAATTGAAGTATATTTTATAGAAGACGTAGACAAAGACATTCTTCCTTTTACTCATTTGGTAGCTAATCACATCTTCCAATTTTTCGCTTGAAGATAGAGTAGCGTTCGGTTTTTAAAGAACTTACTTCTTGAATAATTCTGGACCCGACCTGCCGTTACACATGTATTCAGGATTTCCAACTAAAAGCTATATACTTGTCATGTAATTGAAATCATGCATTTCTGTGCGCCATTAAATAGACGCTTGTATATGATTCTTCAAATTTTGTAACGGATGTGAACTATATTGTCCCATTCTTTGAGCATACTATTTGAAGAATACTTGATTTGCAACCGAATGAGTACAAGGAAGAATATTCTTATTTATGGTTTCAATGAAATGTATTTGAATTTATAAAGGCATCGAAAATCAGGAGAAAATGCCTGCTACTTAACTATTCACCTTTTACATTCAATTGCTTAGGCCACAGTCCGCTGGTTAGGGTGGCAGATGAGGGGTCAGATAGTCTGGTAACGATCAGTTGAATGGGCTCGATCCCGGAAAGCCCCTGATCCTCAACACTCGTATAGATCTTGGCTGTCGCAGTATCTAATCGAATCCGAACAATGAGAGTTTAACTTATGGGCGTTAACCGTAGATTTGTCTCCCCCCCCCCCCCCTTGGTGGGCCTGTTTTGTCAAACAAACGGTTCCAAGCCAGTCCAGTTTTTCCACCTAACTTGTCAGTCAATAAGGCTGTTTTTCGTGAGCAGTACGTATTGCGTGCTCGCGTCTACAATCAGTTGATTCAGTTGCGCGTAAGGTAGTCGAAGTCGGTGCGCAAAAATACCTAAAGCCCCTCCCTGGCATTCCTGTAGAAAGAGCCAACCAACTCTGATTCCGAGCGTCTGTTGGTTGTGCGTCGCTGGAGTGGCATACACGAGGTCACCTGGAGGCTAAAAGTAGTCGAAGTCAGTGCGCGAAGGCCTAAGACCGCAATTGTGCCCTCCCTGGCATTCTCGTAGAAAAGGCCAATCAACTCTGAAACCGAGCAGTAGTCATATGCAGCAATTTTGCAGCCCTCGCAAAGGTTGGGTTTCGCGCCTAGACGTGGGGGGGGAGGAGGCACTTATGCACACCTCCCATTGTAATCGCAGTAGAGTTGTGTTCAAGGTTAGGGAACAGGGGTACGGGCTGCAGCCTAGCGTTGGCGTCTAGCGAACAACCACTGCTACGGCTGCGCGCTAGCATTGCACAACCGGACCGGCTGATAGTTATTGTTTAGGTTGGGCTCCCAGCCGGCAGATGCGCTTGCGCTCTTGCTGGGTATGCAGGTTCTGAGCGTGGCTGCCCAGTCATCATCCTCCTCCTCTGACCCGTCGTGTTGTTGTTGTCGTTGATGCTGCTGCTGCTGCTGCTACTGCTGCTGCTGCTGCTGCTGCTGCTGCTGCTGCTGCTGCTGCTGCTGCTGCTGCTGCTGCTGTTGCTGCTGCTGCTGCTGCTGCTGCTGCTGTTTAAAAGCCTGGTTAATTGTGGTGTGGACCAGGGGGTGTGGATTGGAGCGCCAAGGTGCGGGCTTGGTCACGTCATCCACCTGCCCCCTCCCCCGCTTCCGGTCCTCTTGACTCTGTCTGGACACCGGGCTCAGGTGGGGAGTGGGGAAGATAAAGTGCGGTAGATGCAGCGCAAGTCACCCTCCTGGTCTCACCTTGTTGTGGAGCACATGGTGGGCATCGTAGCCAACGACGGTCGAACTGTTACTTGTACTTCATACGGCTGTGATCATGTCTGATTTAGGTGGCCTTGATAACCTCGCAAATTGTACCACTCCGCGCGTGACGATTAGTTGTAGTTGGTGCGAACATCTCGACCGCATTCTCGCCCCTGAAGGCCTAAGAATCACCTCCGCGTCCTGACGCCACCCGTGTTGAGTAGGACTCCGAGTTGATGTCCTTTTCGACGTCTCCGGATGGGCAACGGAGCTGAATCAATGGCAGTAACACTAGACTCATTAGGCAGACGATAAAGAACGTGCCCAAACCGCGTCTTTCTAAGACGAACGGCGACATCTCCTCGATGCGTAAGTGCGCTCTCAGTGCATTTCTCTCAAGGGATTGTTGTCGGGCAGTAGTGGCCAATCACCTCCAGTTGTACCGCCTAAGCCTACGTGCTGGCAGTGTGGCCTGTTGCAGCGTTATTCCTCGATTTTGCAGTCTCGTGTGTTCTTGCACCTGCTTGGCCTCCTACAGTCTGCTGGCCTTTTTAACGCCAGGTGACTGCCGGCTTATCCTGGCCGCGAGACTTGATTGCTTTCGAAGCATTTGCGTGAGGTTTCTAAGGTGTCCTTACAGCCTTTTTTTCTGTTCACCTGTGCGGTAACCTGTGGAAACGTTCCGCCTAGGTCCTTCGTTTTGGTAGACGTCGGTCTGACGTCTTCCAAAATGTCGACCCATTTCGGCCCTACCGGTCCATTCCAGGGTCTAGCTGTGCAACATCCGCTCCTACCACCTCATCTCCAGTTTCCTTTGAAGGCAACTTTGCCGCAAATGGTCTTGCCTCCCTTGCTTGCCTTTGATTGACTGTTTTTGTGCCTAAGATTGGTATCCCCACCAGAGGACGAGATTCCCGACGCCTCAGTTTTTTCACTTTTGCTGCCTACACGCGTTTAGGAGCTTTCAAATTTTCTGGATGAACCGAAACCTGCACGCGCCAACGGGGTTGCCCAGCGTTCTTTCCTGTCCGCCCCAGTGCCTGGGAAGTTGGAAACCGAGATGGATGGCCTTCAACTCAAACGTCGCCTCATGTTGACCGACCTGCAGAAGCACTCGTCTCGAGTCTTCTCGAGTAGTTGGCTTCGACATCTTGATCCCCTGCTGGTGGAAGATCTGCGCTCTGTGCGCTCCTACCAGGTAGGTCGCCTCCCCCCCCCCCATCGGCCGTTCAGGGGAATTTCAATCCTACCATTTTTTCTCCACTGAGAGCCACTTGCCTCCGAATTGAACTATGCGCTGTAGGCGTTTCTCGGAATGACTGGGACTTGCTTTCTCAACTGCACTGCGGGGATGCTCGAGTAGTCGGTTGTGCTAACCCAAAGTGATGTGTGCTGTCTGCGAGAACTAGCCGGTATTCCCTCCTACCTTGACCCGCACTGTCCGGACAAATTTTACGCTCGATGTACGAAGAAACTATCCTTATGACCGCCATTTTTGCAGCCCGGCACGCGCTGTGGGAATCAGGTGGCGTGTGTGTGGCACTCGAAGACGGGTTGTTTCGCTTTTTCAGCCACGTCCACATCCGGTGGTCGCATTATCTGCACGTAAGCTGCGACTCGCAGATCAGCAACTGACAGTCGAAACAGTTATACAAACAACATCCCGCTGATAAGTTGACTCCGTTCCCTCTGGTAGCCTGAATTGTTCGTCTCCTTTTAGACAATCCGAGAAGCCCTCGGCCAGAATGCAGGACGACGCTAGTCACTCGAGAACTGGCACGCTACCAATTTGACATGACGAGACCCGCTTCGCCTAACAAGGCCAAGTGGAGGAGGTTGGTGCCGCCTACACCTACTTTTGGAGAGTCTGCCCAAAGGCGCCAGACACCTGACTGGAATGGATAGTGGCTGTGGCCCGGGAATGGTATAAGAGAGTGACTTCAGCGTCTCAGTGCATTCTCCTCACTTCAGGATAAGGGGATTCCATATTAACAGCACAGTTACTAGCCAAAAGCCCATACACGCGTGTTTCGCCGATATTCTGCCGCTGCATGACACAGCTGCGAGGCATTCGGCTCGTTAGTAGGTCACCCAGCATTCCCTGTCTGGGGAATTTCTGAATTGGAGTATCTTACAGAAAGCAGACAGGGAATGCTGGAAGACACACTGCAGAATATTGACGAAACACGCGTGTATGGGCTTTTGGCTAGTACCTGTGCTGTTAGTACGGTACCACCTTAACCTAAAGTATACTACTAGCTGTCTGTCGACAGTTAATGAATATTACGCGGTTACCCGCTGTGGTTGATGGACTTTGGCCCACATATTCATGCATAGAATTTTCGTTCTGAGCATATAGACCTTGGATAAACTGATCCAATCCACCTTTGTAGATAATTTCTGAGGAAATTAGAAAGCGACAATGCCAGTTATCCAGTGTGTGCTCAAATGTGGCCGGCTTTGGATGGCCCCTGCAAACGGAAGTTTTGCTGTGAAGGCCATGCTGGGACCTTGGGCGCATGACGACTCAGCTGATTGGGTGGGCGTGCGACTTGCTTGCCTTTTCTAACGCACGCTACGGTTTTTCGAGAGGTTTGCATTGATCTGTTTTGGGGTTTTTCGGGGTCCCGGGGTTGTTCAGCACTCTTGCACGACATTGACGAAGATCGCATTCACACGAGCAAGGCCTTTTTAGGCACCGAACTCTGGCGTATGTGAAAGCACCACCGGGTCGCCCCATTCGGCCTCATCCGCGGTGGGAGGAAGCAATTTATTCGAGTGCTGCCGTACAGGCCGTAAGGCACAACGTGACGAGTGAGTTCCGTATGAACGATCGGTGAGCGCCCCCTACCATTGTATATTCCCGATCAAAAACCGACAGGGCAACAGGCTCGTGGCCCAGTGGTTAGAGGCGTGGACTTCTAAACCAACAGGTCGCGAGTTCGAGTCTCGGGTGTTCCACACTTCGGGCTTGGGTATGGCTGGCTGGCGACGGCTAATAAGCCAGAAATGGCCATTCCAGTCTCCCTTGTCTTTGTCCGTAATAGCATTCTGCCTATATATCATGCGCCGCTGTGCGGCTGCTGGTTTGGCTCGAGAGAGAGAGAGAGAGAGCTCTTAAGGCACAACGGAACGAGTGAGTTCCGTATGAACGATCGGTGATCGTCCCCTACCATTGTATATTCCCGATCGAAACTGACAGGGCAGCGGGCTCGTGGCCCAGTAGTTAGAGGCGTGGACTTCTAACAGGTCGCGAGTTCGAGCCTCGGGTGTTCCACACTTCGGGGTTGGGTATGACTGGCTGACGACGACCAATGGGCCAGAAATGGCCACTCCAGTCTTCCTTGTCTTTGTCGGTAATGCCATTCTGCCTACAATTCCATCCTTCTACATTGATTCAATACCTCTGCTACCTGTGGACTCCTCGAAACCCAACTGGCAGCTCTGATCTCTGTTTTTTTCTGTCAGGTCGTATGCCGACAATTGTGATAGTGTCGCTCTGTCCGACTGTTAGGACCTGCGTACTTGCGAAAGCGCGCGAAGGGTCGGGCAGAGACAACTTGCCGTGGGGCATGCCTCTCTCCCAAGCCTGGCTAAAACAGCCTCTACAGCCCCAATCCCACCTCCCCCTCCCCCCCTTGTTGCTTAACTGCTAGCGGTGGGATTATTTTGCGTCGTGCGCACGCATGCGAGCGAGCCCGCGCACGCGTTTTCTCTGCCGCACGACGGACCTTTCAGCACAGGCGCTACTTCTTGCGCAGTTGCGTAGATGCGCGCATCCGACCGGTTTTTGACGCTTGCCTGCCGGCTCTACTTTCGATTCATGTCACTGGACTAGGGGCCCACCCAGATCCTCGAGAGTTCGGGCTTTTAGAGCAAACATGCACAGCGCCCTGGACTGTTAGAAGACGAAAATCAGTTCGCGGTAATGGTGTGTGCATTAACGGTGAACATACATACCCCCACCCCCTCCCTTCCCTTCCGTGTTAACTGGGAACCACACTTTCCTTACTAACAGGCCGAATTCGTCTAGGGTGAAGACGACGATGACGTAAGTGTTTTTCCACCAGCAGACCGTCTAGGCGCACGTTGTTTCGGCTGAATACCGCGGTGGCCGAGTTAGATCCGCAAACTTGACAGGGTTTGCTACCCCTGCGGTGCCGTTCCGAGGGGGGACGTATTTTTGATTTTCCTGGGGACCACCTATGATCCAGCCTTCTCCTTGTTTCCATCGTATGCGTTTCCATACCCTCGTTACAGGCTCTGTGGATTTGTAGGCCCCTGTACTTGATCTTGCAATCTACAGTCATGCTACTGTGGACCACCACGTCTGCGCATGCCGTCGGCGCAGACAGCCCAGTCACAGGTGCCGCACAGCGATCAGTTACTCTTTTGATAACCGTTACGTACCCTCTATCATATGGGCACATCCCAGACGCACTTTTTCGAGCATTGCTCTGTCTAGAGATTGGAGACAATTGCACGGGCATCCTTAACGGAACATCACCAGCTAAATCTGCGCTTAACGGTTCCTTACAGAAGAGAACCCGTTCGCTGGTATCCGACCCGCCCCCAACTTATTATGGCCCTGGTGTCATCGCGGTCAGGGTGCACCCCGCCTGCTTCGATCGCCACGACACACCCCATTGTGTTTTCAGAGTTAGTGTCCGCTCTGCTGGCCTCCACTCAATTCAACCGGAGTGATCCGGTCCGCCAAAAACCCGATTAAACTGTGGTTCGCCGTCGCTCATCTGGTCCCAACCCACTGACAGGTAGACCACACCGTTTCACCCATCCCTGTAACTCCTGGGTTTGGTAGAATGGAGGCGGCCTTCGCTGTTGAGACTGCTTCAGTGCCCAACCCTCACTCCTGTCACTTACCGCACTCCACTCTCTGTTACAACTCGACTCGCGGGCCTCTTCCACCCGCTGGCCGTCCATCTGGTCTTCGCCCACACACCGTGATGGTTTCTTCCTCCCGCTACGTGCTCCAATGCGGTCAAAACATGTGCAAAAAACTTGCGGCTC
>CACRXP010000597.1:234462-267266 GCA_902702965.1 Spirometra erinaceieuropaei
TCTTCCCCTCTTTCCTCTTCTTCCCTTTCCTCCCCTTTTTCTTCCTCCTCATCGTCTTCTTCCTCCACCTCCTCTTCTTCTTCTTCCTCCTCGTCCTTCTATTCTTCTTCTAAAGCAGTTGCCGGAGGCACTTTTTGTCTACAAGCTTCTTTGTGCGCTATAACTAGGCTTAGCAACCTCATATCTGACGGTAGGGAGTCTAGCGCACCAATAGTGCAGCTAAAACTGAAATGCATGTGCTTTTATTTGCGGTTATTTTCGAGTCCGAGGGCTTTACTATCCCCTCAAAACTGCCAATCTGTGTGACCTACTTGGACGCCATGCTATTTTCTACTAACTGGATTTGTCTGACAAGTGTATACACTGCTATACAGGACTAAGCATCGCTCAAATGAGTAACAGTTGCCACCTCCAAAGAATGACGCGCTTCACTAGAATCCTCAGACGCTTTTTACTTGTGTCGTCCTCCCTTCAGGAACAACTGGTATACGCGAGACCACATTCGTCTCATATTTTCTTTTTTTAATGCTTCACACCGTCTTCAAACAAGTCCTCCACCGCTTTTTCCTCCCTCTCTCACACTTACACCTAGCTGTGGGAGCTCTACAATGAGCGACGTCTGATCCGTACCTATATGGGCCATCGACAGGCCGTGCGAGACATAACCTTCAACACGGCTGGCACCCAGTTCCTCAGTGCCTCCTATGACCGCTTCATCAAGCTGTGGGACACGGAGACGGGCAAGTGTGCCGGTCAGTTCAACCTCAAGAAGGTGGCCTACTGCGTGAAGTTCAATCCAGACGAGGACAAACAGCATCTCTTCCTGTGCGGTTGTGCTGACAAGAAGATCCTCTGTGTAAGTCCGCCTCATCCCACCCCTCCCCCTCCCCCTCCCACCATCACTAAGGACGATTATTTTTATTGGGCCTCTTTTTTGAAGTCGCGACACAACTTCCTCTCCAACCTCCCAGACGGCAAAGTATAGTTTGCATTCATAGTCACCCCCTTGCTTGGCAAACTGGATGGGAGGCAGTGTTAGTATGTCCCCCCTGGCGAATGCCTATCCTTAGCAGTCGAATGCAAACTAGTTGACAGCGTGACCTTTGCTTACGGTGACACTAACGTGCGCCCCTCAACATGGCGGACGCAGGACGGTGACCTGCCCGTTAATTAGTTTATAGTGATGCCGGACTTGCACAGCACCTGCCTCACTCTTACCTCCCCCACCCACCTGGGCTCGACGGCAGGACAGAGTCGAGATGACGGGAGGCGGGGGAGGGCGCAGTGACTGACAACACTAAACCACTCGTCCACGCGTGCCACTCACCACCCGGTCCTCACAACATGGACCAGGCTTTAATGAGAGCGGCCCGGCTCCTGCGTGATTGAAAGGCCACATTGAGAGAGACTCTCATTCCTCGAGCCAGTCAACAGTTCGCTCATCGTCTCCGACTGTGTCAACCGTGTGCTCCACAGCAGAGTGGAAGCAGGAACGGTGACTTGAGCCTGAATTACTTCATAGTGGTGGTAGACTTGCGTAGCACCTACCGCACTCTCCCCTGCTCCCCTCCACCTGAGCCTGATTTTATGGCAGTCAAGAAGACCAGAAGCGGGAGACTGAGCAAATGGCTGGCACGACTGAAACCCGCACCTGGGCTTGCCACCTCACCGGCTCGGATTCCACTGAATGGCAGTGCCACAGGAGGCCACATTAAGAAGGATCCATTACAGCCTGACTCTCAGTCCACCAGTCGGTCAGTTGGCAGCATTCCAATCTGCGGTAGAGTAAAGTCGGTTGAAAATTCCAAAAAAAAGCCGTTTTAGGGACAGATTTTTTTAGAAAATCATTTGTACTTTCGCCAACCCCCTGCGTGACTCTTGTAGTCCAAAGCACTCTTTAGCTAAAGCCGACAAAAACTATTACCACAGATTACGCCACAGGTCCACGTTCTGGAAATATGACGGCCTTCTTCGTACTTAACAAAGCAGCGTCTGTTAGACCTTCGTAATGCACTCAACAACCGTACCAAACAACCTTTTCTACCCAAACACAGGCACTTTGTTGTAGTTTAACGTATCACTAGGTACCTATTTCTTGCAGGAAATTGACGTTCACCAAACTCCTTTACATTGCTTATGCGATTTTGAGTACTCCCGATATTAACCGTTTGAATTACGAATTCTCGATGACCAGGGAACTTCGATTAATATATCATGCGCCGTCGTGCGGCCGCTGGTTGGGCTCGAGAGAGAGAGCTCGTAGGGCACAACGGAACGAGTGATTTCCGTAAGAAGGATCGGTGAGCACCCCTCTACAATTCATATATCTGACATCTGACAGGCTGGGGTTGCGCTGCCACCGACTGATAACAGCGAATAAGCCAGAGATGGTCACTTCGTCGTCGCTGGATTTGTCGTATGCATCCGTCAACACTCGTGCTCGGTCATAAAGACTGTCTCGTTAATTGCACCCAGTTTCATTCCCAGTCGGCTTGACGCGAAGTAGCTACCGGTGTGTGCGTCGGAGAGGGATGAGCGAATGAGACCGATACTGGGGAGGAATCCATCCCCACGGCACATCGGTGCATTCCTCACGATAACAAGTCCGACGCTCTTTCAAGTTATCACAACGCGCCAAGGTATGTGGCACGGAGGATTGCCGACTGACGGGATAATTCAGTCATCTTCAGGACTTAGTCAGGCTGCAATGAATGAGGAGAGTGTGAGGTAGACGCTGCGCAAGTCACCGCTTCTGGACCCATCTCGTGTGTTAGCCCTGGACGTCGTCGCTCTTGACGGTCAAACTATCTTACGTCGTGTTATTAGACCACTTGAGGTAGTGTCTAACCCTCTTGCATGCGTGGCCTTTAGACCACGTAACACGCTTGTCCTTTATTCATCCCACTTTGCATCCCCCTAGTATGACATTCGCAGTGGAGAGGTTGTCCAACAGTACGATCGTCATCTGGGTGCTGTGAACACGGTCACCTTCGTGGATAACAACCGACGCTTCGTGTCCACCTCGGATGACAAGTCCCTTCGTGTCTGGGAATGGGACATTCCCGTGGACTTCAAGTACCTCGCTGACCCCTCACTTCACTCAATGCCCGCCGTCACGCTTTCCCCGCACGGTAAGTCATCGAGATTGATGCCTTTACACTCCTACAATTGTACTTTTGTCTGGGTTTTATAACGTTTTTTTTCAGTAATTAGTATATTTATTATGACAGACGAAAGAGGGAACTCACACGATCCGAAGACTGTTGTAGGACAGAGTCGAGCCACTAACTCCCCAGGTGTTCCATATGCCCAACAGTTGTGAAAAGCGCTTATGGGTGGCAAACAGGGCCTAGTTTCCCATTGTTCTGACGAGGTCCGCAAGGTGTCTCATGCGCTCTAGAGGTGGACCGTTGTCACTCGGGAGTGGCGTTCACCGATCTGTCGCAATTTTAGAACGGATATGAGGAACAGTTTTTCTTAATGACCTCGTCAAAGGTTTTCGGCTGTTCCTTAAAGGCGCAACTTCGAAATAACATTAATGGGGCGTCGCGTTCTTCACAGGATATTAAGTGCTACTAAAATACAGAAAGTAGGGTGCTTTTATTATTCTAATCGCCGTGCCATTTAGAAGATGACGCACCCTTATCTTCGTAGCACGCGTCGCTGCTCGCATCTGAGCTACACTTTTAAATCGGTGGTTGTTAAGTCGTCGGTTTAAGGTGCCGAGAGCATCGACATCAATCACAGCAGCATAGACAGTTTCTCAATTTCGCACAACTCGCTTCCAGAAGAGCACTGGGCGTTGGTTTATCGGACGGTCCAGTTTTTGAGCTCCTACTAATGTCCACGAAAACCAGACCTCGATGTCAGGAGAAGAAGTCAACGTCGCAGTATAAAACTTTCGCCCACTGTGTTATTAAAATAATGGTGACCTCTGATTTGTTAAAAACTGAAAGGAAGCAGATTTAAAACAAACGCCTATTGTGGATATTCGTGAAACATCTGTTTAGGCACCATTTTGGCAACACACCTCTGGACTCCATTTTGGAGTTTGCATCTGCCACTTTAAGCGTGAGTCCCTCCGAGCTTGAAGTACGTACTCCAGCTGGGGTCGACCGAAGTATCCCAATATCTTGACTCCCAAGTTCAGTCACTATATTTGGAGCAAATGACAGAAGCCCTGAAAACTCCATTTAGACGGTACAGATGTAAGGGAAAATAGTTAAGTTATAAAAATTTTTCTTGCAGTTTAGGTAATGAGGATTCATAAATCTAATAATGGAACATAAATGCCAAAGGGGTGTGGTATTCGCGAAATAATTGCGAAAAACTTTGTTCACCGCATTCGGATTGTGAAAATTTCCACATGGGTCAAGTTTGACGCACAAAAACGGATGTTAATAGTCCCTGAATCACTTATAAGCCCTGTAGCTTCGCATAATTTAAACTTCTATGTTACCGTTTTGGCCTGATAAGGAGTTACCGAAAACACGTGTTTGCCAAATTGACTTTTCGAAAAAGGATCTGTTGAAATCGTGTTAGTAGTACATTTATAGCCATTTCAGTAATCCGTCGAATCAAGCTTCGGCAGTTCAAGTTGCGTTTCAGCAGGTGAGTATCCAGTTGTCTCTTGAACAAACTCACGGTAGGGGAATTAATAACATACTCCGGCAAAGAGTTCCATTGGCGGGTGACCCTCTGTAAGAAAAATGAGGAACGTTGATTTGTGTGGCACAGTTCCCTTTTAAGCTGGTAACCATGTCGTCTGAGATTAGACTTGGATGCCATTTCAAAAAACGTTTCCCAGTCGACATCCAGATTAAGTTCTCTTAGCAACTGGAACGTTGATATGAGGTCACCTTTGTCCTGCCTGTAGTGGAGGGGATAGGGGTTCAAGGCCGTCAGGCGTTGCTCTTACGTAAAATTTTTGAGGCCATGAACAGCCTTTGTAGCACGCCGTTGTACACCTTCAAGGATATCAATATCCTTCCGAAGTTGGCGGCTGCACCCCATATGACCACCATTTAATCCATTGCACGCGTGTGCGTCTGTACGAGCCGTGCTACAAGAATACCCAAATCGCCCGAAAATATTTAAATAATTCCCCGAAGTTGACTGTATCTGGGATGCTCTTCGTTTCGCGGAATCCAACTCCACTGGCACACATTCTGAGGAGTTGGACTTCATGCACCACTGTTTCTGCTAACAATGTTACCTGTCCCTTCACTGAGTGGTTGCGTCATTTTTGTCCTCGTTTGCGCTCCCTCTGAGCTTCAGCCCATCCACCAAACACGCCACTCCTGACTTAACCATATCTACCAAGTGATTTCCACATAGTGTAAACCATTCAAGGACTGATGCTTGATGAAACGCCACTCTTTACACAGAGGCCTCTCCCCAACTCTTTCGGGCCTAAACGCTGATGTGGGGCGTAGTCAGACTTTGCCTGAATCAAATTTCCATTTCAGTTGAAATATTTGTGAGGCAGAGTTAGTTTTTATGAAGATCGTGCTCTAGAGAGTCCCTCATCATCTAGCAGGGAATGCATATTAATCCGACGGATCGGTAGGTGTATGCTTGTCCCTCTGAACTGTCAGCCACGACTCCTCGCCCGCCCACTCGACTCAAGTGACAAGACAATTTCAAGACGACCAGATGTGGACGCTGGCACAGTGGAGGACAAAGCTAAACAGGCCACCTATGCGTACCACACGTGACCTGGTCCTTGCGCAATATGCCGGGTTTTCACAGCGGGCGGCTCAAATCTCGCATGCGTGAGAATGTCTTAGAGGCCACTTTAACAAGGAGCCATTGAGCCCGACTGACCTTTGTCGTTTAGGACTGACGTTCATCGGTTTGTTGCGCCTTCAGGACGGGAAGGATTTTATTTTAGGTCACTGTCTTTCGAATGAATAGCCGTTATTCGGTTTCAGGTTGTTCCTCAAAGGCGTATTGTCGAAGTTACAGACCAATGGGGTGACGCGTTTTAATGCGACGTAAAGTGTTACTAAAATACCGGTAGTAGCGTGTTATCATTGTAATCAAAAAGACGACTTCAAGACAACTGCAGGTGGGCTCGGACACAAAGCGCGTAATGTGTCCTGAGGCTGGCTTGCCAGTGTCTGCCTCATTCACTTCCCGCTTCCGACTGTCCGAGCCTGTAGTGATATTGGGTGCAGTGGTTGGCGTGGGGTGGCAGCCTTCGTCGAAGCTGTGCCACAAAGATTTGCTAACAAATACTCAGACGCTTTCTCTGTAAATCCTCCAGTTATCTGTCACGGGGAGCAAAACGTAGTGTCCCGATCGTCCGTATAGTGGTTGACTAATACCTGCCAGGCAGACACGAAGTAGCTCTTTGTGAATTCTTCGAAGGGTTGACATCCAACTTTTTCCCACTGGGAGTTTAAAAGCGTCCACCAAAGTAAGGTATTCTGTCTCGGCACCTCAACGCTTGAATCTATCACGACGGGCTTATAGTCAGGGCTGGGTTACTCAGTCAGCGTGGGCAGTCCTGTATGTGTATGGGATGACTGACCGGCAGGCTGAGAGTCAGTCGTAATGTGTCCTTTAAGACTTTCCCATTCGAATGGGGTCCGAGCCGCACCCCCTTCTTTTTATGAAAACCTGGTGCACTTTGTGGAGACCAAGTCGTGTGCGTGGCACGCGTAGACAGGCTGCTTAACTTTGTCAGCCACTGTCCCGCGCCCATGTCCGTCCGTTTCATTGTCAAAATGTAATGCTGTGATCGCGGTAGACGATCGATCATGTTCTTTTCACGCCCATTACACCTTGTCCCTTAAAGCCAAATGCCCATCTCACCCGCGTCAGGGGGAAAGTTAATCTTACCACTTTACCTCTAATTCGCCCTTCTGTATTCGAGTTCACGGAGGTCTGTGGGCGGCCAAACATGGAACATGCGTTGACAGTCTAAGTGCATCGACCAGAACACTCAGCGATGAACGACCTTCTGATAACTACTAAAATGAAAGAACTACTGAAAGTAATACTGAGTTGACCAGAAATGACAGCCTTTTTGGGGAAGGTGGAGATACCGGATACGAGAAGTTTCGTGTCAAGGAAATATTCGCCTCAATTTGCGTGCAAACTTTGTTTTTTAGAGGCGCAGAATATACGTTCACGTAAACAACTGAGTAAACAAAGGAGCATAAACATGACACTATTTTAAAAACACTTTCGCATAACCCTCGGATTAGACATCCTCCAAGAGTGTGTGTTGCTTACGTAAAGTAGTCAGTCAGTCGCGCGATGTCTAGTCAGTTGTGTCAAAATGTTATGCAGGAGTTTGCTTGAAAGTCATCGTTCATGCATTGCTCGAAGTGCGATTGACCCGACAAGGGTGGTTTCGTGGGATTTTCTGGGTGGGGACATCGTAGGAGTGGATGTTTTCCTCGGGTCACGTGTCGAGAGGCTGATCATTGACTAAAAAGAGATCTATAATTAGCAGATGTGGTCATAAGCATGCCACAGCGTGGGTATCAGAATGATTTTTCTTCCCTAAAAGTATTGTGTGACAGCCTACGGCAGTCAAGTCTGCAGAGTTTTCGATGATGTCCATGAACACTCTTCAGTTTCAGTGTTTCAGTCAATTTTTCAGCATAATAGGTTCTATACTTTGTCTTCTGCAAAACTCTCAAAATAAGACTGTTTTTGAAAGCTTTCTTCGAGGTATTGAGTTCACGGACTTCTGGGTCGTATTTGTAAACTCACCCAAACATGAGAGCTAATCGCACAAGAAAGTAGGCTTCCGCAACGAAGGTCTGCGTTGTATATGATCTTGGTCAAATAAACAGCCTTCCCTGATGAGTCACCTCTTTAAAAAGTGCATTGCCAGGGTTTTCCGCGGATACGTTCCCACGCCCTCCACCTTTTTCCAAAGAAAATATTGAAACGTTCCTCCTGCCAATGCTCTTCCCTGACAAATGTTCACAATTCTTCTGTCGTGGGCGAGGGAATTCCCCTTCCTCGTATGTTGGAACCGTGTTAGTTTTTTTGCAACCAACTGACGTGGCGTTCCCTCCCCGTTTTTAAATTGTTTACTAACTGAAAGTAAACCTTACAGAAGGCACCTTACTAATCGGCCGAGACGTTATTTGCCTTTTTTCGATTGATTCTGCATTATTCGCGTGTGTCTATAAATTGTGCGTGGTAAATACCCTTCGGTTTCAGTATTCTCAATCGACTTCCCAAAGTAGAAGGTTTATATTCTGTGTTCCACAAAACCTCCAAAATAAGACTGTTTTGAAGGCTTTCCTCGAAGTAGTGAGTTGACGGGTGTTTGGGTCATATTTGTAAACTCATAAAAACATGATAGCAAATCACCCAGGAAATTAAACGTCTATAGCGAAGACCTGCGGTGTATGCGGTATTCTGCGGATACTTGCTCGCCCCCCCTCCCCCACCTCTTTCCAGAGAAAATATTACAACATTCTTCCCGTCCGTGCTCAATTTCTCTGCCGCAGACGAAAGAATTCCCTTCTATCCTTATGTCGGAACTGTCTTAGTTTTATGATTATTTATGCACTACTATATTTAGCTGTTTCACAACCGGCCGGCACGTTACCCCTCCCGTTTCTGAAAGCAAACCACACAGAAAGCATCTTACTAATCAGCTGAGACATGATCTGTCGCTTCGTGATTACTTCTACAATACTCGTTTAGAAATTGTGAGTGGGTTAAAACAGTATACTGTATTGGGGTGTTATTACTGCTTTTTGGGGCACTGAATTGCATAGATTTGCAGATCAAAGTTTTTGAAGATGAATTGGAACTTTGTCTTTCCGTAAATAACGAAGTTATTCACATCTGACCTCGCCTTATTTACGCGAGATGGGAATTAAAGTTAAAAATCGGCAGTGCTGTTTTGTAAACCATTTTATGCATATTGATGTCTTCTATAAGAACGACCGTAAACACGCAGATGCGGTCTACAATAATCATTTATGCAGCGAATTGCCTGGTCTCCGTCCAAAATTTACACATTTTCGTTGATAAAGACTTAAAATTATATTCTACGTAAAAAAGTTTTTGCGAAACATTAAGCTGATCAGTACAATCTACAACGTCTGAAGCACTCTTTGAACTAAACATTCAGATTTCGGTCATCACGTCTCGTTTGTTCGGTGAACCACAATATTTCGCGTTACAACATTCGCATGCCATGTCGTGTGCGCTTATCCCTCTTTATCATTTGTCCTGCAGGCAAATATCTGCTTTGCCAGTCCCTGGATAATCAGATTGTCATCTTCAACGTCTTCGCGGGCTTCAAGAGGATGCGCAAGAAGCTTTTCCGCGGTCATACCGTCTCCGGCTACGCCTGCCAGACAGACATGTCGCCGGACCTACGCTATGTTGTCTCTGGTGACGGCGACGGTTTCATCTACCTCTGGGAGTGGAAAACTACCCGTCTCCTGACCAAGTGGAAGGCCCACGACAGTGTGTGCATTGATCTAGCCTGGCTGCCCCATGAGACCTCCAAGGTGGTCAGCGCTGGCTGGGACGGTTCCATCAAGTTGTGGGACTGAGGTGTTCCTCCCCTCCTTCTCTCCTTTTCCACCCTCTTCGCTCCTACCCCTGCTCATCCTCCTCTTACACCGTTCCCCGACCCCACACCGTCCTCCTGCCGTAGTCATTACGGTTTTCGCCCACTGTGTACATACAAAAGTCCGTCGAATCCCACTTTTGAAAGTATGTATGAATTCCCCCCCCCCTCCGTCAGTGTGCAGATCAAGTTGAGACCCAAGGTTTTTCAGGTTTTTTTAAAAAAAGAATTTCGTGCTGTGCAGTCAACATTGTTATTTTGACTGCATTGCCTGTTTTTAAATTCTCTTATTGGTTGGCCCACAAAGTTGGCGTGCTTGTATCGTGAGGTCCTCGCCTTGCTGGCTAGTTGCCAGAAAGCGATACAGGTTGTGCAGGGAGGGGGCGGTTCCTTCGACTGTTTTTTTCGACCAAGTTTCTATCACTGAATGTCAACAGACGTGAACCGCCCCTAGCTTACGACCCCAGTCGACCCGCTCGCCGGAGTCCCCAAATGTGCTTTCAGGCAGAGAAGGCCACTTGCGTTTTGCGCTGAAACTTTGCGCATCCTACTGCAGGCTGCAACAGTTAGTCACTGGGACAAGGCCTTTATTAGCCCGACGTTTCGGATTCCTGCTCGAATCCATCATCCGAGACAAAAGCAGATACGGGTGGTTCATGCACAAGGGGATGCAGTCACCATGTTATCACATACCTATGAATGTTCACGACTCCCCCCTTCATCAGGGATCGTTGCGCTTGGTGTGATGATTGTTTGATGGCCGACATTCGCGCCGCTTTTTACTCCAATTTCTCCAGGGTTTTGGATGTTAGTGTGATGATTGCTTGACCCACCGACCCTAGCGTTGGGAAGGGTGTGCGCTCCCCGCGTGACCAATTACTCCGCCTAGGCGAAATCTCAGCACCGAGCACGGAAAGGGGAGGTCGTTGCAGTTGTTAATATGCTGGCAGCCAGTGAACCATGACTCAAGCAGCTCCGGCTCAAGCGGTTGTCACCTCTAGCGAGAATTTCGTCCTCTTCAAATTTGAATGTGGACAGATCTCGTAGAATGAGCCGCAACTTGAGAGCTGGCGTCATTTTTTCTAATTTCGTAGTTATGCGGTATGGAGGCCTACCCCTTTGAGTTTCTCCAGGAATTGTGTTGACGAAGAGACCGTGCTGTCTGACTCAGCGGTCAGGAACTTGAGACGCCGGAACAGCCAATTAGCCAATTCGTACGTCGGAGTACCTTTGAGCGACACGATGGGTCGGAGAGGAGAGCCGTCCTTTTGCACCTTAGGGAGGCCATAGAATCGGGTCAAAGCCGTGTCATAGGGTCTCGCCATGCGTCTGTCGGTCGGTGTTATTGCACCTGAGTTCTCCAAGGCCAACAGTGTAGCATTAATCTCGCGTGTCAGCGCTTTTACAGGGTTCGCTGAACATGGGACTGTCGATCCTCCAGTAAACCTTTGGCGTTTTGAAGGTAGTCTGTCCAGCGATCGTGTCTCCTCCTTCAATACTGCTTCCTGGGACTCGTCTCTTCGCCTCTGTTAGTTATTCCCTTACAAATGATGGAGGACACCACCACTCGGCGGGAAGGTCGGTCGGTAGGGTGGACTCGTTCGCATCCTCGGCGTTGCGGACTACGGGGGGGAGGGTGGGCGCGAACCCAAGGACTGTATATCCGTTTGCGCGTACTGTCCACCCCGCCCGTGCGTCTTGAACCTCGCTGCCGAGGGACACATCTGGATGAGGCCATTTTAGCCAGAAGGAGGGCGACCTTGCATGTCAGGTAATTTACGGTTAACTAATCGCCTCGGGTAACTGTTCCCTCGGCAACGGCCTCACTGAATGATAGTTCGACAGTGGTGCCCGACGGTGTGCACCGTGTGCTCCACAACAAGGCGAAGCAGGCGCGGCGACATGCGCGTGATTTAGTTTATAGTTAATGCAGACTTGCACAGTATCTACCGCACTCGCTCATTCTCCCCGCTTGGGCTCGGTGTCAAGACCGGAGGTGGGAAGAGCGCGGCCGAACCCGCACCTTGGCGCCCCACTCCACACCCGTTGATCCACAGCAAACTTGGCCAGGATTTTGACCAACAAGGGAAAAGAGGTGGATGACTGGGCAGCCATGCACATGACCCGGCGGGAGCGGAAACGTATCTACCGTCAGAGAACCCGGTACCGGAGGACTGTCAGCGCACAACGGGCCGCGAAAGCCATGGTTTGCTGATGATGACATGGCTGACACTCACAAACCTTGGGGCCCATCTCATCATATACCGATGGCAAGTTTGCGTCAAGTCTGTCGCAACTGCCACCGGACCCAGTGCCGAACTAAACGAAAAGCCTTTTAGAGTTGCGAAAATTCTCATAGCAGTAAGCAGAAGACGAGGTGGCGAGCATAAGTAGCTTTCGATAAATTCTCGTCGGGTCAGTACAATTATATGGGAGGGGGTAGAAGTAAAAACACGTCAGTGATGAGATAAATCGATTAAAGTTCGCCCTTAAACACAGGCTGGGTGTGGAAATTTGGGGGAGGGGGCGGACTATGGCAGTCAGTGTCGGGGGCGGGGTGAGAGCGGAAGGGCGCGGGAGAGCTGCAGCGTTAGTCGACCTTCGACCACTGTAGGTTCGGAGCCTGAACGTGGTTCTTCTGTGCGCACAAAATTGGTTTTCGCAACCTGATGGCGGCCGCCTCTACTGTTGCTAACAGCCGCTGTCCCGGTGCTTTAGGGTAGCTCGATGGGACCTTATAGATCACACGAAACGCTTCATTGGGGTCTACGTGATGTCCGTAATCGACAACCTGCGCGATCATGGCGCTGCTTGTGCTCCTAGTTTCGCCTTTTCCCACCCATGTCGGGAGGTGTTCTCGTATTCTGTTGGATAAGCGCCGACTCGTGCGACCAATATAACCTTCTCCACAGGAGCAAGGGAAGGAATAGATGCACATTGAGGCGGTCTGCAGTGGCAACTTATCCTTACCTTCTCCGAGTAAAATAGGGTTAGTAGGGAAGGATACTTGAACCCTTGTCGCCGGGAAGGTTCGCGAAACAGCTTGATCAAGGCGTCTCCTTAGGAGTTCACTCGCCGCGTCCCCTTGGAAAGGGACTTTAAGGAACAGTGTTCTTTTCGGCAGACGGTGTGGCGGGTTTTGCCGGTCGTTCGGCCGTATTCTTTGCAAAAGCCTTTTGACGCGCGCCATACACGTGCCTATTAAAACCTCACATCTAGGTGACACCCATTATTTACGTCTTTGCGGCCTTAAGGTGTTAATGCGTGTTTTCAGCTATTCCCACCTTAGGGCTATTGCACACGGAGGTATCTGTGTGATATCTCCTTTACCGTCTTATGAGAAACTAAGCCTTCTGTAAATACCGGGCAGAATCGACATTGGACGGGTTTTTATGCCATTTTTGGGGAACACGTCCTGTGAACGTGTTAGCTCTGCACTTTTAAAACGTGACATGTTTCAGTAGAGGCTTTCATCCAGCAGTGGTGGGAATACAGGAGGCGACTCACGAAAAAAAGAGTTGTTTACTAACGCACAACTTGATATGACCTGTAATTTTGTGGGCAGTACATGTGCAGTCTCACGAAATGTTGATTTAGCTTCCGAAGTGCCTTTCCAAAATACCACTAAAGTAGGGTTGTAATATTAGTCATCGTAGGGCAACATAATGTTAAGTCGTGTCAGGGTGTTGGCTTTCAAATGAGCTTTTTATCGATTGCTGGCATAAGCTTTGTCTCGTAAAAAGCGACAGCATAAGTATCATGGACTCTTCAAATTGATTTTTGGTGTCCTTATCAATTTAAATACATTTTATAGAAGACATGCGCAGAAATATTCTTTCTTCTACTCATTTGATGGCAAATGACGTCTTCTTCAAATTTTATACTCGAGGAAAGAGTATCCCGCGGTCTTAAAAAAACTTTCTAAACTCTCGAATAATTGTGAACCCAACCTGCCGTTGCACTTACATTCAGGAGTTCCAAAATTCAGTATAATTCAGCATATATGAGGGATAGAGGCAGAGCCTTGGAAAACCCTATTTACAGATAGACGTTTGAAAAAAACATGCAGATATTTACATAGCAGTTATGCCAGTCATTGATATCGTGTAAAT
Organism: Spirometra erinaceieuropaei; assembly: GCA_902702965.1. Classification (NCBI taxonomy): domain Eukaryota; kingdom Metazoa; phylum Platyhelminthes; class Cestoda; order Diphyllobothriidea; family Diphyllobothriidae; genus Spirometra; species Spirometra erinaceieuropaei. Next base: position 248,134 of record CACRXP010000597.1, read on the forward strand.
GTTGGACCGCCAAGCATAAATTTATCTAGTCTTCTTTTGAAGGTCCCAAAGTTTTCCGCTAAGACAACGGAGTTCGCTAATTTGTTCCATCCGGTGAGAGAAGAATTTGACCCGCAATTCGAGTTTGGCGTATTTCGTCTTCAATTTTCATTGGTGTCCTCGAAGATTTGTCGTCCACGCCAGTCCGAAGAAATCGTCAAACTGAAGAGCACAATCTAGCCCTAGCATGATCCTGACGGCCATGTTCATATCCCCTCTGTATTGTCTAAAAGAGAGGAAATATTTTTAGCTTTTCCAACCGTATCTCATAAGGTAAGCTACTTAAACCGCCGACTACCTTGCTCGCTCTTCGTTGTACGTTCTCCAGTAGGGTTTAATCTTTTTTCGTCCAGGTACACCATGCCTGAACACAGTATTCTAACATTGGTCGAACGAGTGATCCAAATACTCGGCCGAAAAGTTCTTCGTCAAAATTCAGGAAGGATCTTCTAATAGCGCCTAGGATACCCTTAGTTTTCCATGATACCTTGGCGCAGTGAGACGATGGTTTGAGAGTTGACGTCATCCACACACCGAGGTCTTTTAACTCGTTGACTGATTCGAGTTGGTAACCTACTATAAAATAGTGAGATTCAAATCTCGACGGCCTCCTGTTGCTCCATAGTAATCGGATAAGTTGGCATTTGTTACGATTGAGGCTAAGGCACCACTCATCACACCATTGTCGCAAGCGATTCAGATTGTCTTGTAACTGTAGAGAGTCTTCCGGCTTCTATATTAATTTCCACAATTTGAGATCATCGGCAAGCATTACACGCTCGCAGTTCACACAGCCCAGGCAGTCGTTGACATATATTAAGAACAGAATTGGACCCAGAACGCTCCCCTGCGGAAGGCCACTGTGCACGGATGCCCATTCCGATTTAGCGTTTCCGATACACACAAGCTGTAAACTTTTCATGCACAGAACATCATTCACTTCTACAGTGCGTGACCTATCTCATGAAATGTTGACTGAAATTCTGAAATGCGTTTTAGATTAGGAAGGATTACTTGGTCGCGGTTGTGATACTGTTTATCTTAAGGCATACTCTTATAATATTTTGGACTCGGCAAGATGTCGGCTTTTAAATGCACTTCTTTTCAATTTCCTGTAGAAATCGTGCTTGCTAAAAAATGACTACTTATGTAGCATGCATTTTCCCATATTTTCGATGGTCTTGGAAATTCAAATATATTTTATAGAAACCACAAACAAAAATATGCTTTCTTTTGGTCGATCGATAGAAAATCACGTCTTCTATATATTTTATACTTAAGGAAGGAGTATAATTAGGTTTTAGAAAAGTTTTCTAATTGCCGAAAAATTTGGAGCCTGATCATTCGTTGCATTAGCGCTTAGTGAATGCACTCTACAAGGTGCATGCGCTACGCGTAAAGAAAATCCCATATTTTTCTATGTCATTAAAGAGATATCATACAGGGTCCATAAAATTTTACAATGGATGCGGACCATGTTGTTCATTTCATGAGGAGCAGTGGTAAACGGCCAGGTACGATGCTATGTGAATGGACATATTGCGGTCTTAAAAATTCTCATAATTAGAAACTTTTTTAAAACCTAATTATATTCTTTCCTTAAGTATAAAATATAAAGAAGACGTGATTCTCTATTGATTGGCTAAAAGAAAGCATATTTTTGTTTGTGGTTTCTATAAAATATATTTGAATATCCAAGACCATCGAAAATCAATGGGAAAAATGCATGCTACATAAGTAGTCATTTTTTACCGAGTAAGCTTTCTAGAGAAGATTGAAAAGAAGTGAATTTTAAAGCCGACATCCTGCCAAGTCTACAATGTTATAAGAGTATGCCTTAAGATAATCAGAATCACAACTGTGACCAATTAATCCTTCCTAATCGAAAACGCATTTCAGAATTTCAGCCAACAGTTCATGAGATAGGTCACGCACTGTATGTGATATCGTGAAGAGGGCATATGGGGATCTGAAATTTTTATAACGGACGTGGGCCAGGTTGTCCACCTTGGAAGCAGCATTAATAAATTTTCTGATGCAATGTTGTACAATTGGACATTTCACGGTCTTAGAAATCTCATTATTAGAAACTTTCTTAAACCTTTAGGTACTCCTTTTTCAAGCATAAATTTGGAGAAGACGTGATTTGCCACCAACTGAGCAAAAGAATGCATATTTTTTATAAAATATATTTGAATTTATATGTGCATAAAAAATCAATGGGAAAAATACATGCCACTTAAGCAGTCATTTTTGCGGGTTATAGTTTATGCAAGTGGTCAATAAGAAGCACATTTGGAATCCAACACCCTGACGTGATTGGAGCATCCTAACATTATGCAGCTACACGATAATTAATACCACAAACCTATTACAGTAATATTTCGGAATTGAAGGCACATTTCAGAATTCCGGCCAATATTTCATGACGTAGCACGTGGCTACGAGTACCGTAATCTGTGCCGAAAAGTATAAACTGCCTGAAACGACATTTATCTGTCATTAATCTGAAGACCGCAGGGCTTGATGCGATCGGATTTGCAGCTATCTGAAGTGAATGGATTTCGCTCTCATGTAATGACCGCAGCTAGGTGAGGACGTTCTCGACGGGGAATGACTGCAGTCTGAGGTCATCTATTATTAGTTCCGTCGCTTCCGAAACCCGTAAACATCGAAATTAATTAGCAGATATGCTTTCAAGTCAAAGGATGGTTATTTACGAGGATTCGCAATAACTGCTTCCAGCCTGTCGTCTCTTCGGTTATCAGCGTATGCTGCGCCAGGAGGATAATGGCTACTTAAGTAGTCCGTTTCTCTCGTTGATGTTCTGTGCTCTTTTTAAGTCAGTCATATCTCCCCGACAAGACATGAAAAGTAACTCCTTGCGCATTTTCACATGCCGTCAGCCTTCCCTATATTTTTTGTTTCAAGGAAGGTGTCCTTTGGTTTTAAAAAATCTTTCTGACTCCCGCGCATTTTCAAATGACCGGCGATCCCATGCCTTTTTTGCGTTCCCAAATACGCTCAATGTACCTTCTCCGAGGCAGATTGGTCCGGGTACCACATCTTTAATAGTAGAACTCTTGAATTTTATAAATCATTGCAGTATACGCCAATTGTGTAAACTCTGTAATCAGCATCAATGATTCTGCAATCGCCGATACAAGCGAAAATGCGAGTTCTAGGAACTAGTTTATCAGAAGAAGAAGCGATCGCTGGAACAATGGCTTTATTCGCCTGACGTTTCGGATTCTCTCTTGAATCCATCATCAGAGACAGTTGCAGAAAAGGGTGGCTAGTGTACAGGAAGTCGCAGTATTTATAGGATGCCGGCCATCAAGCAATTAGCGCACCAGCGGGCAACAATCCTTGATGAAGGGAGCACGGTTAATTGCTGTAGGTATGCGGTAGCATGGCGACCGCATAGATTCTGCAATCACTGAACTTCCGAAATACTCATGCCGTTTCAAAAAACGCGGCGTCATCATTGCAAACCCTCCATTAAAATAGCTTTCAACTTTCACTTATGACATACATTTCTGACAAACTATTTTTGAATTGCTCATAGAAGCGAACAGGCGAGTTCCAGGTAGCAGTTCAGAAGATGAAGATGCGATCGTTGGAACAAGATACTTATTGGCCTGACGTTTCGGATTCTCACTCGAATCCATCATCAGAGACATTCGCAAAAAAAGGTGGAATATGCGAATGTCTCTGATGATGGATTCGAGTGCGAATCCGAAACGTCAGGCCAATAAGTTTCTTGTTCCAAAAATCGTATCTTCATCTTCTATGTTTGAATTAATAAAAGCGCGGATAATCAACGGGGACAATTCAGTATGCCTTGTTTAGTTTTCGACGAAATTAATGCGTGAACTTGGAGAAGCAGTGGGTCGACCCACCGATGAGCCGAACCCCTTACAGCTACGTCAGGAAGCGGCACAAGATCGGCGAAACACGCGTGTCTGGGCTTCTAGCCAGTACCTATGTTGTCAGTACGGCAAATAATTACAAGGTTCTCAACTACTGGCTGCCTTTTGGCGGTTTGTGAATATTGTTCGATTATTCCGCAGTCGCTGATGCATTTCAGCTCAAATATTCAAGTAACTTTCTCCAAGTTGGCACGTTAATTTCCTCGGAAATTAAACAAGACAGGGTGAAACTGGAGTTAATATAACAGAAAACACACGGGGAAGGCTGGAGGACCCAGTAATGAGCCGAACCCCTTGCAGCTGCGTCAGAAAATTCAGTAGCTATTTTTTTCCGAATGGGATCTATGCGGGGGACTGTGTTGGTGCCCGGCGAAGAGTCATCTTGCTATCATGTCTGAATTAATTCACGTTCATTTTTCAAGCCATATCAGTATTGAGACCCCCCTCCCTCTCCCAAGTAAACACCTATCCTAAGACACAGGTTAGAGAAGTTACAGTGTGTGACCGATCTCTCGAAATGTTGACAGAAGTTGTGAGATGCGTTTTCGATTAGGAAGGATTTCTTAGATAGGGTTGTAATAATGGTTATTGTAAGACATAATCCCATAGTATTTCAGACTTGGCAGGATGTCGGCTTTTAAATGCACTTCTTTTTGACCCCCTGCAGAAATAAAAATCGGTAGAAAATGACTACTTATGTAGCATGCATTTTTCACATTGATTTTCAATGGTCTTATAAATTCAGATAAATTCAAATATATAAATTCAAATTCATTCAGGGTTTCTAAAATGCAAGCTGTTATTTTTTTATGCACAGAACACCGTGCACTTCTATATGCGATTACGAAGAGGGCATATAGGGATTTTAAATTTTTATAACGGACGTGCACCAGGTTATCCATCTTGTAAGCAGCATTAATATATGTGCTAATTCCATTTATAATTGACCGTTTCACGGTCTAAAAAATCTCATTATTAGGAACTTTTTTAAACCTCGGGGTACTCTTTTTTAGGCATAAATTTGGAGAAGACGCGATTTACCACCAAATGGGCAGAAGAATGTATTGTACACTTTTTCTATCGAACATATTTTAATTTATAAGGACATAAAAAAATCAATGGGAAAAATTCATGCTACTTAAGCAGTCATTTTTGCGGAATATAGTTTATACAAGCGGTCAAAAAGAAGCACATTCGGAACCCAACACCCTGACGGGATTGGAGTATCCTAACATTATGCAGCTACACGATAATTAAGATTACAGCACTATTATAGTAAAATTTCGGAATTGAAGACACATTGCAGAATTACGGCCAATATTTCATGACGTAGCACGTCGATGCGAGTACCCTCATCTGTGCCGAAAAATAAAAACTGCCTAGAACGACATTTATCTGTCGTTATTCTGAAGGTCGCAGGGCTTGATATGGTCGGATTCGCAGCTATCTGAAGTGAATGGATTTCGCTCTCATGTAATGACCGCAGCTAGGTGAGGACGTTCTCGGCGGGGAATGACTGCAGTCTGAGGTCATCTATTATTAGTTCCGTCGCTTCCGAAACCCGTAAACATCGAAATTAATTAGCAGATATGCTTTCAAGTCAAAGAGTGGTTATTTACGAGGATTCGCAATGACTGCTTCCAGCCTGTCGTCTCTTCGGTTATCACCGTATGCTGCGCCAGGAGGATAATTACTACTTAAGTAGTCCGCTTCTCTCGTTGATGTTCTGTGCTCGTTTTAGGTCAGTCATATCTCCCCGACGGGGCATGAAAGTAACTCCTTGCGCTTTTTTACAGGCCGTCACTGTTCCTTATTTTTTATGATTTAAGGAAGGTGTCCTTTGGTTTTAAAAGAGTTTTCTACCTCCCGGGCATTTTTAAATGACAGCGATCCCAGGCCTTCTTTGCGTTCCCAAATACGCTCAATGTACCTTCTCCGAGGCAGATTGGTCCGGGTACCACATCTTTAATGGTCGAACTCTTGAATTTCATGAATCATTACAGTATACGCCAATTTTGTTAACTTTGTAAACAGCATCAATGATTCTGCAATCGCTGGACTTTGGAAATAATCATGCTCGTTTCAAATAACGCGGCGTCATCATTGCAAACTGTCCATTCTAAAAGCTTTTAACTTTCACTTATGACATACTTTCTCCACAAACTATGTTTGAATTAATAGAGGCAGGGATAATCAACGGGGACAATTCAGTATGCGTTGTTTTATTTCCGAGGAAATTAATGCGCGAACTTGGAGAGGCAGTGGGTCGACCCACCGATGAGCCGAACCCCTTGCAGCTACGTCAGGCAGCGACACAAGATCAGCGAAACACGCGTGTCTATGCTTCTAGCCAGTACCCGTATTGTCATTACGGCAAATCATTACAAGGTTCTGTACTACTGGCTGCCTGTTGGCAGTTTGTGAGTACTGTTCGGTTATTCCGCAGTCGCTGATGCATTTCAGCTCAAATATTCTTATCAACTTTCCGAACGTGGCTGAAAAGGTCTGTTTCAAATAACTTTCTCCAAGTTGGCACGTTAATTTCCTCGGAAATTAAACAAGACAGGGTGAAACTGGAGTTAATATAACAGAAAACACACGGGGAAGGCTGGAGGACCCAGTAATGAGCCGAACCCCTTGCAGCTGCGTCAGAAAATTCAGTAGCTATTTTTTTCCGAATGGGATCTGTGCGGGGGACTGTGTTGGTGCCCGGCGAAGAGTCATCTTGCTATCATGTCTGAATTAATGCACGTTCGTTTTTCAAGCCATATCAGTAGTGAGACCCCCTCCCTCCCCCAAGTAAACACCTATCCTAAGACACAGGTTAGAGAAGTTACAGTGTGTGACCGATCTCTCGAAATGTTGACAGAAGTTGTGAGATGCGTTTTCGATTAGGAAGGATTTCTTAGATAGGGTTGTAATAATGGTTATTGTAAGACATAATCCCATAGTATTTCAGACTTGGCAGGATGTCGGCTTTTGAATGCACTTCTTTTTGACCCCCTGCAGAAATAAAAATCGGTAGAAAATGACTACTTATGTAGCATGCATTTTTCACATTGATTTTCAATGGTCTTATAAATTCAAATATATTTTATAGAAAACATGCACAAAATATGCTTTCTTTTACTCGTTTGGTACAATATTATACTGTCTTCGAATTTTATACCTTAAGGAAGGTTATCTTTCGGTTTAATAAAGTTTCTAGTTATGAGGCTTTTAAGACCGTTCGATGTCCACACATACAGCATCGCACATGTCCAGTTACCAATGCTCCTCATGAAATCTACAATATAGTCCGCATCCATTGCAAAATTTTATGAACTCCACATGGTATCCTCTTAAAGGCATGGAGGAATATATGATTTTCTTACTCGGAAAGCATGCACCTTGCAGACTGGATTCGTTAGACGCTAATGCAACGGTTGATCTGGCTCGAAATTATTTGAGAACTGAAAAACTATTTCAAAGCCTAAATGTATCCCTTTTTCGAGTAAAAAATATAAAATCAACGTGATTTTCTAGCCAACGAGTAAAAGAAAGCACATTTTCGGGCATGCTTTCTATAAAATATATTAAAAATTTCTATGACCATCGAAAATCAATAGTAAAAGTGCATGCTACTTAAGTAGTCATTTTTTCAGAGTATGGTTTCTGCAGGAGGTCAAAAAGAAGTACATTCAAAAGCCGACATCCTGGCGAGTCCGAAACACCATTGGGATTACATCGTCGGATAAGAATTATTATAATTCCACCGAAGTAGTCCTTCCTAATGGAAAACACATTTCAGAATGTCGGTCAACATTTCATGAGATCGGTCACTCACTGTAGGCCTTTTGCCGTACAAATTCGGTAACCCGGCACGTGCTGTCTGTTCAGCTTCAGACACATGGAAGGATTTTGGATTATTTCTCATCAGTAAAGTCGCAGGCTTCCGCTTGGCACAGACACATCTCGCTAACGCTCCTCGCCTAATTTTACTTCCAGGGTCGAAGCCCTATCACTTGTTTCCCACATGCTGACTGATCTCAAAGTCGCGGCTTCACGCAGACCCCTCGTGTTTCCTCTCCTTCGCAGTAGCACGTCTCCTCAGTTCTCTGTCTGGTTAGTAGACGGCGAGCGGGGGAGGAGGTTCAGCAGTCGCCAACTTGGAGAACAGTGGAAAACAACCCAGACCTTGTTAACGCGGTAAACAACGTCTATCCCGCCCCCACCCCTGCCGCCTCCTGTACAACCAACGGGTTCTGAAAACGAACGAGGATGCGGGTGACTGGCTAATGCTCATTTGTTATAAACAACTCCTAGGGCTACCTGGAGGACCGCAGTTCCGATTATGACTCGCATTTTCCGTGGTTGGAAGGCTATGGATGTGCAACCGAAGGCCCCCCTAAAGGGAGTTCTCCCAGCTGTTTAACGGGTGCATATATGCCGAAATTTCTGCGTGGGCGAAGAAGCGAGGAGACAGTCAGACGGTGTTTGACACCGCTGAGCTTGAGCTATTACACTTTAATCGCAGCGGCGAACGGTTGTATACAGTAGGTGGGCAGTGGTTCTTTCCGAAAGTATCGATTCCTTCAAGTGTAGACTAGATGCTCATTTGTTGAGAAACTACTGTGCATACAATAACGATTGTTTAAGGGGCGGCAGTTTGCGCCTGGCTCACACTTACCGATAATTTTTTAACTTTCCGCATTTGCTGATGTAATTGATGACTTTATTTCTGTTTATCGATATGAATAGGGAGCTCAAGGGCGATAGCATCATTCCCTTAATAGACTGACTTAACTCATGAAATGTCAACCGAAATTACGAAATGTGTTTTCCTTTCGAAAACAAATCAGTATGCCGTTTAATTCTACAATAATTCAGCTACCCCAAGATGCAGGCCTTCAAACGAACCTCTTCCTGGAATGTGCGTTGGTTTTTCTCGTGCACATTCAACTAAAGACCGTCTCGGTAATATCCTGCAGGAATTCTTGTTTGAGGTTTTCTTCAAAAACTCAGCCGAGGCCTCCGGCGTCTGATGAACCTGATTCCCTCCAAGATGAAGTAAGCCCGGTTGGACTTCAAAAGTTGGTGTAAAAATGACATTTTATCGGCAGACGACTTGAAAGGTCGCCTGTTTTTGTTATTCACTAGTGATGATTAATGATGCCGTAGAAGAATCGCTTAGGAAACAGCCTTTTTACAAAACTCTTTGTGTAAACTATGGAAAGGCGCGTTCGTCACATCTTTGCTCCTGTGTAAGATGATAAATGAGAATATGTGAGAGAAGAATACAATGTATGCAAAGAGGAGGGTAAATGGAGGATGGGAAAAATTCATGCTACTTAGGCAGTCATTTTTGCGGAATATAATTTATACAAGCGGTCAAAAAGAAGCACATTCGGAACCTAACACCCTGACGGGATTGGAGTATCCTAACATTATGCAGTTACACGATAATTAATATTACAGCACTATTATAGTAATATTTCGGAATTGAAGACACATTTCAGAATTCCGGCCAATATTTAATGACGTAGCACGTCGATGCGAGTACCCTTATCTCTGCCGAAGAATAAGTACTGCCTAGAACGACATTTATCTGTCGTTATTCTGAAGGTCTCAGGGCTTGATGTGATCGGATATGCAGCTATCTGAAGTGAGTGGATTTCGCTCTCATGTAATGACCGCAGCTAGGTGAGGACGTTCTCAACAAGAATGACTGCAGTCTGAGGTCATCTATTATTAGTTCCGTCGCTTCCGAAACCCGTAAACATCCAAATTAATTAGCAGACATGATTTCAAGTCAAAGGGTGGTTATTTACGAGGATTCGCAATAACTGCTTCCAGCCTGTCGTCTCTTCGATTATCAGCGTATGCTGCGCCAGCAGGATAGTGACTACTTGAGTAGTCCAGTTCTCCCGTTGATTTTCTGTGCTCTTTTTAAGTCAGTCATATCTCCCCGACAAGACATGAAAAGTAACTCCTTGCGCATTTTTACAAGCCGTCACGGTTCCTCATATTTTTTTGTTTCAAGGAGGGCGTCCTTTGGTTTTAAAAGAGTTTTCTGATTCCCGCGCATTTTGAAATGACCGGCGATTCCATGCCTTCTTTGTGTTCCCAAATCCACTCGATGAACCATCTCCGAGGCAGATTGGTCCAGGCACCACGTCTTTAAGAGAAGACCTCTTGAATTTCATAAATCATTGCAATATATGCCCGGTCACGTAAACCCAGTAAACGGCATCAGTGATTCTGCAATCGCTGGACTTCGGAAATAATCATGTCCGTTTCCAAAAATCGGCCATCATCATTGTTGAACTCCCATTGAAATGGCCTTCAAATTTCACTTATGACGTACTTCCCCGAAAAACTATGTTTGAATCAATAGAAGCGCGGATAATCAACGGGGGAATTCAGTATGCCTTGGAGCTACGTCAGGCAGTGGCACACGATCGGCGAAACACGTGTGTCTGAGCTTCTAGCCAGTACCTGTGTTGTCGGTACGGCAAATAATTACAAGGTTCTGTACTACTGGCTGCCTGTTGGCGGTTTGTGAATATTGTTCGGTTATTCCGCAGTAGCTGATGCATTTCAGCTCAAATATTCATATCAACTTTCCGAGCGTGGCTGAAAAGGTCAGTTTCAAATAATTTTTTTTAAATTGGCACGTTAATTTCCACGAAAATGGAGTTAAAATAACAGAAAACGCACGGGTAATGCTGGGGGACCCAGTAATGCGCCGAACCCCTTGCAGCTGCTTCAGAAAATTCAGTAGCTATTTTTTTCTGAATGTGACCTATGCGGGGGGTGTGTTGGTGCCCGGCGAAGAGTCATCTTGCTATCATGTCTGAATTAATGCACGTTCATTTTTCAAGCCATATCAGTATTGAGACCCCCCTCCCTCTCCCAAGTAAACACCTATCGTAAGACACAGGTTAGAGAAGTTACAGTGTGTGACCGATCTCTCGAAATGTTGACAGAAGTTGTGAGATGCGTTTTCGATTAGGAAGGATTTCTTAGGTGGGGTTGTAATAATGATTATTGTAAGACATAATCCCATAGTATTTCAGACTTGGCAGGATGTCGGCTTTTGAATGCACTTCTTTTTGACTCCCTGCAGAAATAAAACTCGGTGGAAAATGACTACTTATGTAGCATGCATTTTTCACATTGATTTTCGACGGTCTTATAAATTCAAATTTATTTTATAGAAAACATGCACAAAATATGCTTTCTTTTACTCGTTTGACAGAACATTACACTGTCTTCACATTTTATAGCTCAAGAAAGGTTATCTTTCGGTTTTAAAAAAGTTTCTAATTATGAGGCTTTTAAGACCGAATGGTATTACCGACAAAGACAAGGGAGACTGGAATGGCCATTTCTGGCTTATTAGCCGTCGTCAGCCAGCCATACCCAAGCCCGAGGTGTGGAACACCCGAGCCTCGAACTCGCGACCTGTTGGTTTAGGAGTCCACGCCTCTAACCATCGGGCCACGAGCCCGTTGCCCTGTCGGTTTTCGATCGGGAATGTACAATGGTAGGGGGACGCTCACCGATCGTTCATACGGAACTCACTCGTTCCGTTGTGCCTTAAGACCGTTCGATGTCCACACATACAGCATCGCACATGTCCGTTTATCAATGCTCTTCATGAAATCTACAGCATAGCCCGTATCAATTGCAAAATTTTATGAACTTCACATGATATCCTCTTAAAAGCACGGAGGAATATATGATTTTCTTACTCGGAAAGCATGCACCTTGCAGACTGGAATCGTTAGACGCTAATGCAACGGTTGATCTGGCTCGAAATTATTTGAGAACTGAAAAACTATTTCAAAGCCTAAATGTATCCCTTTTTCGAGTAAAAAATATAAAAACAACGTGATTTTCTAGCCAACGAGTAAAAGAAAACACATTTTCGGGCATGTTTTCTATCAAATATATTTAAAATTTCTAAGACCACCGAAAATCAATAGTAAAAATGCATGCTACTTAAGTAGTCATTTTTACCGAGTATGGTTGCTGCAGGAGGTCAAAAAGAAGTACATTCAAAAGCCGACATCCTGGCGAGTCCGAAACACCATTGGGATTACATCGCCGGATAAGAATTATTATAATTCCACCGAAGTAATCCTTCCTAATGGAAAACACATTTCAGAATGTCGGTCAACATTTCATGAGATCGGTCACTCACTGTAGGCGTTTTGCCGTACAAATTCGGTAACCCGGCACGTGCTTTCTGTTCAGCTTCAGACACATGGAAGGACTTTGGATTATTTCTCATCAGTAAAGTCGCAGGCTTCCGCTTGGCACAGACACATCTCGCTAACGCTCCTCGCCTAATTTTACCTCCAGGGTCGAAGCCGTATCACTTGTTTCCCACATGCTGACTGATCTCAAAGTCGCGGCTTCACGCAGACCCCTCGTGTTTCCTCACCTTCGCAATAACACGTCTCCTCAGTTCTCTGTCTGGTAAGTAGACGGTGAGCGGGAGGGAGGGGTTCAGCAGTCGCCAACTTGGAGAACCGTGGAAAACAACCCAGACCTTGTTAACGCGGTAAACAACGTCTACCCCGCCCCCCCCCCTCCCGCCTCCTGTACAACCAACGAGTTCTGAAAACGAACGAGGATGCGGGTGACTGGCTACTGCTCATTTGTTATAAACAACTCCTAGGACTACCTGGAGGACCGCAGTTCAGATTATGAATCGCATTTTCCGTGGGGGGAAGGCTATGGATGTGCAAACGAAGGCCCACCCAAAGGGACTTCGCCCAGCTGTTTAACGGGTGCATATATACCGAAATTTCTGTGTGGACGAAGAAGCGAGGGGACAGTCAGACGGTGTTTGACACCGCTGAGCTTGAGCTATTACTCAATAATCGCAGCGGCGAACGGTTGTATACAGTAGGTGGGCAGTGGTTCTTTCCGAAAGTATCGATTCCTTCAAGTGTAGACTAGATGCTCATTTGTTGAAAAACTACTGTACATACAATAACGATTGTTTAAGCGGCGGCAGTTTGCGCCTGGCTCACACTTACCGCTAATTTTTTAACTTTCCGCATTTGCTGATGTAATTGATGACTTTATTTCTGTTTATCGATATGAATAGGGAGCTCAAGGGTGAAAACCTTATTCTCTTAATAAACTGACTTAACATCGACGGATTCACTCGAGATTTATGTGTGAATCCGTTTGTATTTGCATTGGCGGTATTGGCACGGGAGCTCAGAAGAACAGATACTGATATTGGTGAACGGCTTACGAGTTGCCTCGGGAAGGGAGACATTTCAATTCCCGAATGAAGAAGAAATTTCGAGTTCCAAGTGTATGCATAATCGAAGAAGAGTTGAGCACCGGAACACTTTGTTTATTGTTCTGAGCTTTCAGACTCCTACAGGAGTCCATCGTCAGAGGTAGTAGCAGCAACAGAAAAAACGACAGTTATAAGGCATGTAGGCCGATCATCGACCGACTTTTCGCATTTGCTGATGTAATTGATGACTTTATTTCTGTTTATCGATATGAATAGGGAGCTCAAGGGCAAAAGCCTCATTCCCTTAATAAACTGAATTAAACTGACTTAAATCATGAAGTGTCAACCGAAATTACGAAATGTGTTTTCCTTTCGAAAACAAATCAGTATGCCGTTTAATTCTACAATAATTCAGCTACCCCAAGATGCAGGCCTTCAAACGAACCTCTTCCTGGAATGTGCGTTGGTTTTTCTCGTGCCATTCAAAAAAAGACCGTCTCGGTAATATCCTGCAGGAACTCTTTTTTGAGGTTTTCTTTAAAATCTCAGCCGAGGCCTCCGGCGTCTGATGAACCTGATTCCCTCCAAGATGAAGTAAGCCCGGTTGGACTTCAAAAGTTGGTATAAAAATGGCATTTTATCGGCAGACGGCTTGAAAGGTCGCCTGTTTTTGTTATTCACTAGTGATGATACATGGTGCCGTAAAAAAATCGCTTAGGAAACAGCCTTTTTACAAAACTGTTTGTGTAAACTATGGAAAGGCGCGTTCGTCACATCTTTGCTCCTGTGTAAGATGATAAATGAGAATATGTGAGAGAAGAATACAAGCTATGCAAAGAGGAGGGTAAATGGAGGATGAGAAGAGTTAAGGGTAGAAGAAGAAGAAAAAAAAGAAGAAGAAGAAGAAGAAGAAGAAGAAGAAGGAGGAGGAGGAAATGAGGAATAAAAAAATGGACACAGAAACAAAGGCACGAAGAAGAGCCAGGGCAGGGAATAAAGAGGTATATATTGGAATAAGAAAATCAGTTGTAAAAATTCATACTACTTAAGCAGCTATTTTTGCGGAATAAAGTCTGCAAGCGGTCGATAGAAGGCTCATTCGAAAGCCAGCACCCTGACGTGACTGTACTATTTCGACATTATACTGCCGCACTATAATTAGTGTTACAACACTACTATAATAATATTTTACAATCGAAGGCATTTTTTAGAATTTCTGTTAAGGTTTCATGGCGTAGCGCATCCATACGAGTACCCACATCTGTGCCGAAAAATAAGTACTACAGAGAAAGACATTTATCTATCGTAAGTCTGAAGGTCGCAGGGCCTGATTTGATCGGATTTGCAGCTATCTGACGTGAGTTGACTTCGCTCTCATGTAATGACCGCAGCTAGGTGAGGACGTTCTCGGCGGAGAATGACTGTAGTCTGAGGTCATTTATTATTAGTTCCGTCTCTTCCGAAACCCGTAAACATCGAAATTAATTAGCAGATATGTTTTCAAGTCAAAGGGTGTTTATTTACGAGGATTCGCAATAACTGCTTCTAGCTGTCGTCTCTTCGGTTATCGGCGTATGCTGCGCCAGTTGGATAGTGACTACTTAAGTAGTTCGTTTCTCTCGTTGATGTCCTGTGCTCTTTTTAAGTCAGTCATATCTCCCCGACAGGACGTGAAAAGTAACTCCTTGCGCTTTCTTACAGGCCGTCACGGTTCCTTATATTTTATGACTGAAGGAACGTGTCCTTTGGTTATAAAAGGGTTTTCTCCCTTCCGGGCATTTTTAAATGACTGGCGATCCCATGCCATTTTGCGTTCCCAAATACGCACGATGTACCTTCTCCGAGGCAGGTTGGTCCGAGTACCGCATCTTTAATAGTAGAACTCTTGATTTTCATAAATCATCACAGTATACGCCAATTTTGTAAGCTTTGTAAACAGCATCAATGATTCTGCAATCACTGAACTTCGGAAATACTCATGCCGTTTCAAAAAACGCGGCGTTATCATTGCAAACCCTCCATTAACATAGCTTTCAACTTTCACTTATGGCATACTTTTCCGACAAACTATGTTTGAATTGCTCATAGAAGCGAACAGGCGAGTTCCACGTAGCAGTTCAGAAGATGAAGATGCGATCGCTGGAACAAGAAACTTATTGGCCTGGCGTTTCGGATTCTCACTCGAATCTATCATCAGAGACATTCGAAAATAAAAGGTGGAATATGCGAATGTCTCTGATGATGGATTCGAGTGAGAATCCGAAACGTCAGGTTAATAAGTTTCTTGTTCCAGCGATCGTATCTTCATCTTCTATGTTTGAATTAATAAAAGCACGGATAATCAAAGGGAACAATTTAGTATCCCTTGTTTAGTTTTCGAGGAAATTAATGCGTGAACTTGGAGAAGCAGTGGGTCGACCCACCGATGAGCCGAACCCCTTACAGCTACGTCAGGCAGCGGCACAAGATCGACGAAACACGCGTGTCTGGGCTTTTTGCTCGTACCTGGGTTTTCAGTACGGCAAATAATTACAAGGTTCTGTACTACTGGCTGCCTGTTGGCGGTTTGTGAATATTGTTCGGTTATTCCGAGTAGCTGATGCATTTCAGCTCAAATATTCATATCAACTTTCCGAGCGTGGCTGAAAAGGCCTGATTCAAATCATTTTCTACAAATTGGCACGTTAATTTCTTCGGTAATTAAACAAGGCATGGTGAAACTGGAGTTAATATAACAGAAAACACACGGGGTAGGATGGGGGACACATAACTGAGCCGAACCCCTTGCAGCTGCGTCAGAAAATTCAGTAGCTATTTTTTTCTGAATGTGACCTATGCGGGTGACTGTGTTGGTGCCCGGCGAAGAGTCATCTTGCTATCATGTCTGAATTAATGCACGTTCATTTCTCAAGCCATATCAGTATTGAGACCCCCCTCCCTCCCCCAAGTAAACACCTATGGTAAGACACAGGTTAGAGAAGTTACAGTGTGTGACCGATCTCTCGAAATGTTGACAGAAGTTGTGAGATGCGTTTTCGATTAGGAATGATTTCTTAGGTGGGGTTGTAATAATGATTATCGTAAGACATAATCCCATAGTATTTCAGACTTGGCAGGATGTCGGCTTTTGAATGCACTTCTTTTTGACTCCCTGCAGAAATAAAACTCGGTAGAAAATGACCACTTCAGTAGCATGCATTTTTCACGTTGATTTTCAATGGTCTTATAAATTCAAGTATATTTTATAGAAAACATGCACAAAATATGCTTTATTTTACTCGTTTGGTAGAACATTGCACTGTCTTCAATTTTATACCTTAAGGAAGGTTATCTTTCGGTTTAATAAAGTTTCTAGTTATGAGGCTTTTAAGACCGTTCGATGTCCACACATACAGCATCGCACATGTCCCTCATATAATCTACAGCATAGTCCGCATCCATTGCAAAATTTTATGAACTCCACATGGTATCCTCTTAAAGGCATGGAGGAATATATGATTTTCTTACTCGGAAAGCATGTACCTTGCAGACTGAAATCGTTAAACGCTAATGCAACAGTTGATCTGGCTCAAAATTATTCGATAATTAGAAAACTTTTTTAAAGCCTAAATGTATCCCTTCTTCGAGTATAAAATATAAAAATAAAGTGTTTTTATACCCAACGAGTAAAAGAAAGCACATTTTTGGGCATGTTTTCTTTAAAATATATTAAAAATTAATAAGACCATCTAAAGTCAATAAGAAAAATGCATGCTACTTAAGTAGTCATTTTTACCGAGTATGGTTTCTGCAGGCGGCCAAAAAGAGGTCCATTCAAAAGCCGACATCCTGGAGAGTCCGAAGCACCATGGCATTATATCGCAGGGTAAACATCCTTATAATCCCACCGAAGTAATCCTTCCTAATCGGAAACGCATTCCAGAATTTCGGCCAACATTTCATGAGATCGGTCACACATTGTAGGCGTTTTTCCGTACAATTTCGGTAACCCGACACGTGTTGTCTGTTCAGCTTCAGAAACATGGAAGGATTTTGGATTATTTCTCATCAGTAAAGTCCCAGGCTTCCGCTTGGCACAGACACATCTCGATAACGCTCCTCGCCTAATTTTACTTCCAGGGTCGAAGCCCTATCACTAGTTTCCCACATGCTGACTGATCTCAAAGTCGCGGCTTCACGCAGACCCCTCGTGTTTCCTCTCCTTCGCAGTAGCACGTCTCCTCAGTTCTCTGTCTGGTAAGTAGACGGCGAGTGGGGGGGGAGGAGGTTCAGCAGTCGCCAACTTGGAGAACAGTGGAAAACAACCCAGACCTTGTTAACGCGGTAAACAACGTCTATCCCGCCCCCCTCCCCTGCCGCCTCCTGTACAACCAACGAGTTCTGAAAACGAACGAGGATGCGGGTGACTGGCTACTCCTCATTTGTTATAGACAACTCCTAGGACTACCTGGAGGACCGCAGTTCAGATTATGACTCGCCTTTTCCGTGGTGGGAAGGCTATGGATGTGCAAACGAAGGCCCACCCAAAGGGACTTCGCCCAGCTGTTTAACGGGTGCATATATGCCGAAATTTCTGCGTGGGCGAAGAAGCGAGAAGACAGTCAGACGGTGTTTGACACCGCTGAGCTTGAGCTATTACTTAATAATCGCAACGGCGAACGGTTGTATACAGTAGGTGGGCAGTGGTTCTTTCCGAAAGTATCGATTCCTTCAAGTGTAGACTAGATGCTCATTTGTTGAAAAACTACAGTACATACAATAACGATTGTTTAAGCGGCGGCAGTTTGCGCCTGGCTCACACTTACCGCTAATTTTTTAACTTTCCGCATTTGCTGATGCAATTGATGACTTTATTTCTGATTATCGATATGAATAGGGAGCTCAAGGGCGATAGCATCATTCCCTTAATAGACTGACTTAACTCATGAAATGTCAACCGAAATTACGAAATGCGTTTTCCTTTCGAAAACAAATCAGCATGCCGTTTAATTCTATAATAATTCAGCTACCTCAAGATGCCGGCTTTCGAACGAACTTCTTCCTGGATTGTGCGTTGGTTTTTCTCGTGCACATTCAAATAAAGACCGTCTCGGTAATATCCTGCAGGAATTCTTGTTTGAGGTTTTCTTCAAAAACTCAGCCGAGGCCTCCGGCGTCTGATGAACCTGATTCCCTCGAGGATGAAGTAAGCCCGGTTGGACTTCAAAAGTTGGTATAAAAATGACATTATATCGGCAGACGGCTTGAAAGTTCGCCTGTTTTTGTTATTCACTAGTGGTGATACATGATGCCGTAAAAAAAATCGCTTAGGAAACAGCCTTTGTACAAAACTGTTTATGTAAACTATGGGAAGACGCGTTCGTCACATCTTTGCTCCTGTGTAAGATGATAAACAAGAATAGGAGAGAGAAGAATACAAGCTATGCAAAGGGGAGGGTAAATGGAGGATGAGAAGAGTTAAAGGTAGAAGAAGGAGAAGAAGAAGAAGAAGAAGAAGAAGAAGAAGAAGAAGAGAAATGAAAAAATGGACACAGAAACAAAAGCGCTAAGAAGAGCCAGGACAGGGAATAGAGAGGTAAACATAAGAATAAGGTATGAATCATAGGAAGGAGAAATTAGTGCCGCTGTAGAGGGAAATGAACAGCCAGGGGAAAATAAAATGTGGACGGGGGAAAAAAAGAAAGGAAGGAGAATAAGAGGAAGAAGAAGAAGACGACGGCGATGGTGGTGGTAGTACTAGTAGTAGTAGTCGTAGTAGTAATAGTAGTCGTAGTAGTAATAGTAGTAGTAGTGGTATTAGTAGTAGTAGTAGTAGTAGTAGTAGTGGTAGTAGTAGTAGTAGTAGTAGTGCTGATGATGATGATGATGGTGGTGGTGGTGGTGGTGGTGGTGGTGGTGGTGGTGGTGGTGGTGGT
>CACRXP010000597.1:268242-285215 GCA_902702965.1 Spirometra erinaceieuropaei
GTGGTGGTGGTGGTTGTGGTGGTGGTGGTGGTGGTGCGACATAACAGCGTCTTGTCCTGATGAGCACGATCGGTACCTGACGGTTGGTTGCGACAGATGGTGTTGGTCCGCCATCGGAAGGATAAGTCTAGTTGTTCCCACTTTCGGATGAACGCTATATATATATATATACTTGGACCCAACTCTCGTGTTGGATGCAGCACGTGGCCAGATGCCTAAACGTTCATGTCTGAAGACTCTCGCAGTCATGAAATTGTTCCCACCTCACTGACGGATGGCATTCCCACTCATCTGGAAATGTTGTGCTCAGAAGTGATGTAGTACCACATTAGGTTCTCCGAGGTCTCATTTACTCACCTGCTTACTGACCCCATTTGACTGTCCCCCTACCCCCTCCCAGATAGCTTTGGATTAACAGATTTACTGACAACTAGCTTCGTAACACTGTTGATACTTCACGTGGTCCGTGAGTGATCGTCACAAACTGAGCCATGTTTCAACGCTCAGCCTCTGTCGTACGACGAAATTCTGAAGTGACGCCGCACTTGCAGCCTTGACAGCTGCCAAAATGAAGCAATTATTACTGGCTCTTAAACAGCGCGATTGCCGCGCTCAATCCACGCACACGCACACAACGTGACGTCAACTCGCCGGTTGCCCTAATCCTAGCCAGACAGTCTGAGAACACTGGCATCGGTGCCAAAACTCGTGCTGAATATCATGCGCGTTTTCCTTGCCGATGCAGTCTGAATGGCGTCTCCTGCCAACAAATGAGGGAGTAGATTTGGTCGGATGGTCCACCCATCACACAGAGTGGAGACCACTGCTCTGCCGCAGCGGGCGGGATAGGTTATGGCCTGTGCTGAAATTCGTTCACATCGAAGAAGGCTTGCGATGCGTCCGTCTAGCATCAGCATGTTCCAAAAACTGGTCCAGATCCAAGACGCCCACAGTGCCAAGGCGCCTCTCTGTCCCATCAGAGTGGCCGGGTCCTTTAATACACATTAATAAGACCTCAGAAGGGGGCCTATGCACGCACAGAAGCGAAAATGCCAACAAAACCCAGGAAGCCCGACCCCCCAATCTGTGTAGGACCGAGCCACTTCTTGTAGCGCGCCGGGACACAGCCGATCACATCGCATTACGTGGCGATCGAGAGTAGTTCTGCTAGCGGATACTTCCAATTTGAGGTGTTTCGAGGATTGCTATGGCTCTTATTCATAATTACGCCTGGGGCTTCGCATTACATTAGGGTTAGGTCTCTGGTTAGTTTTTAGGGGTGGGGTCAGTGTTTACGGTTAGGGTTAATGCTAAGGGTCAGGGTTTGAGAGAGAGAGAGCGCTCGAGTGAAAGAGGGAGGGGGGGATAGAGCAGAATTACCATGGACACATCGCATTAGCTGGGGCTCGGTGGCAGTATTGCTAGCGGATACTTACGCCTGGGGCTTCACATTACATTAGGGATAGGCTTCGGGTTAGTTTCTAGGGTTAGGATTAGTATTTGTGGTTAGGGTTAATGTCAAGGGTCAGGAGTAGGGTTTGAGAGAGGGAGAGAGGGGGAAGATAGAGTGGAATTCCCATGGATATAAATACGTCCGGACGGGCAGCTGTCAATATCCTTGGCGCTTCAAACCACGCGGGCAAGAACAGAAACAGCTCAAAAAATCAGAAGACGATTTGCCGTGCTCTCTTCGTCCCTGATGATGGATTCAAGAGAGAATCCGAAACGTCAGCCGAATAAAGACCTTGTTCCAGCGATCGCTTCTATTTCTGATCAACTAGTTCCTGGAACTCGCATCTTCGTTTGTATCGGTATGCAACACCGTCAAGGGCGTCAGCGGTCACAACAGCTCGGAATTCTGTACAGAAAAATCCCTCATTTTGCTGTCACTAGCCCTTTCTTCCAATCCAGAACTGGACCTTTTGAGACAGAAAGAGGAATTCGCTTTATTTTAAGATTATATATCCAAAACTTTCAGCAAAAATGAGCTCAATTCACTGTGAACAGAAAATAAGTTAATAACTTAATTAAGAGCCAAAAAGTTTTACACAAAAAGGAATTACTATTATGGGGACAGTTCGAGTCTTAGCTTCTGTATTTTTGTCTTCTCCAATGTAAGATAGCGCGCCAGGAATGGCAATACAAAATGCTGATATGCCGATGGACGACAAGAGATAAGTTGCAAACCACGGCGTATGGGACGCGAAGAATCCACGGAGATTAGTTTACGATGCAGGGAAGGGCAACGTCATCTAGAAGTCGACCAGCCAATCGCTTGACCGATTTGAAATGTCGTTGTAGGATAGTATCGACTAAAGAGTGATAAGAAACACCGGCAGCAGAAGAGAACATCCGGGTGACTCGTTGTAAAATGAACAGAGCTTTTCAGAGCAAAGCAGAAAAAAAAGACAGGAGAGGAATAAAGAATAAGAGGAAGAGGAATTGCAAACTAAGTGTGTGGTAGGAACGTAAACGACTTTAAGGTTTATAGCTGGGACTAGGGTCGGGATTAGGCTAGGTGTCAGTGTTAGCGCTAGGGTCAGGATCTGGGGTTGGGGTTATGGTTAAAGTTTAGGATTAGGATTAAGACTTAACCTAAGGGTCAGGGTTTACGCTATTTTCCACTCACTTCCTACAACTGTCATCCATGACTCCTGTCTGATTGGTCACCTTCTCGGGCGGTTCAGCTTTGATGGCCTTAACAGGCCAATCCCGATCATTCTTAGTTGAGTTGGTTCTTACGGGCTAGTTACGCCGAATTTTTGTATTGCGCACTGCTTACGCAGAGATTTTAGTACCTATTAAAACAAACTAGGTCACGGGCATTTGATACATCCGTTTTTCATTTAGTTTTCGCGCATCCTTCCGTATCTTCAAGTAGTAACACCCGTAAAACCCCTGTTACCACGGTTCCCACACTGAACGCGCCTGGGCGTCTCCATTTCCCAAAAGGACCGCGTTTCCGAGCCCTGTCCCGTATTAGTTGATTTGTCAGGAGGGGGAGCACCTCTATGCCGACCTTCCACGAGCACGTACCAGCGAATTGCCGAAGCCCTGTTGGTCGATTGGTTATGAGGTCAAGTGGTATGGCAGAAGGACATCAGCAGGGGGGGGGCGAGTATTCCCTTGCTTTTGCCAAATTGCAGGCATGCCCCTCGGGGCTGCTGTGCCGGAGGCGGGCTGATCGACTGCGGGCTTCTCGTAAGGGTCTCCGAGACCGTAAGGGATTAGTAGCTAGTGCCAATTGAAACGAAGAAACGAGTCCCAGGAAGCAGTCTTGAAGAAGGAGACACGAGACAAGAGCTTTAGTAGCCTGACGTTTCAGATCCCTGCTCGAACCCATCATCAGAGACAACAGCAGATACGCGTGGTTCATGAACAAGGGGCTGCAGTATTTGTAGAATGCAGTCGCCATGTTACCACATTCCTATGAATATTCAAGTCTCCCCCCTTCATCAGAGATCGTTACCCTTGATGTGCTGGCTGTTTGATGACCGACATTCGCGTCGATAATTGCTGCAATTTCATCATGCGCGTTGGATGTTGGTGTGATGATTGCTCGACCATCTGACGCACTGGCCCCGGTGTTGGAAAAAGTGTTCAAATATGCGCTTCCCGCGTGGCTAATTACTCCGTCTAGGCGAAGTCTCAGCACTGAGTATGGAAGGGGAAGCCCGTTGCACTTGGTAATGGACTGGGGGCCAGTAAACCAGCTCCCGACTCCCGCAGTTGTCACCTCTCGCGAGAATTTCGGCCTCGTGGAATTTGAATGTGCGGCCGGAATCCGTCGAATGAGCCGCAACTTGAGAGCTAGCGTCATTTCTCCACACCGCTGCAGCGTGTTCGGCCATTCGCGTTCGGAGCTGTCTTCCGGTTTCTCCGACGTAGTTGCTTTGTCCGCAACTGCAACAACTCCGATAAACGACTCCCGACGTTTCTTGCCGTGGCAGTGGGTCTTTTGGTTTCATTACCTGACGCCTGATGGTTGCCTCCGGTCTGTGTGCAACTCCAACCCCAAGTGGTGCGAGAAGGCGGCCGACAGTTTCCGATACGTTCTTGACATACGGAAGCGCTCGCCAAAATTTGGTGTCCATGCCGTTAGGCCTTTCGTCCCTTTTGGGTATGCACCGGTTGACGAAGTAGCGCGGGTAGACATTGGCTTTGAATACCCGTCGGAGGTATTGTAGTTCGGCAATCTTGTCTTCCGGTTCACTGCAGTGCGTTTCGACACTCCGATAGAGCGTCCTTACACAACTGCGTTTGTGGCTGATTGGGTGGTTGCTGTTACTGAAATTCATCAGCAGCAATTGCATCAGTTAACGACGCGAATGTCAGCCATCAAACAGTCATCACACCAAGTGCAACGATCCCTGATGAAGGGGGGAGCCGTGAATATTCGTAGGTATGCGATTGTGTCTTCTTCCTCAAGGTTAGTAGCTATGCCAACCCTGGTCATCATTGCCGTAAAGGAGCCTGACTCATGCTCTGAATGCAGTTTGGTGACAAAAAATACATCTGAAATCAAGCAGCTGGTTGGGCCACAAATGTCCCCCTCCCTCTCGCCCTACATCCTTTACACCACTCTCTCACCTGAGTTCGTTGGAGGGCTTTTTGGCGCAAAATCTTGGCAGCCACGCCCATGTCTAAAAAAACTCCGACATGCTGCATACTTGGCTGTATGACGGGGAGGGGGCGTTCTTAGTCGTGTCTGACTGTATCTAACCGCTGGCGTGTGTTGCTCATGTTTTCGTGGTTGGCTTCGAGGATGTTTCCGTGAGCAAATCCACTTTAAGTTGTACTTCTGTGTCCACGTCTGCCGAATTCAAGCGGCATCGAGAAGGTCCCGGACAGCATGGCAACGGAACATGATTTCAAAATAATTTTCAATTTCGACCTGCCGTTAAACTTGCATCCAGGGTTTCCAAACTACAAGGTTACACTTTTCGCGCAAGGAAAATCCTATACTTAGGAAGACGTCATACAGAGCTCATAGAATCAGTCAGTCAGTCGGTATCAGTCAGTATATTTGGAGTAAACGACAGAAGCCCTGAAAACTCCGTTTAGTTGGTACAGGTGTAAGGGAAAACAGTTAACTTGCAAAAATTTTGTGTGCAGTTTTGTGAGCAGAATGCATAAATCTAATAGCGGAACATATGTGCGAAGAAGTGCGGCATTCGAGAAATAACTGCGAAAAACATTGTTGCCTGCATTCGCGCTATGAAAATTTCCATCTTATGATGAATATAGACCCCGTTGCCCTACTTTATAAGCAGCACTAATAGGTGCGCTGGGGCGGTGCTGTACGACTAGACATCTCACGGCCTTGTCAAATCTCATAAATGGAAACTTTTTTAAAACCGAAAGATACTCCTTTGAAGAAGACGTGATTTTCCACCAGAGGAGCAAAAGAATGAACGTTTGGACATGTTTTCTATTAAGTATATTTAAACTACAAAGGACAAAGAAATCGCGTGTGAAACTCCATGGCACTTAAGTAGTCACTTTTGCGGAATACTGTTTACGGAGGCTGTCGGAAGCCGGCATCCTGACGTGAATGGCATATCTTGGCGTTATGCGACATTCTTATTAATACGACAAACCTACTTAGGTAGTCTTCTCAAACTGAAAATTAACTTCAGAATTTTAATTAGCATCTCATGAGATAGCACGCTTACTGTACTTGGTACGACTGTGATCATACTCGAGCTATCCGGCCTAAATGATGCCGCAAATTGTATCTCTCCACATCTGCGGCAGCGGTTATGGGAGGCCCGGTCCCCTTCTCCTCCGACCACCAATATGGATCGGATACCGAAAGTCCAGGAGTCACCTCCGTGTCTTGACGGACTGTGTGGACCCCGCTTTTTCAGTTGACCTTGTGGCGGGCAGCCCTCATGGCCGGTCCGCACAGCCGCAGCTGCCCATGAGGCCACTTGAACGCACCTCCCCTCCCCGCCCCTGCAACCACAACCTAGGCGACTGGGACACCACCCCTCGGCAAATGCGCTAAACACTGACTGGCCACCACTTGAGCTTGGCCCACGAGCCTACAAAAGCGACTACCACCACTGTCCAACGGACTCTCAGACATGACTGGACGCCGTCAACACCAGCTTCGCCAGTGACCACTGCCGCCTGAGAGGACAACTCCGGATTCTGTGCACAATAAACCCCCCATTCTGGCGCCTTTCGTCTTCCCCTACAGCTTGGGATCTGACCTGACGGCGGTAGTAGCGCACAGACTACACCCACGTTCCATTCCACAACCTCTTCTTCGCCTCCTTGGGTGGGCGACAACGTCGAACTACGACTGGCAATACAAAGCTCATCGGGCGGGCGACACCTCCAAACCACTCCACTTGCATTCCGTTTAGAAGCGGTATAAACTAACCATTGACGTCCGCTTACCTTCCTGAAAAATTTAAAAGATCACAGAAACGATGTTTGTGGTATCTTTTTTCAGAAACGAGAAACGGTAAAAAATAGTGGGCTTTGTTCATCTGAACTACAACGCTACGCCAGCACCGCTTTGAAGAAGGTCAAATCTGACACGAATTTTGCAGGTCATTCACCGGTGATTGTGCCTACAGTTGCGGTTTTCATTCATTCAGTATTGCTTGTGATCTCCTTGCGTTACCTGTTTTACGAAACCACCTTATGCACTGAGAATGAAGGGTCATTGCTGAAAATTGTAGAACGATACTTCCAAAATAAAGCGTATATATATAGTGGTAGGGGGACGCTCACCGATCGTTCTTATAGAACTCACTCGTTCCGTTGTGCCTTACAGGTTCTCTCTCTTGAGCCCAACCAACAGCCGCACAGCGGCGCATGATATATAGGCAGTATGTTATTACCGACAAAGAAAAGGGAGACTGAGATGGCCATTTCTGGCTTATTAGCCGTCGTCAGACAGTCATACCCAATCCCGAAGTGTGGGACATCCGAGGCTTGAACTTGCGACCTGGTAGTTAAAAGTCAACGCCTCTAACCACTGGGCCACGAGCCCGTTGTCCTGTCGATTTAGATCGGGAATGTACAATGGTAGGGGGAAGTCACCAATCGTTCTTACGGAACTCACTCGTTCCGTTGTGCCTTACAGGGTCTCTCTGGAGCCCAACCAGCAGTACGTAGGCTAACTCATGAAATATTAGCCGAAATTCCGAAATGCGTTTCCGTTTTTAAAAGATTAATTAAGAAGGGTTGTCAAACCAACCATCGTGCAGTATAATTCTATAATAATTCAGTTACCCCAGGACGCCGGCTTTCGAACAAACTTCTTTTCGGCTGCATACAGAAAGAATACTCCGTCAAAATGACTTCTTATTAGCATGCATTGTTTAATGGATTTTCAATGCCCTTAAAAATCCAATTGTATTTCAAGGAAAACATGCATAAAAATATTCATTCTTTTACTTATTCAGTATAAAATCACGTTTTCTTCCAATTATATACTCGAAGGAATGGTATAAGCCGGTTTTTAGAAAGTTTTTAATTGCGAGTTCTTTCAATACCGTGAAATGGCCCTTCATAAAACGTCACGACTCTGCATTTACCAATGTGGCTTGCAAAGATAACAATGGGGCTCCAATCCACTGTTAAATTTTGTAAACCCCATAGGATCTCCTCTTCATACGGTAGATAAATTTATGGTTTTGCGTACGCGGAAATTATATGTTTGTAAATCGGAAACCCTGAATGCAAGTGTAACGGCAGGTCGGGTTCAAAATTATTCGGAAATTGATAAAGTTTTAAAAGCCGAATTATGCCCTTCCTTTGGGTATGAAATTGAAAGAAGAAGTCATTTTCTACCGAATTAACAAATGAATAGATGCTTTTGTGCGTCTTCTATGAAATTCAATTGAATTTTTGAGGACATCGAAAATCAATGAGAAAAAGGCACGCTACGTAAGTAGTCATTTTTTACGGAGTATGGTTTTTGCATGCGGCCCGGAAAAAGTTCGTTCTAAAGCCGACATCCTGAGTTAACTGATTTATTATAGAAGTACTCTATGATGATTAGTTTTACAACCCTACCTAATTAATCTATTCGAAACGGAAACGCATTTCGGAATTTCTGTTGAGGTTTCCTGGGTTAGCCCACTTACTGTATATCATTTACATGAGGATTTCCGCTAATGGTAGACGCGAGCGAGGCACGCCGTCCCCCACCGGTGCATCAGGCGTCACCGGCTGCACAGTCATCTAGATGACGAAATGTGAACTCTTTCTCGTCACCTCTCAAATCAGCCATGTTGACTGGACTTTCTCGTGAACTTTTGCCCTCGAGGTCGTCAACCATGGTGTGTACTTCTCCATGAACCTGAAATTACGGGAGACCGCACACATGCACACATATGCTTGCCTCAGAGGTCAGTGAGCTGGAGAGGTGAGGCGTTACGAGGAGCCGGCGTTGAGCCATAGCCGTGAGGCAGATCGTAGAATAAACACCGCTCGTTGGATGCCGCTCGCATTACTACTTCTTCTTATGGGAATGGGTCGTGATTGGCGTCGATCAACAGTCGTTTCCCCCAGAAGGCGACTTCACAGGCAGCCACAATCCACCTACGGTAGGTGGGCTAACTCATGAAATGTCAACCGAAATTTTGAAATACGTTTTCGTTTCGAAAAGATTAATTAAGTGGGGTTGTAAAACTAGTCAGCCCAGAGCAGAATTCTAAAATAATTCAGTTGCCTCAGGATGCCGGCTTTAGAACGAACTTCTTTCCGGCTGCATTCAAAACTGTACTCTGTAAAAAAAATGACCACTTATGTAGCGTGCATTCTTCTCATTGATTTTCGATGGCCTCAAAACTTCTATTAAATTTCAAAGAAAACGCGCATACAAATATTCATTCTTTTGCTTATTCGGTTGAAAATTATTTCTTCTTTCAATTTTATACCCAAAGAATGGGCATAATTCGGTTTTATAAAACTTTTCCAATTCCCGAATCATTTTGAACCCGCTTTACAGTTATACTTGGATTCAGGGTTTCCAAACTCCAAGCCGTATATTTTCCCCGTACGGAAGACCGCACATTTCTCTACGGTAATAAAGGGAGACCATATAGGTTTCATAAAATTCAGCAGTGGATTTGAGCCGTGTTGTTAAATTTACAAGCCACATTGGTAAATGCAGAGGAATGACGTTTTGTGAACGGGCTTTTCATGGTATTAAAAAATCTCAAAAATAGTAACTTTTTAAAACCGAATTATCCCCTTCCTTTGACTATATAATGGGAAAAAACACCATTTTCTACCGAATACGCAAGAGGATGAATATGCTCGTGCGCGTTCTCCATGAACTGTAGTTGAAAGTCAATAAGAAAAATTCCTGAAATAGAAGGAGTCATTTTTTACAGCGTGTGGTTTTTGCTTGCAGCCGGAAGGAAGTTCATTCGAAAGCAGACATCCGGAGGTAACTGAAATATTATAGAATTATGTTGCAGACTGACTAGTTTTACAACCCTACTTAATTAATCTTTTCGGAACGAAAACGCATTTCGGAATTTTGGTTGACATTTCATGAGTTAGCACATCTACTGGGCACTCGTCTGCATATGCTCATTTTAGAGGCAGTTATGCTGATTGCAGAATGGAAGATGGTTGATGACAACAACTAGCCCAGAAATGGTCATGTCATAGTCCCTTTTCTTGACTTAAAACATTTCTTATTCACGGTTGTCTTTGCCTCTTGCTATAAAGAAGAGAGCGCGTAAATCCTTTTTCTCGCTGGATGTGTGACCAGTCCAAATGCGTTCATCTTATTACTGACGCGCATTCTAAAACCTAATCTACAGCTGTTTCTGAAGAAGAGTTTCGTCAGTAATCCTCACTAAACCTCAAGTTGTCCAGCAGTATTATAAATTTGAAGGTCGCCCACGATTTAAATCAGAAATACTGGCAGCGAAGCCGATTCTTTTACGAACAAAATTGCTGAAATTTGCCGCGTAAGAAATTTGCATAAAATGCTGCGGCAAAGATATAAGATCTGGAGTATGCGTATATTCAGGAGTTCCTCTTCGACTAAAAGCTGCCCTTGGAGGTAGCACAGCCTGTAATTTTCCAATTTGGATGAATTACAAGATTAAGCGTCTCCAAGGTACTTTATTGACATAATTTCGGTAAACATCCACATTCCTTCCAGACGCCCAAGCCTAGAGGATCCGATCAGATGAAAACACGATCTCTTACGACGGGATGTCATTCCTCGAACTCGCATTAAATTTTGCGCACTTCATGAGACGCGGAGGAATAGCAGTGAGACTCTGATGCGGAAACCGGTCCTTCAGGAACTAGAATGAACTACCTTCATTCAGTACGAGTCGGTCCTTTGACGTCTTCATAAAGGACACCACAGAACGTCGCCGACATGTTCACTGCAAAGTAATAAGAACTGCCTTTCATTGACGTGGCCGTCAGACGAGCCTAAAAGGGTGAGACGGACGATAGCGAGAACCACGCCACTCCTCGACCTTCCTGGCAACCGTCCGAGGACACGACGGCAGTTTGACCGTAGGTTATCGACGATTTCCACCGTGTACTCCATGGCAGGGACGGTGACCTGTGCGTGAGTAAGTTTATAGTGACAGTAGACTTGCGCAGTATCTAACGCACTCTCTCTTCCCCCCCCCCCCCACCTGTATCAGGTGTCAAGAGAGAGTCAACAATGCCGAAGATAGGAAAGGGCGCAGGCGGATAGGACGGCAAAAACCCGCGCTAAAGCGTACCATCACGATTCCTAGTCCACGACAAACGTTTGACGAGGATCCCCATGGGCCCGCCGCCACGGGTGCGCATTCCCGATAACGCCCCCTGTCGGTCCGGCGCATCTACCACGTGACCCCTTTACAAACACAACAGGGATGTGTGCAAACGTTCCTAAGGGGATTCAATTTCATCGCAGCAGCAGCGGCGGCGGCAGCAGCAGCATTCCATAAAACCAAAAAACAAGTGAGTCTTTTTTGCCATCACCTTGTGCAAAATAGTTATCCAAGACCTCTGATCTCCAGTGCCTGCGTGTCCAGCTTAGGTGGCCCATCCACACTGTACTAGATCGATACTGCTGATAGGTGTACCCTGCGTTTTGGCGGGCTTTCAATGGAGTCATCAGTGATGATAATGGTCGTGGAGGTGCTATGTAGTCTGGTAGATGGGTTGGTCAGTTTGAAATTGCGACGAGGTTGAGGATGTCTGACTAATCAAATCCGTGTCCTAAATGACGACTGAAGATGTGGGCATCTTGGAGGGATCTGGGTGTTCAGAATGCCCATCCGTCTTCCGAGCTTGTCATTTCGCTTTGTTCTCTGCTATTTTTTGACACCAAATAAATCTGCTCCAGTGTTTATGGCGGCTTCTCAGGATTGTTCGTTCTGTGCTAACGTTTTCCATGTCTCCCTTTTTGATTTCAGATACTTGAGTGATGTCTTCCTGATGTCTTTTTTTACCGTCGTTCTTGTTCACTTTACACATCTCGCACCCACAGTGACATCACCGTAGAAAAGGCGCTCGGGCAGGCACTCATTACCCGACCTCACAGTGCGACTGCTTCATCGCATTTGAGTCTGTTTCCGCTTGGCATGGGCGCTCACTATACTAGTCGATTTCAAGGCCTCAGTGTTTGTGATCTCTTCTCCTGCCACTTCACCTTCCGGACGCGTCAAGGGCGATTTAGACTAAACCGCCTTATTTTCTTGGTCTGACTTTGCCACATGTCTCCCTCCAAAAATGACGCGTAAAAAGGACGACAGTCCCGTACGTCCCCACTGTTTGCGTTGAGAAGGAAGCCGAGATGATTTCAGACTATGTCGCGAGCTGTCCAAAGCCTAGTTTATTTTACAGATCCGCATTTCGCTTTTTTCTAAAATGTTTACGTTTTTCGAGATAAGGCTTCCTAACTACCAGAATTTGTCGACAGCTGCAAAGAGAGTCCTACCGACACCTATCAAGGATGCTTTGTATTCCTCAGATGATCGCCGTGAAGATAGAGACACGATAGTTGGGACTAGAACTTTATTAGCCTAACGTTTAGGATTCCTGCTCGAACACATCATCAGAGACAAAATTAGCTACGTATCTTTTTACTTCTATCCCGCAGGGCCTGGCAGTCGAGACCATCGAACTACTCCTACGAGAAAAATACGACGAAACGGAGAATCGCCTCGGACAAGCCCAAATCATCCAGCTCCTGAAGTTCTATCTCAAGACGTACTTTTCATTCGACGGAACAATCTACGAGCAGGTGAAGGGAACGCCAATGGGTTCGCCGATTTCGGGACTCATAGCCGAGGCGGTCCTACAACGGCTGGAGTCGCTGGTTTTCCGACACCACAGACCGAAATTTTGGGCTCGGTATGTGGATGACACCTTCGTCGTCATCGAACGGGATCAGGTGCTGACGTTCAAAGAACAACTCAACGCCGTCTTCCCGGACATCCAATTTACGATGGAGGATGAGGAAACCAATCGGCTGGCCTTCCTGGATGTTCTCGTCTGCCGCAAAGATTGCGGTGGCCTAAAAACCAAAGTGTTCAGGAAAGCGACAAATACGACGCAAATATTGAACTTCAATAGCAACCACCCGATCAGTCACAAACGCAGTTGCGTAAGGGCGCTATACCGGCGCGTTGAGACGCACTGCAGTGAAATGGAAGACAAGGTTGCTGAACCACAATATCTTCGACGGGTAATGAGAGCCAATGGTTACTCGCGCAGCTTTGTCAACCAGTGCATACGAAAAGGACACCAGAGACCAAATCCAACCGGACCCAAATTTTGGCGGGCTCTTCCGTACGTGAAGAACGTCTCGGAAGCCGTCAGTCGTCTTCTCACTCCACTTGGAGTTGGGGTTGCACACAGGCCGGAAGCAACCATTAGGCGCCAAGTCATGAGGCCAAAAGACCCGCTGCCACGGCAGGAAACGTCTGGAGTCATTTACCGGATCTGGTGTAGTTGCGGACAAAGCAATTATGTCGGAGAAACTGGGAGATTACTCCGTACACGAGTTGCCGAGCACGCAGCAGCAGTGAGGCGGGGAGACGCTAACTCTCAAGTGGCGGCACACTCGACGGCACCCGGCCATAATTTCAAATTTCAAGAGGCCGAAATCCTCGCAAGGGGTGACAACCGCGTGAGCCGCGAGCTGCTCGAGTCATGGTTCTCAGGCCCGCAATCCATCAACAAGCACAATGACCTCCCGGTACCCTATAGCGTACTGCTATTTTCCCTGGGCAGGAGAATCAGTCACGTGGGGAGGGCGCGGGCGAGCAATCATCACGGTGACAGTGAGCCAGTTTGCCGAGCAATCGTCACACCAGCATCCAGCACGGATGACGAAATCGCGGCAATTACCGACTCGGACCGACAAGCCAC
The DNA here is from genome assembly GCA_902702965.1 of Spirometra erinaceieuropaei. Taxonomy (NCBI): domain Eukaryota; kingdom Metazoa; phylum Platyhelminthes; class Cestoda; order Diphyllobothriidea; family Diphyllobothriidae; genus Spirometra; species Spirometra erinaceieuropaei. The sequence goes on from CACRXP010000597.1 coordinate 281,614, forward strand.
CACCGCATCAATTACGGCCCCAGCGGTGATTACGAGAACTGTTAATTGCAGTGCGCATACGGTCCCACGGCAGCCACGTGCTATAAATACTACACTCCTGGTGCCACAATCACCTTTATCTGCTAATGTCTCTGATGATGGATTCGAGTAAGGATCCGAAACGTCAGGCAAATAAATTTCTTGTTCCGGTGATCGCATCTTCATCTTCTGAGATACGTATCTGCTTTTTGTCTCAGATGATGGGTTCGAGTGGGAATCCGAAACGTCAGGCTAATAAACCTCTTGTCCCAGCGATCGTGTTTCCATCTTCACAATTGCTTTCTGGGACTCGTTTCTTCGCTTCCATTGGCAATGATGGCCATCTTCTCCGGGCTGATGGGGGGTCAGTAGTAAGGGCAACGGGAGTCAAACAGCCACACACTTAGCTGGATTTTCGGTTTGGTCGTTCGTGATCGTTGACAAAAAAGACATGGTGAAACTTGTCTTTGGATAACTTCGTCCCGGACTGGATGCTTCGGATTTTTAGTAACTGTCTGCTGATTCGGTATCGGATCTCGATCACAGGCCACTTGCCACGGTGAGCGTTCATCAGCACGGTGGAGAGCGCGTGAAGAAAGAAGCGGGAGTTGAACGCTCATTCCATCGTGACATCATTATTTGGTGGCTGGTTTGAAGTCCAACGCTCCAACCGGCAGGTCGACGGGCCAGTAGTTCAGTGACTTGGGTTTTGAATTTCCAACCAACAGAATAAGAACTCGAGCCTGAGGAGGTAACAAACCTCGGGTTGACCTGGCTGATGGCGGTCAATATGCCCGAAATGACCATTCCAGTCCTCCTTGTCCATGTCGGTATACCGATTCTGTATACATTAGCAGTCGTAGTGAGACTGCTTTCAGGGCTCTTGATCTATCCCTGGATCACAACGCGACCAGGAGGTGCCGTAGTACGATCAGTGGGCGTCCTCTGCCAACTTTCAGAAAACACTAAGTCGGTCAGAATTCGAGATGACCGGGCTTGTTATGTCCGGTCAAACTCGCATACACTGAGCTAAACCTCACCCCTCCCGCAGACAGTAAATGATGTACAACTGATGTCCAACTGCGGATTCATATACAACCAACATGTACGGATTTGGCAGACTTCCCATTCACAGAGCATTTTATATCACTGTTCCATGTAATTTCGCAACAAAAAGATCCTGAAAGATTTCAAGTTCAATGGAAACTGGCATGCCCGTGGCGATTACTGGGGGATCCCCTTTGTCAGAGTTGCTAGTGAAGTCCTCATTTGAATACCACTCGTTGGGTAGACATCACACCTTGGGTAAGGACTTCCTACCGAAAGCAACTGTAAACATTATATCTGCAGTGTATGCAGCCCGGACTGTCTAGCCACCACGCTACATGCGCGTGACAAACGAATGATCAAGGTCATTCACTTCCCGTTCAGACCACAGTTGTGCTGATTGGCCACACTTCAGCCAATGACATCCCTCCTCCTCCCATATACCCAGCCGTGTCTGCAAGATTTGTACTATCTCTAGTTCTAGTACACGTCCTTCTATTTTGCACTTATACGACCGGCGACGCAGCTTAACGAACGTGGTTTAATTACTGCCTACACCGTTATCTTTCTGGCCGAAAAACGCTCCGAAATCCTCAAATGACTGCCGGTTGCAATCGAGAAAGACATTTGAGGATTGTATTGAACTGCTTCCGATGTTGTCGCCCACAATCACACTAGACGTTTCCTCTAAATTGAAACTCCTCCCGACTAATCACGGACAAATGGGACAACAATATTTTGACGTCCTTCATTTACAAGAGGCTACTGATCTCCGAACAGTATTCACAGAGCTCGAGTCAGCGTGGGGGGGAAAGACAACGTCTTCCTACCGGATTAGGATGTGTGGCATGCATGTTAATGTTCATCCGTTTTTTGAAGAAACACGTTTGTTCAACGTGGCCGATTTTTTCGAAAAACCGGGAAAATGTCCTCTGGTGTCTACAGTCTGACCATCGGAGATGATGTTCACGGTAGCAGGAAGGTAATTGTTTTGAAGGAGCTGATGTTTAGGTGAAAACCCAACATCTCTTAACCAGGGAGACACCCACCTCAGGTTCCAAGAATGATATCACTCCAGCGTTTGACGGATTCAACTGCTGAAGGTTTTGTCGTACGCGCTCCTTATTACTGACGATATAAAATGCCTTCTCCCATGACAAATCCCTCTTCTCCGATATGAGATTTTCCCGAGCTCTTTTATCGCGCAAATCAACGGTCAACTGCGGAAGGAGCATTGCGTGCTCGAAGTTGTCTGCCTTGATCTCATTATATATGCAATCCTGAATGGCGAGGGTCAGATTCGTGATAACACAACCGATGCAATGGCCGGATTACAGATTCATCCGACAAAACCCAGAGCGGATTAGGAAGACGTTGCCTTTTCCTCCTCACGCTGACTGTAGCTTTGCGAATGCTGTTCGGAGATCAGTAGCCTCTTGTAGATGAAGGACGTCAAAATATCGTCGTACCAACTCTCCGAGATTGGTCTGGAGGAGTTTTAGTTTAGAGGCAACGTCTAGTGTAATCGTGGGCGACAACATCGGAAGCAGTTCAATACAATCTTTAAATGACCTTCTCCACTGCAACCTCGAGTCATTTGAGGGTTTCGGATCGTTTTTTAGCCAGAAAGATAACGGTGTAGGCCGTAATTAAACCATTTCCGTTTGGCTGCGTCGCCAATGTTAGATATGCAAAACAGGAAGGCGTGTACTGAGAACGGGATATAGTACAATTCTTGTAGACACGGCTGGGTATATGGCAGGGGGGGGGATGTCATAGGCTGACGTTTGGCCAATCAGCACAAAGTAGGTCTGAGTGGGGCTACATGACCTTGATCGTTCGTTTGTCACGTGCATGTGGGGTGATGTTTAGACAATCTGAGCAGCATACACTGCAAACTTAGCCTTGTTGACGTAAAGAATCTTTTTATGCTGACGGTTGCGCCACCTTTGCCAACAGACACAATCACTGTACTGTCATCTGCCATTAGAGCCTGTCTCCACTTGCCATTCGTATTTGCGCACGCCCCTGCGAGCGACCATAGTTTCATTTGGGAAAAAAACTGAAGTGGTTGCCATGGCTAACACAAAACAGGCGCTATAATTACTGGCACTCTAGCAAGACCAGTGTCAAACACCACGTGGACTTGGACGCCCATTACGAAGGTCTGTGAGCCCAGCTCACTGACGTCCGCCCACGACCTAACTACAGTTCATGCTGGGTCATGTAGGATCTCACTGTCTGATCGTCCCTTGCTCCAGGCACGGCGAATCACAGCTGAAACTCTCAGCACCTCCAACATTGGCGCACTGACCTCTACTCCCACGCCGCATCCACGACCGCTAAATCCACCGTCTGCAGTCGCGTTGAATCGCCATCACCCCACCCCTCCCCCCGTCCCAAATCCTACCGTAATTATGTCCTCACCCCTCTCACAGTCCGTTTCCTGCCTGTCAGTGTGTGCCCTGTCGCGCCAACCGGTCTAGTCTGACCATCTCACTTTCTCCTCTGTTCATTTCGTCTGTGGAAGGGTTGGT
>CACRXP010000597.1:285336-297314 GCA_902702965.1 Spirometra erinaceieuropaei
TAGTTTATGGTGAATGTAGACTTGCGCAGCGTCTACCGCACTCTCTCCCACCCCTCTCCCCACCTGTGTCCGGTGTCAAGACAGAGTCAAGAAGACCGGAGGCGGGGGGGGGGGAAGGCGCAAGTAGATCGCGCGGCCGAGCCCGCATCTAGGCGTTTCGTTCCCCATTCCCTCGTTCACCCAACAAATGACCAGGATTTTAATCAACGGCAACACCACAAACGGGTCAGAAGAACGACGGAGACTGGGCAGCCATGTTCACAACCTGTATACCCAGCGGGAGGGTATGCGCATCTACCGGCAGGTAACCAGCCAGCGTATACGAGGCTGCGAGGGCCATGGTTTGCTGATCCTTGTATGGCAGACACTTACAGACCTTTTGACCTAGAAGGGTGACAATTGACCCTGCATTTACCTGGTCACCAGACAGTCGTCGATTAAGAGGCACTACGCATAAAGCGTGAGTGTGTCACAGATCACTTGAGAAAGGGCCGTGACAGCCTGGCTCTCAGCCCATCAGTCCGTCGCTCCACACAGACACACACAACTGGGCAGACTGCGTAGACTGAGTTGGGGCGTCAGTCAGCAAACTTCCAAGCCACGGTGCTTAACGCGCCGTGATAGTCTCAGACTCGAGTCACACATGCAGCTGAGAAGCCGCATGGAGACGGAGTCAAGATGCACACTTCCAACTTGTGCAGCAGGTGGCATTTGGATGCTTGTGGTGGGTGATGTTGATGTGCGATGAGATGCTGGTGAGGGAGGATGTGATGGTGTGGTGTAGCCGGCGGTCGTCTATCGCAGGATTTCGTGAATGCGCATGTGGCCTAATAGGTCCATGCGGTGTTTGAATTTGCGAGTGCAGCGAGGGCAGTTGAAGCGTATGCGGCGAGAGTACATGGGTGTTCCAGGCACTGGTTCGCCAGTCTCTGTGCAACGGATTCGCAAGTGATCGCCCAGGCCGGTGTATGGGCCGAGTCCGCATCGTTGGTGTTGACAGGGGTGAGTTTGGTGGTTGTCAGTGTGACAGGATTGTATGCAGTGGTGGTGGGCACAGGAGCCGCTGCAGTGGATGTTGATGCAATGGAAGGAGGATTCAGGAGTGCGAGACGAGGCAGAGGTGGACGCGGGGACATCGGGTGGTGTCGTCCGGATGCTGCAGTTGGTTCGCAGTTGTCCAATAAGACCGATTGGTGCCCGGAACGTCCGCTGACATCGTGGGCAGGACGGGGGGCGGTCGAGCGTTGGCAGTGCGATGTAGGCGCAGCTGGGATCTGCGAGCCTCACGTTTGGTTTTGGCGGCGGTGACGCGGTTGGCTTCGTGGATGGCCGCGCCTGTCTTCACTGTTCTCCACCTGGTCGCTCGGTCCCGGGCGAGGTCTTCCCATTTAGCCGGGTTGATCTGTAGGGTATCCTTGTAGCGCCGAACCTGTGCTTTTGTCAGTGAGAACCCATGGGTAGCCGCTCATCGTTCATCCGCTTAAGGTGACCGCTTCAGCGCAGTTGCAGTTGCCTCAGCATGACGTAGATGCTGAAGATTCCCGTCCGCTCGCCGTTAGGGTTACAGAACGCGCTCGTCTCGTGCTGCCTCGGGGATCAAACTAGAAACCTCACAGTCAGTCGCATAGCGGCTAGTAGTCGTCTTTGCCTATAATGTATACATATATTCCATGAGATAGGCAGAACAGCATTACCGACAAAGACAAGGGAGACTGGAAGGACCATGTCTGGTTTATTAGCCGACGTCAGCCAGTCATACCCAAGCCCGAAGCGTGGAACACCTGGGACTCGATCCTGCCACCTGTTGGTTAGAAATCCAACACCCCTAATCACTGTTTCACGGGCTCGTTGTCCTGTCGGTTGCGATCGGGAATATACAATGGTGTTACATACTTCGGAGTTGGGTATGACTGGCTGTCGACGGCTAATAAGCCAGAAATGGCCATTCCAGACTCCCTTGTCTTTGTCGGTAATGCTGTTCTGCCTATCGCATCCACCGCTGTGCTGTTACTGGTTGGGCTCCAGGGAGAGAGAGAGAGAGAGAGAGTGAGTTCCGTAACACTTCCGATTACTCCCTCGAAGGCCACTAACAACTTATCTACGTCAAATTGTAATTTGACCCGTCTTAACTGTCCGTGCTTTGTTCGATGATTATAGATGCACCTTTAACTGCCCTCTCAAAGGATAATACTCTCTACAGTCTTCTTGTAAATTACTCGGCGGTTGAGAGCAAGCCGCATAGAAAAAAATCCCTATACAACTTCGGAGCTCACTTTCGCAAATTCTTAGTCTGATATCTCGCGCCTGCGTCAAAAAATACATGCACATGGCTAGAAATTTCGGGCGTGGTCGAATAAGCCCTCGTAGTTTCGTGTAAGCACTGTGCTTTAAGGTCAGGTATGCACATATTTTCAAACAGACTGAAAGGGCTAGGTTAAGCATAGTGTTTTTATATAAATCCTACCTTCGCCTACTTGACAAGAACCGAGAAATCCAGTTTGCATTTGGCGAAGGCCGCTAAGGTGAAAGTTCATCATTCAAATTAACGCCTTCTACTGGAGAAAGGCATGGGAGTGCGCAGACGTGGCCGTGGTAATTATTATCACAGGACATGAGGAGAGCTCGAATTTCGTCCACGCATGCACACCTGCTCGTAGATAATTTAAGTTAGAGACCCATTCTGCCTGAGAAGGTCTCACTTCCAGGGCGCTTGCAGGTATAAGTGATACAACCTCCGAAATACGCCTGATAGGTCATTTGATTCCACAGACCACTGCATCTTAAAAGTCCTACTTTTCGGACGTCCTTTTTGATTCATTGCGAAAAAAGTCATTACGTTCAGTGGAAGCACGTGGCGTTGAAGCGACAGGACTCTGAGAAATGATTTGCGCCGTCTTGGCGGCCCATTACGAGCTTTGGAAAGGGTATGATTTATGGCCGGGGCTACTTTCTCTAGGGAGCGATTGTGCTAAAAGAAAAGAACTGACGATACTTATTCGTACGTGCCAGAGACCTCTCAGTGGCTGTCGCGTGAGGTTGATCAGAATTATTTAAGGTAGTCATCGGAGTATGAAATACGACAATACAGTACCATTTTGACAATGCCTGTAAAGGGGCATTAAATTCATTTAGTTTTTATATTAGATGGTATAAATGGCTTCACCTTTTAATTGGCGACAATATAGAGGATCAGATTTTGGGATACCACAAAGTTCTTAGATATGAAGCTCTTTTGCTTAACACAAATACTCCCCGGAGAAAGTGACCCCGGGCATAAAGCATACCCTTGCTTATGAGTGGTGGTTATTCCCTCAGCCAATAGGCTCATGCACTCATGTGGATTTCAGTACGACAGGAAAGGCTAACGTGATGAGTGTCGACGGGGATTCCTGGAACTGGTTTGTTGAGGTACGATGGGTCGACATGAAGAGGCTTCCCTAATGAGGTCAGGCGGACTGAGTTAGTAGGACAATGTTCGAGCGACTCAGAGGGCAGCTGAAGTAACTGTACCTACGGGCCGGTCACCTTCACACTCCGGTCCTTCTTGGTGACGAACGAAAGGGGAGAAATACGGCGCTGAAATCTGGCACAAAATTTGGCATAGTAAAGGCTGGACACACCCGGTGGAACTCCAGTGTAGAGGGGAGGCAGCCTTCTGTTGAAGAGAGGCAAAGTCATGGCGAGTTTCGTTGTCCTTGCCTTAAAGTTCGAGAGCGGAGATTCTTCAAAAGCTGGAGTTGGGACGGGTGAGTGTTTAGCGAAACCGTGCGCCTCCATCTTAACCATGAGAGTAAGCAAGGCCCGTGCGTCGAGGACCTCGGTCATCGTTGAGCTGATGCACAAGATACACGTCTTCTTACTGGTGTCTTTTCCCTTCTCTTCCAAAACGGGACTGGGCCGCAATTGTTGTGGTGCTTAGGTCACACTCGCTATCCTAATAGCCACTATGTATCTACAGGGGTCCTGTCAGGCCGATGCGTGATTAGAAAGTGCGACCATAGTGGATAAAAATGAGTGAATGGAGTGAGTTGCCGGTGGTTGTCCTCTGTGTCCTAGCGGTAACGACACTGAGTTGGTTAGGAAGTTGTACGACCTAAGGGAGCCGGGACTGGAGCCCGATTTTGCAACAAAAGAAGACTGGAGGGATTTTGCCAAGGCGAACGCAGGGGGGACCCACTGATGAGCCGAACCCTTCGCAACTGTGTCACGAAGCGGCAGGATATCGGCGAAACACGCGTGTCTGGGCTTTTAGGTATGGTATATCGTGCTACACATGAAGTTTGCCTAGCAAAACCAATCCGGAATCCAAATTTGCCCACAACTCATCAGTGGATGTTTCGGTTCTCGGTCCAGAAGGCCCTAGTTAGATGCACGAGGGATTTAAAGGCTAACCAGCGTTTACCGACATTTCGCCCGGGTTGTAATGCTGTCTGAACTTGTGTTGTCTCCCGTTCTCGGTAGACGTCCTGTCTACAGCCAACCTTCTGTTTTGCATGCATAGCAAAGTTTTCGACGACGGCGAAGCCTACATACCACTCGCTGAGGACCCAGCTAAAAAGCAGGCCCAGCGCACTAGATTGAAGATCATAACCCCCGATGACTCCAGATTTGTAACCCTCAGTGGTACCTGTCTTACACACGCATATGCTCTCCCAGAGGTGGACGAAGCGGGTGTGCCATTGAAGATCATGGTGCCGCTTATTGGATCACTCACCTACAATCTCGCTAAACGGTTATACAGACACCTCGAGCACCTCACTGATGGATCAAAATATAGCGTCACAAATTCTCAGACATTCCCCCAGAAGATCCGAGGCCTTAAAGTAAGTCCTGGTGGTTGCCCTGTTTTCCTCCATACCACATGACCTGACGACTGAGGACCTTACTCGACGCCTCGAAGACAATCCAATCGACATCTAATTATGTTTCAGAAATGCTCAGACGCTGTCTCAAGAACAACTGTCACTTCGATGGAAAGCTTTATCAACGGGTTGAGCGTACACCAATGGACTCGCCAATATCTGGTCTACTAGCGGAATTGGTATTACAACAATAACTAGAAAAGGAGGTTATGCGAACTTTTAAGCCAGAAATGTGGCTGCGATACGTATATGATATATTTATTATCACAAAGACCTGCAATCACATCAGAATCTGAGTAGTGTTTTTCAGTTTGTACGTGAGGAGGCAACAGGAGGCCTCGCAAGGAGCGTCTACCAAAAAGGCTCTAATGCTGACCTCATCCTTAATTATGAAAGCAACCATATTGCGGTCGGTAAAAGAAGTTGCGTCCGAAACCTTTCCACTGAGCCTTTCGTAAGTACATCAGCGATTATCTACTTAAGAAAGAACTCACTTTCTTATATCGCTTACTCCTACTTAACGGATGCCCGGTCAGCTTTGTGAAGAACTGTCTCGGGCCTCAGAGACATCTACAAAGCTTCGACCCCACTGAAGAACGAGATCTGCGGAAATTCTACTCCTTACCCTACAAGCAAAGCATTACCTAAGCAACCCCCGACAATCAAACCAGTTCGGCATCTCCATTGTCCACAAGTCGGTGTCCTCCCGGCCCAAGTAAAAGACCACAAGCACAAAAAGCATCAAACGAATGTCATCTACCGTATTCACCGTGCTGACTGTTCCTGCGCTTACGTAGGTCATGCAGGCCTACGACTTGGGACTCGCATAGACGAACATAAATTAGCTGTCGGCGGACGTTACCCCTTGCCACTTGTGTTTGGGCATGCCCTTAAGTGCGACCATTGCTTGAGTTGGGACATAACTAAAGTGGTTTTCACGGCTAACACAAAACAAGCACGATAATGAATCAAAGCCTGGCCAGCGTCAGCCGCCATGTCAATCTGTACGCCCAGTACGAAGGTCTGTGAGCCCAGCTCACTGACGTCCGCCAACGACCTAACTCCAGTTCATGCTGGGTCATGTACGATCTCACCGTCTGATCGCCCTCTGCCCCAGACACGGCGAACTACAGCTGAAGCTCTCAGTACCTCCAATATCGGCACATTGACTTCTGCTCCCAGGCCGCATCGGCGACCGCTAAATCCACCGTCTGCAGTCGCATTGAATCGCCATCACCACACTCCTCCAACACAGGGAGACGCAACAACTCTCCCTCCCTCCCCCCGCCCCAAATTCTACCGTAATTATGTCCTCACCCCTCTCACAGTCAGTTGCCTGTCTGTCAGTGTGTGCCCTGTCGCGCCAACCGGTCTAGCCTGACCATCTCACTTTCTCCTCTGTTCATTTCCTCTGTGGAGGGGTTGGTGTCACCAACTTGAGAATTCACGAGTTTTCACGTTTTTTTCGTCGAGCCTTTTCCCTTCCGATTGTATTCTGCACAGAAAGATTTGAGAATCGGCTGGTATAAGTTGGTAGCCGGACGCGAGAACATGCCCGGCGCCGCGAGAGCGGCAACCCGAGCAACATTGGGAGATGCATCACACCAACGCCTTGACCGAGATCATGTCCGAGTCAGCCTTGAAGATGATTGGCCGGTTTGAACGGCAGTGATTGGACGAGAACCAGATTGCCGCTGGTGCGCACGTGCAAGTACTCGCGAGAGGCACTTGGAGTAGGACCGCTACAAATCCATGGCCACTGTTGACGGCAATCCTTTCTTAGCTAACAGAAAAGTTCCCTTACTCAGGCACCGCCATTAAAATCCCCGAGGAGATTACAGGCCGGATCTGTAGTGGGCAGCCAGCATGACCGGCCTGGTGTCATTGTTTAAGACCTCGCCGCCTCAAGGTCATGCACCCTTTGCAGTGAGCTGTTCCTGACGCGCTGACGTGAAGTCACATGACCGACAGCTCGGGCATACCTGCGTCCGCACAGCCGCAGCTGCCCATGAGGCGACTTGAATGCACCTCCCCCCTGCAAGCACAACCTAAGCCACTGGGACACCACACTGACTGGACATCACTTGAGCTTGGCCCACGAGCCCACAAAAGCGGCCGCCACCACTATCTCAGGAACTTTCAGGCCTGACTGGACGCAGTCAACACTAGCCCTGGCTTCACCAGTGGCCACTGCCGCCTGAGAGGACAACTCCGGTTTCTGTGCACAATAAACCCCTCATTCTGGTGCCTTCCGTCTCCTCCTTCCACTCTGGGCTTTGACTTGATAATTGTAGCTCACAGACTACATAAAACCTCTCATTGTGTTGTTTTCTGTCATCTTACGACTTGAGATTCGACCTGGTGGTTGTAGCGCTCAAAGCAACTACTCTCACCGCTTGGTCACAACAGATCTCTAAAGTCGATCATAACTTTTGCAGGTTATAACACTCAGTCTGGAATCGCCGCGCGCGACCATTCCAGGCATGCGCAGGTGAGAAAGCATGAAGTTATTAGCAGTTTGACAGTCGTTTCTGGTGACGTCCGCTGTGGACGTAGGGATGGTGAGTAGGATGCGAGTTAGTTTATGGTAATGGTGGACTTGCGCTGCATCTAACAAAATCCTCCTCCCCCACCTGGGCCCATTGACAAGGCACAGTCAGGAAGACCAGGAGTCGGGATCGGGCTCAGATGGCTGCCATGGCGGAATCCTGTGCCTAGGCGTACCACCACATCCCCTGATCCACAACGTACACTGACCAGGATTTTATACAACCACAGAAAAAATGGGGGCGCCGCGGGATCACAGTGAGCCTGTCACCGCATCCTAAATGCTGGCATTTGTTATGGGTGCGCATTCCCAATAATGCCGACCAGATCCCCATTTAACCCTCCAGTCACGCATCGGCCTTGTAGGTCCCCTTTAAATACATCGTGGCTATTAGGATAGCAAATGTGTTTGACCCATTTTGTGTCGGTCACCGCACAGACATTTCAATCACATACACTGGGGCCATTCATAATTCACGGCTAAACCATATGCTGATGTTAGCCAGCATCAGTAGTTCGGCCGTCGCTGCCGACGATGTCCACTGTGTGTTCCACAGCAGGGACGGTGACGTGCGCAGGATTTATAGTGAGAGTAGACTTGCGATGCGTCCACCACACTCTCTCCTCCTTCCCCACCTGGACCCGGTGTCAAGACAGACTCAGGAAGACCGGAGACGAGGGAGGCCACAGGCGGATGGTGCGGTCGAGCCCGCACCTTGGCATTCCACTCCACACCCTCTGGTCCACACAACAAATAACCAGGTTTTTGACTGAAAACAACAACAGAGAGTGGAGGCTGCCACGGCCGACGCCACACTCAGCTCGGATCCCACGCAATGGGAGTGCCATAAAGGCCACATTGAGAAGGAGCCACTGCAGCTTGACTCTCAGACCACCAGCCGGCCACTCCACACAAACACACACAGCACTGGGCCGACTGCGAAATCCAAGTTATCCCGTCAGTTGGCAACCTTCCAAGCCACGACTTTTAGTTCACCGTGATAGCTTTAAGCGCGTCAGATTGTTTATAGTGAAGAAAATGCGCTGAGTCGTCGACCTCACTCTCCCTTCCCATTCCCGTGCCTCAGCCACTGTCCGAGGCGGTCAGTTAACGGGTGCGGAGAATGGGCACGGTGGCCGACATGGTCTGGCGACCTTGTCTACGAGCGCCGCATGCACGACCTGGCTCCCCAAGCACCAGGATTCCACGCAACGGAGGCTGGGCAGCGGGGAATGGGCGCGTTGGCTGACGTGTCCAATGACCTCTGTGGAAAGGGAAGTGCTCGCCGGATCGAGGGAATTGTTTAGCTGACGTTTTGAAGAGCTTGGGCGGCTCTCAATTATCAAGGCGTCTGGTGTAAAAATCGATCAGAATTTTGAATAGACTGCCGAATTAGTTGGCCTGGGGGCTGATCGATCCGGTGAGCACTCCCATTTCCTCGGATTATCCACCCGGATCTCTTACCTTTGTTAAACCTGAGATCTAATGACCGCGTTTGAGCACGACCTGACTCACAAGCACCAGGATTTCACACGTCGCGGGTTGACCGGCGTACATGTCACAGGCGTGAGAGTGACGTAGGCCACGTCCGGAAAGAGTTGATTCAGCCTGACTCCCAGACCACCAGTCCGCCACTCCACACAAACACGCGCGAGAGTTCGACCGTCGGTTTCGACAGTGTCCAACGTGTGCTCCACAGCAAGGTTCAGCAGGCACTGTGAATTGCGCTAGACTTGTGCTGCATCTACCGCACTCTCTCCTCCCCCACCTGGACTCAGTGCCAAGACGGAGTCAAGAAGACCGGAGGCGGGGGGAGCGCAAGTGGGTGGCGCGATCGAGCCCGCACCTCGGCGCTCCACCCCACACCCCCTCATCCACACAGCAAATGACGAGGTTTATGATCAACAACAACAATGGGGGGGAGGGGGCGGCAGGGATCCCAATGTGCGCAACGTACGCCGGCGAACACGCGTGCACACATATGGGCTGACTGCGTGGACCGAGTTGGGGCGTCAGCCGCAAACCTTCCAACCCACAGCGCTTGACGAGCCGTGATAGTCTCGGACTCGAGTCACACCGCCGCCTGGTGACGGAGCCGAGACACACACTTGTGCGGGAGGTGGCAATTGGATGCTAGTGGTGAGTGATGATGTTGTGCGATGCAGGTGTTGGTGGGGGGGGGATGTGGCGGTTGTCTACCGCAGGTTTTCGTGAATGCGTATGTGGCCTAATAGGCCCATGCGGTGGGTGAGTGCGCCAGTGAAATGAGAGCGTCGGCAATCACGTCTGTGAACACGCACGTAACAGGTGGTAGGCGGGGGACCCGTGCTACGTCCAGTCGCATTACGAGTCGGTGACTCGGCGGAAAAAAAGAGTTCGGTCCAAGCCCGGCCTCAGCGTTCATTTCCTTTTTACAAATAAGGAGGCGCACTTTAAAACATCATGACGTTCGTAGCACATTATGGACGGAGAGTTTACGTCCAACCATTGCGTCTAATTTCGTGGCGGGTCGCTGGTGCGTGGTAGAGATCAGAATTAGGGAAGTCGGTAATGAGGTACTCTTCCGCATATAAGCTTCAGCGCATTCCTCAGTTTAAAAACTGTGGCGCGGCTGAAGCCATGCCAATGTTGATCAGAAGAAGAAGCGATCGCTGGAACAAGGGCTTTATTCGCCTGACGTTTTGGATTCTCATTTTAATCCATCATCAAAGACAGCGGCTGCCACTTGCAGGAAGGAGTATGAACAAAAACTACGAACCCGTCCTCGGCGTGTGACCCCATTAAAGCTTTTATATCTGGACGTCCCCGGACAGGTAATCTTGCAAAATTACCTTCACAAAATGGGCTATGAGATACGATCGTCTGGTTACGTCTTGGGACTTAATCTAGAGTTCCCTTCCCCCAGACTTGACGTTTTGTAGAACTTATTTGAACATCTGGTAGTTGATTGGCTGTCATATGCATATTACGCTAATTCTCCAGGAAGGCTTAGTTTGAGGATTATTTCAAAGTGTTTTTTTTAAATACTTTATGTGCATCTAAAACTAAGTTTACTCTTGAATAGGGGAGAGTACACAAATTTAGTTCTTTGGCAGGAATTGTTTCATTTTCGAAATCTGCAGTATCATTTCACATACTCTTTCGCCTGCGTGTGCTGGTCCATGCATTTTGGCCGGTCTCCCAGTTATATGGAAGGCCTGTTGAATTTTTTTCTCGTATTTCACGTTTGAATATTTTTGACTCGATCCCAACAACAAACAATTATAAAACAAAGTGTGCGTGTATCCCAACAGAACAATAAAGAACTCTTTCTAGAAACCGGAGTACTGCAATATGTGACCTGACTCCTGAAATCTGATAGCGGAAACTGATGAGAGAACCTTTGGACGTCTTAAACGTTACACACTTTGCCTGCTCCTCTAGGCTCTTCAAGGAAATGTCCTTTTCTCGTGAAGAAAATCTGTTAACGTAATTTTATCAATGAAAATCTTCATCAGTTTGAGTGAAAATGGAGGTCGCGGTACATTTGGGCAGTTTCCCATGCTAATACTTGTCCCAGGCTTTGGTGGCGCATCTAAGCGTGTTTTCCATCGAAAGGGGAGTAGTTTACACTCGATAGCTTTACTAACCAGAGCTTGCCGGACTTGGAAATTGATTTTTCGTCTAAGGCTAACGGTGGGAATTAGTTTGCCAACACAAAGGTTATTCTAATAAAACAGATGTTTTATCTAATTTTGGAAGTAACTTTAGCAGATCTGTGTGGTTTGGCGTACTAAAGTGCAATAATAGCGCACTCAGACAATCCGTCATTTAAATGAGCCGAAATTGTTTTGCCGTTTGGAAAATTCTACCTGTTGTCACAGAAATGACCACCACCAAATAGTCATTTCCACTTTTGAATATAGGAAACATTACTTGTCTTGTAGTCTAGCTTCTGCACATACCTAATTCAGAAATGAAACTAGCAAAACACTTAACGATTTCAGCAAAATATGAGTATTTATATGGGCACTCCGTCACGTGAGTGATTGGCAATCATTCGTAAATTTCGACATTTTTCATGAATCAGGTTACCTACTGTATATTTAGCCATTGCAGAAAGTACTAACTTTCTACTGTCGAAGGAGTGACTTTTGACCGGTTTAGGTAATTTTCACTGCTTTACTAACGTCACGTGCCTGCGTGACTGGGCGCGTGACGGTGGTGGTGGCGGCGTACTTATGACACGCAGTCGCCCATCCCCGAGACGGTCTCGCCCAAGGCGAGGGGGGAAGGACTGGATATGGGACACCGTCACGTGAACTTCCGGGTCCGGCTTTCCCTAAACTACTTGCCGGTGCAGTTTAATAAACCGAAAATATCAAATATACCAGGAGGAAATAAATGTCGCTTCAAATAAGACTGGCGGCTTTCACAACTACAAAGGGTGGCAATAGCCGGTAAGAATAAGTTGTGGCACAGTTCTGTTGGTCAGCGACGATGGACCCTACACGGGCTGATAAACTTGTTGAGCCTTTCGCAGAGTTGGTGGTGGTGGTGGTGGTGGTGGTGGTGGTGGTGGTGGTGGT
>CACRXP010000597.1:312186-326348 GCA_902702965.1 Spirometra erinaceieuropaei
GGAGGCTAAGGAGGAATGTAGGAAGACACAGAAGAAACATGTGAAAGAAATTAGATTGACGGTGATGGATGACGCCTTCACGTAACCTGGAACCTCTCGATCACAGTCAACAGGAATTGGGGTTTCAATGCCTAGCGCTAAGATGATTAACCTCTAGTATCTGGCGCCGAGAATTGAAAGTTCCCGTCATCCTTGTGTGGGATCGGTTAGGACGCGAAAATAAGTCAAAACGATTCTTCCGACTTCCTTTGTCTTTTTTCGGTTAACTGTGCCGTTGTCGACCGCCCGTGGCCATGCGACTGCGCCAGCGAAGACTGCACCTCTTTCTGCAATCAATGTCACACTGATGAACGTCGAACTCCCGTGAAATTCGGCATTCCAGATCACAACCAAAGGAGCACTCGATTGGGAGTCAGGAGTAGGAATTTGTACCTTAAATAACCGAACCCGGCTCAGATTCAAGGGGGTTCCCGGACTGCCTAGGGACGAATAAACGAGGCGCAGGGAACTGCATGAGCTAAAAGCGGATTTTCAAAAAACAATGACATGCGCTCAGTGTGAGAGCTTAGGGGAACCTTTTCCGAGTGTCAAGGTCAAAAACTAAAGGGGTGAGGTCGGCTGGAAATAACCCTACAGAGTACACTTTAGCAGTCAGTTCCATTGACCGGCTGCAGGAGGCTGACAGAAGTGCTTTTTCTCTAGTCAAGACTGCGCCACTGGATCGAACGTACGCCACACTTCGTCTAGTTAACGCTTATATTCTCAAAGTGGACCCTATGCCGAGGGGGTTTCTGGTATGACTGACTTACGTGGCTCCCTAAACAGGACATGGGAATACGTAAGCCCCGTCCGAGGTCGGCCTGCGCATAATTCCCGAAAATGGCAAAATATTCCCGTGTCCTAACCTCAAAAAGAACCTTAATATAAAACTAGACCGTTGCCCTAATGTTGACCTTAATCCTACTCTAAACCTCAACTCTGCAGCAAACACTGGCTCCTACCATAACCCTAAACTTGATCCCGACATACACTACCGTTGACTTTAAATCTAGCCTTAAACCTAATCCGTAGCATAACCCTAACCCAAAACCTAACCCTTATATCACTGGAGGTTGACCCAAAACCACCCGTATTGCAGGCGAGCCCTGTTCTCACTTCTTGTTTGGGGGTTCACATAAGTCAGTCCTGCCGGATTTCCTGATCGAGATCCACCATTTCATGGTAAGGAGTCTGCCGGATCATGACACTGATTGAGAAGAAGACTAGTTTTCAGTGGCCGGAATATTATTCGCCTGGCGTTTCGTATTCCTGTTCAAAAACATCATTGTGGACTTGAAAAGTACGTTGAATAAACGTTTTATCTGGTTGATTGAATCACCTTAAACGCTTGCAAGGGCTTGCCTTTTCGCGTGTCGAATATTGCTGTCTCTAATATCCTATTTTCCCCGAAGCAAGGCCTCACCGCCGTTCGCCGCTGTGTTCCAAAAGAGTGCCTTGAAGGAGTTTAGTTAGATTGAGTGGACGAAACCGCTCGATTAGGCGCCCCCCAGCGGTAGCAGCAACAGCGAAGGTCGGCGTGTCATCCAGTTCTTGCATTGTTCTGCAGATGAACCAATCAGCATCCTGTGAGTAGTGCTGACGTCGCGTAAAGAATATGCGACCAGCTGATTGGCTATAAAAACTGAGCGAAACCGGCTCCAGGCACGTGTGTTGGCGTGCCAGTGAGCGGTAATTTTGACACGGGGCGGGGACTGTGAAAATTGACAGAAAGTGCCATTGCAAAGTGTCATTTGCCGATGCGTGATGCGACGGTACGAAAGCGGCACTGCACGGAGGGCGTATTGTGCAAGATGATCTTTAACTAGGGACGGCACGAAAGCTGTGAGAAATCGCCTAGCAGGACTCAGAGCTCAGAGTTTTTCCAAATATTCATTACAGAGGATGAACTGAGGGTACAATATGCAGTTTAAGCAACATCTTAGACCAAACGAATTCGAGCATGAATAGAGTGTGGGAGAGATTTATTGAAAAATTCCTAACGTTTGGGCGGAATGCATTCGTCGATTGCATCCATTTAAACTGCATTTCTAGCCAAAGGGTTCTTAATAAGTGCCGATTTCAACTTACAGGGACCCCAAAAAGGGACGCAGATACTCATCTTATGTTACCGGAAATCCTTCCTGATGATAATGAGCCTTTCTGGTTCTAACTTAGTTGTGTCGCTTGCCAGACATGGACATATTTGCCAAGTTCAAACTTCAGTTTCGGTCAGAGAGTTGGTATGCATATTTGGGCTCATGGATTTCCGTCCAAATATCCATGTTAACTTTTAGAATGAGTATGAAAGGGTTTGTCTCCAATGATTAACTCCGAGTTGGCATATTAGTTTCTGAGGAAGCTAAAAGAGTTCAACATTGAAAACTGGAGTAAATGCCAGAAGGGCGAGAGCGTACGCTGGGGGACCCACTTAGGAGTCGAACCCGTCGCAGCTGCATACAAACAGTGAAGCACGCGTCTGGACTTTCGGTTGGCACCCGTGCTGGAAGTACGGCAAGTAAATCCGTATGTTTACCCTTGAATGAGTTAACGAAACAAATAGTCATCTGACACCGCGATGACATTGACTATCAAGGCCGCCCGGGGGATGGTCGGACAGAACGACTTGTTCAACGGAAGGTCTCTCTTAAACGCTGCTTAGACAACGTTTCTCCAACATAGGGAGTCTGCTCCGACCGACGTTATGAGCTAGGAAATATCGAGGACGGAAAACGGAACTGACTGCGACAGCAGCTCGGTTCGTGTAAAGGCCAGCAGACACCACCCGGTCATTTTGTGGCAAGTCACTGGGTGTTTGTAACCAACCTACATTTCCCAGAGAACGGGAGAGAGAAGGAAAGGACGAATATGTGTAAGTATAAAAAGGTCAAAATTACAACTTTTGAGCACATAACGGCGGACTGACTTTGGGAAGCGACTTTCCAGGAAATTCAGGGTGGAGAAGTAGAGAGCTATGCCGGGCACACAACGCCAGAGAGCGGGCACGGTTCCTGACCAAAATATGCGGACCCTGAAGGTCACGGGTGGCGCGAGGAGGGTGGAATTGCCCTTGGCCAGCAGACAGGAGTCCTGCCAGATCTGGTTTGTGATGTTGAGTACACCGCTGTTTGATTGGCTGAAATGACAGATTGTAGAGAAGCCAGATGACTTTTTCTTCAAAGTGAGCGTGCTGGCAGGATTAGGCAGTAAAGCTAGCTAGCAGTGATCAACTGCAATTCTGAAAAATCATTTTCATGGGCACAAAAAATCAATAGTGGATATTTGAACGATGCATTTCCTGAAAAGTATCATCGTTCAGGAAAAAACGATTCGCAAATGCTGTAGTCATGAGCACACTCGTTTGAAAGCACTTTGAGTAAAACGTGGTTTGGTAGCCCCACCTGATGGACACAATACTGTAGGGGTTGGGAATAAGGGTTAGGGCCAGGGGTTACGGTTAGGGTTAGGGTTTAGGATTAGGGGTTATAGTTAGGGACTAGAGCAATTATTTGTCTACCAGCCAAAGTACAACTGCGCATTCCCAATAGCCTTTCTTTTGCACACAATTACTTGACTTCGCCGCCTGCGCGTTCCTCGGCCCCACCTTTAAAAACCCCTACTACCACCGGTCCCGTATTAGAGGTGACTGGGGTTTGTTTACCTCAGGTGGGGCTACATAACCACATCCGACCGCACTTTAAAGCAAGTTGGTGGTGGCAGAGTTTAACTGAATTAAGTTGTAGTTTGCTGCTACAGGTCTTACGATAGTGCGCCAGGCTTGTTAATCTTTGGCGACGCCTTTACTCGCGTTTTGACTGACATGTAGGCGCTTGAGTGAGATCTGCAGGGCGTCCTTGTACCGTCGCTCTTGTCCGACTCGTTTGTGAGCACCCGTAGTGATGACATCTCAGGACACTCGTTCGGACCGTCAACCGCAGTTAGATAGAAGGGACTTAAGTCTGGTCTATGCGCGCGCAGGAGCCAGCGAGTGTATGGCACGCGTAGAGACGCATTCAGTCTTCTCAGCCACTACGACCATGTTCATCTCCAATTGCCTTGTCGTGGGCGTTGGATTAGTGAGGCAGATTTTGGGTCGGTCTCCTTTGCTACAATTCGCATGCAAGTACTGAACGTGAGCTAACTCATGAAATGTCAGCCGAAATCCCGAAATGCGCTTTCGTTTCGAAAAGATCAATTAAGTTAGGTTGTAAAATTGCTCATCGCGCAGCATAATTCTATAACACTTCCGTTACGTCAGGATGCCGGCTTTCGAATGAACTTTCTTCCGGCTGCAAGCAAAAACTATACTCCATAAGAAATGACTACATAATTAGCATGCATTTTTCCCATTTATTTTCGATGCTCTTAAAAATTCAATTATATTTCATGGAAAACAGGCCTAAAAATATTCATTCTTTTGCTCATTCGGTAGACAATTATGTGTTCTTCCAATGTCATGCTCGAAGGAAGGGTATAAATCGGTTCTAAAAAGGTTTCTAATTGTGGGATTTTTTAATACCGTGAAATGACCGTTCATAAAACGTCATGTCTCGGCATTTATCACTGTGGCTTGTAAACTTAACAATATGGCTCAAATCCACTGCTAAATTTTATGAACCCCATATAGTCTTTTCTTAATACCGTAGAGAAATGTATGGTTTTCCGTACGCGGAGAATATGCGGCTTGTAGTTTGGAAACCCCGAATGCAAGTGTAACGGCATGTCGAGTTCAAGATTATTCGGGAATTGAAAATGCTTTTTTAAAACCGACTTCAACCCTTTCTTCGAGTATGAAATTGGAAGAAGACGTAATTTTCTACCGAATGAGAGAAAGAATGAGTATTTTTATGCATGTTTTCCATGAAATATAATTGAATATTCAAGGGCATCGAAAATCAATCAGAAAATGCACGCCACTTAAGTAGTCATTTTTTACAGAGTGTAGTTTTTGCGTGCAGCCGGAAGGGAGTTCGTTCGAAAGCCGACATCCTGAGGTAACTGATTTATTATAGAAGTACTGTATGATGATTAATTTTACAACTCTACTTAATTAATCTTTTCGAAACGAAAGCGTATTTCAGAATTTCGGTCGACATTTCACGAGTTAGCCCACCTACTGTAGGTACTTAATCCTCGAGATACTGTAGGTCCTCGCAGCTTGTGCAGGATGAATTACCGGTCGTATCAGGCTGGATTTAAGAATGCAGTTTCTACTTGATTTCATCGAGTCTTATGAGAAAGGTGTCGGTCTCAGCCTCCCAGTTAAGGTCTTGGTTGTGCAGCGGGTTTTCAGCAGAAACTGTTGATCAGCAGATGACAGCGTGTGAGTACGGCCGCCGTTAATGACTATGTCCACCGTGTGTCCCACGGAGGCAGTGACTTACGCGTGAATTAGTTTATAGTGATAGTAGACTTGCGCAGCATTTACCACACTCCCTCTTCTCCACTCCCCACCTACACCCGGTGTCAAGACAGAGTCAAGATAACGGGAGGAGGGGGAACTCAGGTGGATGGCGCGGTCGGGCCCGCACCTTGGCGTTCCACTCCACACCCCCTGGTCTACATGGCGAGTGACCAGGTTTTCAACCGACAACATACACACATAAAATGACAGAAACAGTTACGATTGCGGTGGCCGGCGGGATTAATTAACGCGTCTACGCGTTCCACGCACGCGCAACGGAAGGGGGCAGCTCGGATCCCATCGGTTAGCTGCCTTCGAAGCACGAAGGTAGTTTAAAAGCGCGTCTGACTGTTTGTAGTGAGGAAGATGCGCTGAGTGCCGAGGGAACGGAGTCCTAGAGTCGACTTCACTCTCTTTCGCAGTGGCTGACAGCGCGTGCCACACACACCACCTTGCACAAAACATCAGGATTTCACATAAAAGGGGAGATAGACTGCTTGGATCTCACATGTGTTGGAGCAGCAGCGGTGCCACATGGAGAAGGTGCCTATTTCGTGCCCGTGGTGGATGGTGTGAGACTAGTTCGTGTGTGATGCATGTTTTAGTGTGGGATGACACCGTGTTCCCTGTTGGTAGATGCACTTGCGCTCCCGCTGGTATACGGGCAGTGGGCATGGCTGCCCAGTCATCATCCTCCTCCTTCTGACCCCTGTTGAGGTATTGTTGTTGTAGGTGAAAAGTCCTGGTCAAGGGGTGTGATGGCACGCCTAGGTGCGGATCCGACCGTGCCAGCCACCTGCGCCCTCCCCCGCCTACGGTCTTCTGGACTCTGTCCTCACACCAGGTCCAGGTGGGGAGTGAGGAAGAGGGAGTGCGGTAGATGCTGTGCAAGTCCACCATCATTGTAAACTAGTTCACGCGCAAGTCAGGGTGCCTGCTGCACCTTGCTGTGTAGCACACGGTGCGCATAGTCGGAATCGACAGTCGAACTGTCGGTGATAGGATCTGGTCCGCGTTAGTTCACCGTGAATAAGTATGGAGGTACGTCTGACCGAGTCTGTGCGTGGGTAGTGTGGACAGTTGGGACGGGTGCGGCGGCACTGGTTGGCCGGTTGCAGTGCGATGGATTCGCAAGTGACCTACAAGGCCGATACGTGATGTGAAGATACAACCGCAATGAGGACAGGTTAGGATCGAGTGCGCATTGGTGGTGGTGGTGGTGGTGGTGGTGGTGGTGGTGGTGGTGGTGGTGGTGGTGGTCCTCACTGAAATCGCATATTCACCCCACGCATCGGCCTGGTCGGTCACTGGCGAATCCACCGCGCTGCGGCTGGTGCACCAGCGCCGAGAGCATCTACATAGACTCGCCGCATCCGCCTCCACTGTTCACGCACATCCCTTCATCGCAGGAGCCTATTTGATCAAATGCGTATCCATAACAGCGAAATTCACCGCAAAACACCTTGCACATCAACCACCCCTCCCACCGACTAGCGCGCCCACCACTAGCAGCACTACAAAGACAGCCGAGTCAGTATTCCTCAACCTATCCCGCCCGCAATGTCACAGCATGCTCCCCTTACGCCTCTGTATCCGCCCACAGGACACAACACGGTTCGGGCATTCAACCATTCCAGACACACTCACTCCAACCCCAAAATGGGCCGCACTGCAGGTGCGTTGGACCACACGGGAGGTCACCTTGGATAGTTGTACGCGTTTATCGGGCTGCGTGGAGACCCGATGGGGGGCGCAGATGGGGGCCTTCACGCCACCTGAGCCACTGTGTCCCACTTTCATCACCAGTTGGTTGATAGGCTCAGACAGACATTGGACGGCAAATCAGGGCATTCCCCATTATACTCAATCCGACGCGCGTAAGCTTACCAAGACTTACAGTGCGTGACCGATCTCATGAAATGTTAGCCAAAATTCTGGAATGCGTTTCCGATTTGCAAGGATTACTTAAGTGGGGTTGTTATACTGATTATCATGCAGCATAACCCTATATTATTTCGGACTTGCTAGGATGTAGGCTTTTAAATGCACTTCTTCTGGACCTTCTGCAGAAACCACATTCGGTATAAAATGACTACTAAAGTGGTATGCATTTTTTCTGTTGATTTTCGATGGTCTTATAAATTCAAGTATATTTTACGGAGAACATGCACAAAAATATGCTTTCTTTCGCTTATTTGGTAGGAAATCACATTGTCTTCATGTTTTATGCCCAAAGAAAGTGTATATTTGGGTTTTAAAAAAGTTTCCCAATTCCCGAATAACTTTCAGCCTTATCTGCCACTGCATCAGCGTTTAGCAATTTCCGTTTACAAGGTGCATGTTTTCCGCATAAGGGAAATTATAAATTCCTCTATGCCTATGAGAAGATACCACATTGAGTTCATGAAATTTTGCGATGGATCCGGACTGTGCTGTACATATCATGAGGACCATTGGTAAACGGACATGTGCGGTCTTACGTGCGTGGACATCGCATGGTTTTAGAAATCTCATAATTAAAAACTTTTTTAAAACCAAATATGCACGTTTTTGGGCATAAAACATAAAGACAACGTGATTTCCTACCGAATAAGCAAAAGAAAGCTTATTTTTATGCATGTTCTCCATAAAATATATTTGAATTTATAAGACCATCGAAAATCAATAGAAAAAATGCATGCTACTTTAGTAGTCATTTTATACCGAGTGTGGTTTCTGCAGGAGGTCCAGAAGAAGTGCATTTAAAAGCCTACATCCTAGCAAGTCCGAAATAATATAGGGTTATGCTGCATGATAATCAGTATAACAACCCCACTTAAGTAATCCTTGCAAATCGGAAACGCATTCCAGAATTTTGGCTAACATTTCATGAGATCGGTCACGCACTGTACACCGTTGTGGACTGGAAGGTTAACAATTGACGAGATAAGTCGGCAATTCTCAGGATCTGGGGGTCGGGATGCACTTATGCGAATCTGAGACCCCCTCCCCTATCCGAAATGCACCCCGTGCCTGGTGGAAACCAGGTCGTGTGTGGTACGCATATACGGGTTTTCCACCCTCCTCAACCCGGTCTTCTTGTTTTCCTCTAATCATCGGAACACGTTAAGTGTGGGCAGAAAGAGATTAACTCGGAAGTCAGCACGTCATGGTCAGTGACTGACCTCGTCGTCTGCAACGATGGAACTGCTCATGCTGATCATCCGGTCAGTTCATTCCGTAGTTCACTGAAAT
This sequence comes from Spirometra erinaceieuropaei, assembly GCA_902702965.1. NCBI lineage: Eukaryota > Metazoa > Platyhelminthes > Cestoda > Diphyllobothriidea > Diphyllobothriidae > Spirometra > Spirometra erinaceieuropaei. The sequence continues at coordinate 320,861 of CACRXP010000597.1, forward strand.
AGACGTTCTAGCCAATCCCCATCCCTCCCCCCAGTCGGCGTGCTAAGTGGCCTGGTAATGGCGGTTTTGCCTTTTCAGCACTCCCTATTTGCCTTATTTATCGTCCGTCCAGTTGTAGGGAAAAATTTGAAGTGCCAAACGTGCATGACCAAGGCTTGAAAAACTTCCAATCAGATCCTCGGATATGTGAGATCACCATCTCTAACCATTCATCTAATCCCTGCAGGTTCACTGAGAAGGCGAAGTAGTAGGCAATTCAGTAGATCAGATCAGCGCTGCACCAATGAACGGAATGCGCGTCATCGCATGACGCGATTTTTCGAATAAAGTCCAGTGTCAGAAGGGGAGCGACGACAGATAATGCGGGTAGATTAATACAGTACTGTTTCGGGCTTATTGTGCCTTCATTCAGCCAATCATAACCCTGACCACCAGCAGCCGAGACCAGAAACACAAACATGCGCACAGACACGCCTGGCGCAGCTGGTCCACCGCTGGGGTCTACCAGATGGGTCATAAGCACTTCATCGAACCGAAGTTCGTCAGTGCCTCGCCACCTGTCATTCCCTGTCGCTGCAGGTCGGATATCTATTCAATCGGGAATGGGCCAAGCCACAATGCTGTCCTCTCCTCATCTGTAACTATGACCTTAATACATTTGACCCGGTAGTTAGTGGCCTACTTGTAATCGTGACGCCGGGACTTTGAGGCTCGGAAAACGAGCAAAACAAACCAGGTGTTGGTGTCTACAATAAGATCGGTTCTAATCTCTCCTAATGCTGTGGATTCAACTTGAAAACCAAGAATCACAGCACGGCCTACCTGGAGCTGGTTACGGTGCATAGCGCAGCTTTGGATGAGCAGGAGCAGTACTCAGATGGTCGAAGAACACCCACTTAGAAGTCACGCCCCTGTCGATGCTGCCAAATCACACCTCAAGGTCGCAGTCTCGGCAGTTTTGCTAGGTGTGAGTCGCAGGTTTTCGCCGTCGTTGCTCGATCGGAGTCCGGCAGGGACATCCAAAAGGCCCGCTGGGTGCGTGATCAACTGCCTCGAGAGGCTACCTGACCCACAACCTGACCTACGCAGTTAACTTTCCTCGGGACGCCTCGAACCAACTAATGTGACCTTCCTGCTATACGCTGACATCCGAGGGCTAAGCTGAACACTCAACTATATGAATTAATATCACCCTCCAGCTCGAATACCTCACGAAACTTTGCGCATTCTGTCAAGGAAACCTGATAGGTTGCATCCTCTTCAGCCCGGCAACAGGACTCCTCACACTGTCCAATACGAGCCTGTGCTATGACGCTGATACGTTATGGATTCCTTTCTCATGCCCAAAAACGCCTGCCGCCAAACCACCCTAAGTCAGCCGAAGCATGCCTTTTTACTGAATGTTTGATTTTTTTGAAAAAGCATTACTTGTGCGCGTTTTCAATCCTGCATTTAGGCAGTGCTCTGGTAACGTTTCTGACCATTTTGAAATTCGCCAGTACTTCAAGAGGTTCTGGGGTTTGCAAAAGGAAATTACCTCTTCTTTCCGCATCGTTGACTGTCTCCGATCTGAATGGACAATAAATTTTCGTGGGCGTCAAGCTACTACGTAATGTTCACTGTCTCGAAATTGAACAACTAAAGCACATTCAAATCCGCTGCTTTCAATGGATCGGGGCTAGATCGGAATCCAGCAGGCGTCGTAGGGAATGCGCAGCCACAAAAAATGCCAAAACTGGAGTGTGGTGGTGTAGATTAAGTTGCCAGCTCACGTCGCGCCAAGTGGAATCCGTGTCGCTTCTCCATTTTCGATGCTACTGAAAATTTTGGTCACGTGTTTTTGGTGGATCAGGAGGCCTGATGGTACGTCTAGGTGCGGGTTTACGCTGTGCCAGCCACCTGCGCCCTCCCCCCCCCTACGGTCTGGTTGACTATGTCTTGACACCGGGTCCAGGTGGGGAGTGGGGAAGAGAGAGAGTAGCACACGGTGGACATTGTCGGAATCGACGGTTGAATTGTCGTGAGAACGAGCCGGTAAAGACGGCTTCCCCCCGCAACTTTAATCGTCTTCCCCAAACAGATTGAGGCCTCCTTGTGATTACGTCGCGGAGAGCGCGGACCGTCGCATTCGACCCGAAGTCTGGATGAGTCAGTGAAGAGACCTTTCTCTAGCGAAGACGATCGAAGACTTCCAGTTTTTACTGATAACCATAGGCGATCAATGTCCAGTACAGACGAATCCTCGCAATATTGAAGATACAAAGTAGCCTGACCTAGGGATATTCGATTTTGCCCATCTCTTCGGTTCGGACAGCTATTAGACACGACGAATACCTTCTACACCAAAGAAACTTGGAGACTACTCTGGATACGGAAAGCCGAATATGCGACAGCCCGCGGTCGACGGCAAATACGGCCTTTTAAAGCACGTCAATAAATCCTACAGTAGGCGGATTAAAACCATTTAATCACGAGGAAAGCCCCCTGTTAGCATATGTATATGGACGATTTCGAGAGGAACGAAAAAAGATTCATAAGAGGAGAGGGACTGCTTTTCGCTCAGTGTTGAGAAACGTTAAGGCGAGCAGCCATCGACCACGGCAGCTGCGCAAGTAGGTAAACCGGTTTGGACACACACCTCGTGCACCGCGACATGTGCGTGACTTTGATTAATTACCTGAAAGCGGGATGGTGAGGCGGGGGGGGGGAGGGGAGGATGAGTTATACGTGCCTGCACCACGAAGAGGGTGAGTTCATGCCTCCGCCCAGATCGCGTAAGGCTACGAATACGAAAGTTTGACGACTGCTTAGTTCGTGGAAGGCCATTTCAGACACTGATTATGAGGACGGTTTTTTGAATACTTTTATACGACTGCCTACTACACATGCGAAAGGCTGACTCGTTTGTATCACTTTTTTTTCGAGGCTAAGCAGTCTACATCGGAACGGGCAGTGCAGCGTTGTAAGTAGTGAGACCAAGTCAAATGTGTGTACTTGAGTGGGTGTGAGTGTTTGGTCACAGCATGGATCTAATTGGCCGTACGCGCCTTCATGGCAGTCCTAGGTAATACAGCAAATCAAAACACTCAAATCTGCATGCATATACACACAAATTTGCTTCAACAAGACGTGTGCACACGCCTACCTTCGACGAAGCGCAAATCTGCTTCACTATAAACACCGCTTGCGACGGTTGAAATGTCGTCCTCGTGATAGTCGTAGTAGGTTGCCCATCTGCTAGCGTTTTCCAACTGGCACCCGGCACTCTCACATTTGGCTCCTCGAAGCTAGGCTCTGCCCAGCGGACTCACCCCGGTAACCACCCAAACGGGTGGGTTAGGGTATCCGGGTGTGTCTCCTTTCCCTCCTCTCACTCTGCTCTACTTACTTCACCACGGTCGAAAAGTCGTACTGCGAGGGCGACATGCAATCACGTAGGCCGAGCGGGTCAATCGGTTCGTTCTCTCACAAAGCCAATCCATGGCCAATGGTAGAGTTCTGCAGATTTAGCAGCTCTGCTCAGGGACAGCACGACTTACTCCCTCGCCGTCTCCTAAAAAAGTGCTGGGTTCATGACATTTGCGCGCAGACTGCAATACATGCAGTGGAAACAGTAAACAAGAAACAACAGTCTTTCTCTTTCCTCCCTCCTCCTTCCCACAGGCTGCTAGGGTGAGCCTTTATGGTCCTTTAAGTTACGCGGCATCCCAGATCCTCCTTAAAAGTATCCAGGTCATGTATGACACGCTTGACTGTCGAGATGCACACGCCCATCGCCGACCAGTTGGCAAATCAACGCGCTGGGCTATCCAGTGGAGCATTGGTGGGAGCGACCGCTAACGAAAGTCGAAACGTCGTGCTTGTGTGTATATCGGCTACAAATCCCACTTTATGATCATGAAAAACAGTAATCTTGGTCTGTAGGACGTGGCAAAATACAGGAAATAGCGAACACAACCTAGACGGTGCTCAATGACGGGTTCAGAGATTAAATTTGGAGTGTTCACCTAAGTCACATCCGTACTCACTGGCGTATGAACACAAAGGACAAGTACCAAGATGAAAATATGAAGTGCACAAGACTTACGATCGTAAAACAATTTGGGCCTGAAGTCGCGTCTTGATCACCTCCAGTGGTTGGGTCAAAACGGTACTGATGGAGGCTGACAGGCAGCTAATGCCGAGGACTTCAACAACAGGCTACGAGGGAAAGAATTTATAATTTGGAAGAGGCATACCCTTGTCAATTTCGGTCTTTCATGAGACATTTTCAGGCAGAAGAAGTCGTTTTGAAGAGTAAGTGAGGCTAAAAGGGAAGATGGGCGATCGAAAAGAAAAACATTTCAACAAACTGCTAAACCGACGGTAGCACTAGTTTGTAAATCCTATAGTTCTTAGGGGCCCCTACTATTGGCCGTGATCACTCCTGGTCTTGATAGCCTCAATGATGCCACGGCTAGTACTTTCGCACGCGCGACGAACAGCGGCAGCAGATCGGATTCCCTTCCATCCTTCACTAACACGAAGGTCGGATTGGAAGGCCCAATAGCCATCTACGTCTTAGTCTTAACTGACTGATGAACCAGCTTGTAAGCCGACCTTATCTTCGCCGCCTTCATTAGGGAAGGAAGGCTGGACTCACGAAGCAGAATGAACGTCCAGGGAAGTGACCGGCGAGCCTAGTGCAGTCTCCTTCGCACTTACGTCGTCAATGAACGTATCACGGTGTCGTATCACAAATTTGTGAGTTCAAGACATGTGGACCAACGGCGTGTCACGCGTTGAAATGCCTTCATTATTTGGTGTTTATTAATCTGGCCTGCATCAGAGACCGCCGGACTGTGGGTCCACCGTGTTTTCGAAGAGATTAACGAAATTTGCCAACCTCCTGACGAAGCGGTTGCGTGAGGAGGTCGTCCGACCCACTACGATAATAAACAACTCACGGATGAGAATGCACGTATTATATTCTTACATATACAAGTTAAGGATAGTAACATCGAGTAGATGTCACGTCTACAAGGTACTTTTGTATCTTCCTAACTTATACGTGATTAACGCACCATAAGTCGAAAAACACCCACCTCTGATAAAGTGGCGTTTTGTCGCCAGCTAGGCCCAACTGCCTTATATACTAGAATTTCCAATACACCGTAAAACCGCTTTCTTTTTGCAACAGGTCGTGGTCCAGGAATTATAAGTTTCATGCCAAGCCGATGTTGCAGTATTGGCGAGCTTCGGCATAGAAACGCGGCGTGCAATGCCATAGTCAGCTGCGCGGGGGGCGGGACTGGACATAAAAAATTAACTTCAGGAATAGGTAGGCATGGCCATTATCTGTAATTAAAAAATTCTGGAGTCGATGGAAGACTTGTCTGAGAACGACTTTTCTGCAAGAATATGGAGAATAGCCGCACGTTCAAAAAATATCCGTCATCTACACGTGTTCGATCCGAATTCAACCCTCTGAATCCGCCCTGGCGAACAA
>CACRXP010000597.1:338190-358768 GCA_902702965.1 Spirometra erinaceieuropaei
ACCGCTTGCCTTTTCAAAAAAGACAAGCGCCGTTCAGACTTTCATGAACTACGACTGCGTAGATAGCGACTTAATAAATAACTATATGAGATCCTTGGATTGGTGTGGCTTCCTCACTTGTAGCGATGTAACCATTCTTCGTCATGTCATGTCCAATGTTTCCAAGGACATTCTAGAGTTTGTGCCGCGTAGATATCTCAAGCCTACTTCTTCAGATTCCCTTGTTCCTCATTTTCTTCAGAACAGACTAAAAAAGTTGAGGCGACAACTGCGTGACCCATCCACTAGTTCCTTATCAGTTCATCTTAGAATCACAGAGATATTTGAGATGGCCTCAAGGATGCGCCAAGCGCGCGACAGGCAAAGAGAATCAATTGCTCTCAATGGTTCGAACCCTGGCAAATCCGTCGCTAACATCTTCCGTCATCGGTCCTCCTCTAAGCGTGGTCATGAACTTCCACCCATGCTAAATGACAACAAAGTCTTCCTCACCAATGACACTGACAAGGCGGAGTTGTTTAGTGCTTTCTTTGCAAAAACACCTTGCTACCGAGTCCGATCCGGTCCCTTTCTTTCGATCACTTTCAGATAGGACACTGAGTACAATTGATGTCTCCTCAGATCTCATTAAGAAACACATAAGCCGTTTGAAATACTCACACTGCTCTGGAACGGACAAGATTCCGAATTCGATTATTAAACAAGCGTCCGACCTTCCCATATTGCTCAGTCATTTATTCTCGGTTTATATTTCAAAAGGATTCTTTCCTGAAACATGGAAAACGTCAATTATCATTCCCGTCTTCAAGTCAGGATCTCGGTCCGATGTTAATAACTATCGGGGCGTGCACAAAACGCCGTCTCTAGCAAAACTTCTTGAAAGGATTATTTTCAATGAAATTCTTGACTTCTGTCTAGCTAATCGGCTTCTGAGCTCTAGTCAGTATGGATTTTTACCTGAACGATCCTGCGAAACATGCCACTTGGCCTTTCTTAATCTAATCACCCCTCTTCGTAATGAGCGGTAGTCAGTGGTAGTTATTTACTTTGATCTTAGCAAAGCCTTTGACAAGGTGCCCCATAGACGTCTTTTAGTAAAATTGGAAGCTTTCGGCATCCGGCCGCCTCTACTCGACTTCATTAGGTCCTATCTGTCCAACCGATATGAGAAAGTCATGGTCGGTAATAGCTACTCGACACCTCACTCGATCACGAGTGGCGTACTTCAAGGCACGGTCCTGGGTCCGCTACTCTTCCTTCTGTACATCAATGATATTTCGACTGAACTCGCAAATTCGCAAACTTTTACTTATGCCGATGACCTCAAGTGTGTTTACTCATACTCTAAGGACACCGCAAATGTTTGTGTTGAAAAAATAAATGCCGATTTACTACGCTTAAGCAGATGGGGTTCGACATGGCAGATGGAGTTTTCATCATCCAAGTGTAGTTTCATGTCTTTTGGTCCTACCAAACTTCCTGGTCCCATAATTTTTCAGAATAACCCACTCTCAGAATGCCTCACCATAAAGGACCTAAGTCTAAGTTATACAAATACACTTGCTTTATCACCTCATGCAGATAGAATCTCTGCCGAAGCCGCGCAGATATGTGGATTCATATCGCATAAATTTTCCTTCCGAAAATGAAGCTAAGACTGTATCAAATGTTTGTTCTTCCAGTCCTCGAATATTGCTGTCCTTTCTTCGGTTTAATGAACGCCTGCGACCGTAATAAAATCGAAAATGTTCAGAGGGTTTTCACCCGGAAACTTTTCTCTCAAGCTTCGTCCGGTATTTCTTATACTCAGAGATGTCAGCTGGCGAACATTACGTTTTTGTGGGTTAGAAGACTCGAAGCTGGCCTTTGCTTCCTTTTTCGCACCAACTCTAGGTCCAGTCTTCCGCACATTGACACTCTCACTCCGAGAGATCGGTCTTATGCCACGCGCAACTCCTGCATGGTGATTCCGCCGACTCTTTGTACTACATCTAAGCGCTCCCTCTTCTTTGCTTCCAAATATGCCTTCCTTTGGAATAATCTTCCGCCTGAAATTAGATTATCGTCTAAGTTACTGGTATTCAAGTCGAAATTACGCAACCATCTTACACCGGAAAGCATAAAGGCACTGTTAACGGTCTCATTCCCGAACACTCAGATTCTTGACTTCGAGAAGGGTCCTCCTGGGATTTAGTGGTAGATTAAGTGGTAACTCTTAACTATATCATTAGACACCCCTGTTTTTAATTGGTTTCTAAATCCATCGCTATCCTTCTCCCCCATAGCGACAATTTTCGCGGTTTTTGATGTCATCTCCCGCATTCCGACCTCATGCGGTCTGTCGACACTCACGGCGGAACCCTCAGTATTCACTGTTTACTAGTAGTTCGGTCGTACCTCCCTTCCTCACTGCTCGGCTGAGCTCGAAGCGTGCTGTGGCCGATCGCATCTCGGTTCCTCTCGTCTGGCCTCTTTGACGCGGCGTACCAATCCGGCCCAGACGATCTCAATTGTGAATCCCGTATACAATGCCATTTGCAAGCCAGTCCTGCCTGACCCACATTCGTACCTATCAAGGCGGACATTTATTGATACCCTGACGATGAGCGAAAACATTCCGTTATATACCGCCACCTACAGGCCAGTCCTGCTCGTTTTTTTGTTATTATTTTTATGGAGGGGTTTTTTTCTCCTGTAAAATCAATCCAATCATTTTTAACTTTTTGTAAGGAGTTTTTTTTCACCCCTCAATCATCATGTTTCTCAATGGACTTCTAATTCAGAAACTATGAATTGCATTTTGTAAAGATTCGGCCTACCTCGTCTAAAACTCGCATGCAAATTTATTTTAACTTGCTTTGATGGGACCCCGACGGGTCTCTAATAAAAATTATCTATCTATCTAGCGATAGGAGTTGTGTTGGTTTGCTCCGAACCCACATGAAGGTAGTGACAAGCCTCGCGTTGTGCAGGCAGAGAATCGACCGAATGCGTGGTGCAGGCAGTGAATTGCAACGAGACAAATCGAAGCCGGGCAGACGTGCGTGCCACAGCAGGCTGTCGCTAGGACGTAGGTGCAGGCGATAGCGAGAGGCGCGACGTAGCCATTATGGTTGTCCACTACAAATCTCGCTTTTGAAATAGAAACCTATCCTCCCTTGTGGAAGGAATCACTCATTTTGTCCATTCCCAAGCATGCCCACTCTACGACTTTTGATGACTTTCGGCCAGTAAATACACTCCCCACAGTTTCGAAGATCTTATAGTCATTGATAAAAGATAAGATGAGGTGGCACTTAACAGATTTTTAACTCGATTTTTGCATTCAGAAAAGCTCCCACAAATTTTGGGTGCTGAATCTACTGATCGACTGTACCGTAGCGATGGCGTTTGTGGTCTCTGAACACTATGGCCGGTCTCACCAGCTGTTCCTCGACGCCTCTACTTTGACTATCCCCAACTTTATGAAAGGAATTTGACGTCCGATAATCTCCGATACCGTGCAACCTCCCCCCTTCTTGACGGCCGATATTCTACCACCGCCGACAGTTTTTTTTTCTCCTGAGCCCTCCAAACCACAAAAACCACCATCAACTATATTTTTATGCCTTAAGCTCAGGAGTTTTTTTTTTCACTGCTGGTCGGATTTGTGTTTAATCGCTTCCCTTGACAATGCCTGTAAACTGGCATTAAATTAAAAAATTTATTTAATTTAATTTAATTTAATAACCTACTGAGTGCTGCTCAGCATGGATTCCTTAAAGCTCGGTCTTGTGACACCTGTCAGCTCTCTTTCTTTGACCAAGTTGGCCTATCTAGGGACAATGCTTTTGCACTTTACACAGTATACTTCGATTTCACTAAGACTTTCGATCGTGTTGACCATGTTCTTCTTCTCCTGAAACTATTCTCGTTCGCAAGAGGCGACAAAATTTTGAATTTTATTTCCTCTTACCTGGATACTCAAACAAAACGAGTTAAAATTTCCAATACTATCTCCAACCCCACACGTGTGAGGAGTGGAGTCATTCAGGGTAGTGTACTCGGCCCGCTTTTATTTTGCTTCTTTGTTAACCATGTACCCTATGTATTTCAGAATGGCAAGCACTTCATGTATGCCGATGATCTGGAAGTTGCTTATATATATAAACCGGCAGATCGTGACATCATGATCGAGCTTCTAAAGAGCGACCTACAGGCTTTTGCTCAGTGGTGCCGCACATGGCGCCTTTCTCATTCTTAGAATAAATGCTCAGTCATGGTGGTCGGCGACGACCGCCAATCTCAACTAAGTATTATCGGTCACTTCTTAACTGTGCCTGGATTTATTACGGATCTGGGTGTATCATACGACAAGAGCCTCAATCTCTTGGAGCACTGTGCCTTGATAGTCTCCAAAGCACGTAGAACGACCGGGTTTATCCTCCGAAACTTTAAAACCAATGACATTAGAACGCGCTTGTATAACATGTACGTTAGACATGGCCGGGAATATTGTTCGGTTTTATTTAGCCTCATGCGTGCTGCGGAGCGGAAGAAAATAGAATCCGTTCAACACTTTTTTATCAAGAGAGTTTTAATCCCGGAACACCGACATGTCGTAACAAGAACGTTGTCGGCTTACAGGCCTTGATCCTTTATCGTTTCGTAAATTACAAAAGGGACAATTTTTACTATTTAAGCCTTAAGACGATCGTACCTCTAATCCACTCATTATTTTGGACATCTTGTCCATCCCCGACGTAACAGATACCGTGAGGTCGTTTTATTTCTTCCTCTGGCACGTACTGTTAAATATCGTCGGTCCTTTTCCGTAAATGCAATTGTTATTTGAAATAAACTACCCATGAGTCGAAAACTCCGCAAAATTATCCTTTATTTAAGAAAACTATGACTCGATTTTTGCATTCAGAAAAAACTTACACAAATTCTGGGTGCTGAATCCACTAAGCGACTCTACCGTAGCGTTGGCGTCTGTGGTCTCTGACCACTATGGCCGGTCTCACCAGGGACAATTTCTCTAGCCAACGGCGTCAGCTGTTCTTCGGCGCTTCTGTTTGGACCAGCCTCAACTTCATGAAAAGAATTGGCTATTGATGATATCCGATACAGTGTCACCCCTCCCTTCTTGGCTGTCGGCAGTTTGCCGTCATCAGTCGTTTTCCTCCTGAACCCTCCAAATTATAAGAAACACCATCAACTTTATTTTTATCCCTTTTCGACAGGAGTTTTTTTCACTGCTGGCCGGATTTGTCATTAATGCTTCTCTTATAATGCCTGTAAAATGGTATTAAATAAAATTATTAGTATAACTATCCCTGTTACGCACAGTCACATTTGCTACGAGAAAAAACTAGTCTAATGGGTAGTAGCGTTCGAAAGTACTTTTCACTATTCAAATTCACCCGAATGCCAACACGAACCCCTCATTGTTAGCGAAAATATAAATTGCCGTAAGCAACCGCGGATATTTCCCACACGCAAACATGGGGTTATATATGGAAAGCAAGAACTAATATACAATGCGCAATACAGTACAAATAAACAAACTGTTTCACTTAGGACCAACGAGCGTACTGTCACCACCAAATAAAAATATATTTCAAAGAAACATTCACTAGTCAATCTCTGATAGAATAAGCAAACCTGTACGGCGCAGACATAAAAAAACCCGGCAGTAAGAAAACTTTAAACATTGCTTGAAAAAGACATAAAACTAATATAAAGAGATAAAATAACTTTATTAAAGACCCATCGGGGTTACTTCATAGCAAGTGAAAATAAATTTTCATATCAATTATATACGAGGTAGGCAGAATCCGCACAATATGCAATTCATAGTTTCTGAATTAGTAGTCCGTTAAGAAGAATGATGAGCGAAGAGTGAACAAAACTTCATTGTAAAACAACAAATGATGGGATTAACTATAAAGGAGAAAAAACTGTCGCTCATGAAAGGACAAAAACGCTGACAGAACTGACTTGCATGTGGCAGTATATAACGGATTATAAACGGACATCGCCAGGGTAGAAATACATGTCAGTCTTGAGGAGTAAGTACGCGGGTCAGACAGGACTCTTCCTGATTTATGCTAAGGATTGTGCCAGCGAACTAGATTTCGAGGCTCTCATGATCGTGGATGGCATAAAACTATGGAGTGAAGTCAAGTGTATTAATGATACAAAGAAGCTGCTGTCGAGCGTCGATAAAATGAATGTTTGGTTCAACAGATGGTTTACAACGTTTGATGTGTCTAAATGCGTGGTCCAACACCTAAACACCGAACGAAATGTCCCTTCCAAACATCAGTTCTATATTAACGGGATGGCATTAGAAACTGTAGAAAGACACAGAGATCTGGGTGTATGGACGACCAAAAATCAAATACCATCACAACACTCTAGAAAGATGGTTCAGAAGGCAACCAGTACTTTACACTGGATCAGACGTGTATATAAAATATTTCCTCCCGAGCTTTTTGGAATTTTTTTCGCTGTCATTGTAAGACCCCACCTGGAATATGGAATGCCAGCAGCTTCACCGCGCGAACAAATGCAATGCAGAGCGCCACAAGTGGTCCATAGACTAAAGCATTTGTGACACCAGGAGAGGCTGAACGTTCTTGGTTTATTCCCTCTATCCCGTAGGCAACTAAAATGCAGGTTACCCTGAACATTCCGAATTGTCCGTATCCAAGGTTGTTCACTGACAACGGAGGACTTCTTTGAATGTGCCAGTACAAACCAATTGCGCGGTCATCCTTACAAGATCAAGAGAGAGCGCACACGGCCAGACCGTAGCATGTTTTTTCTCCAGCCAACGAATTTTCGACTATGAAACTCGCTGCCAAGTGAGGTGGTGACAGCTGACACAATTTACATGTTTAAAAAAATCTTGCTAACGTAATCTTCGACAAAAGCGGACTTTTTAACATGACTTCTCACAGCCATCTTTGTAAAACACTGCCATCGTAGCGGAAACCTGGACTTAAAAACTACAAACAGAAATATATGCAGAAAAAACTAACTGCAAATGGGGGAATTGTGTTAACCAACAAAAAGGATGTACAGATTCGAAGAATCAGAAAAGGAATGTTCCAGACTCACGCAAAGTAGAATCCTCTCAAGTAGGGAGTTAGTATTCCGATGAGGAACCGGTTGAATAGAGGCAGTCGGTTCCGCGATGATATGGTGAAGTAGGCTTGTGAGGAGGAAGTCTCCGTCAGCTCATGCGAATTACTAAGAATGTTGAGAGGTTATAAGCGAAGGCTAAGAAATAACGACATCAAGCACACTCGAAACCAGAACACACGTTGACCGCCGCAGAGTTGTTATTGTGTCTTTCCGTTTAGTCAAACAAATGTACAGGTAAGTCAGATGTACAATAAAGTGTAGTGAAACAAATCAAAAGTGAACAAAAGCCTACACAACTCCCCCACCAGAGCGTTTGTCAAAGAAACAAAACGCTCGATAAAATAAAACGGAAAAAAATTACACTTCAAAGTCTTTAAGTTTGCCAGGAAAACGGATATGTCTACCGGAACGAGACGAAATGGGCGGTGGTGTAGGAGGAGGATCCGGTTGGGTGGGTAGAATGGTCAAGTGTGGTGATGGAGGGTAGGTGAGCGGAGTGGGTGTATCGGGTGAGGACATAGTAGGGGGAATGGATGGCGCACTGGTCGACGGGAGGCAATCCACATAGGCTGGCTTAAGGCGGTCAATGGAGACCGTGTCAGTCTTATCAGCATTCTGAAGGACGTAAAACTTGTCTTTCCGCTGAACGACCTTATATGGGTCATCGTAAGGAGGAAAAAGGGGCCTGCGCACTGCGTCATGCCGGACGAAAACAAAGGGGGCACATTTAAGGTCCTCGTGTACAAACACATGTTTCGATGTCAGACGAGTGGGGGTTGGACGCAGTTGAGCCATGCGTTGTTTCAACTGCTGTACGAAGGTGCTCCAGATGTTAGTGTTTGTCGTGGAAGGCTGCACAAATTCGCCGGGCAGACGGAGAGGTGTGCCGTACACAAGTTCGGCGGCAGTGCATTGGATGTCCTCCTTGACAGAAGCTTGGATGCCCAAAAGCACAAGAGGGAGATTGACACTCCAGGTAGCTGACTCTATTTGGGACATCAGTGCGGACTTGAGTTGGCGGTGTAGACGCTCAACGAGCCCGTTGGAGGCAGGATGGTATGCCGTGGTTGTGATGTGCGCACACCCGAGCAGTCTAGTGAACTCACGGAAGAGGCTAGATTGGAATTGACTTCCGCGGTCAGTGGTAAGGGTGGCTGGAACACCAAAAGTTGAGATCCAGTGGGTCAGAAAAACCATGGCGATATTTTCTGCCGAGGTATCCGAGATAGGAACGTCAATCGGCCATCGTATGAAAAGGTAAACTGCCGTCAGGATATGTGTGTACCCACGTGAAGGGGGTAACTGTCCGATTAAATCCAAGTGAACGTGATTAAATCGAACGTCCGGGACCGCAAACGTACTTGGAGGGGAGAAGGTGTGTCGATGCACCTTGTTCTTCTGGCATGCGAGACACTGTTTGGTCCAAAGAGCAATGTCGGAATTCATCTTAAATAAATAAATAAATTTTAATTTAATGCCAGTTTACAGGCATTGTCAAGGGAAGCGATTAAACACAAATCCGACCAGCAGTGAAAAAAAAACTCCTGAGCTTAAGGCATAAAAATATAGTTGATGGTGGTTTTTGTGGTTTGGAGGGCTCAGGAGAAAAAAAAACTGTCGGCGGTGGTAGAATATCGACCGTCAAGAAGGGGGGAGTTTGCAAGGTATCGGAGATTATCGGACGTCAAATTCCTTTCATGAAGTTGGGGATAGTCAAAGTAGAGGCGTTGAGGAACAGCTGGTGAGACCGGCCATAGTGTTCAGAGACCACAAACGCCATCGCTACGGTACAGTCGATCAGTAGATTCAGCACCCAAAATTTGTGGGAGCTTTTCTGAATGCAAAAATCGAGTAATAGTTCTCTTAAATAAAGGAAAATTTTGCAGAGTTTTCACACTCATGTGCAGTTTATTCCAAATAGCAATTGCATTTACAGAAAAGAACCGACGATATTTAACAGTACGTGCCAGAGGCAGAAATAAGAAGACCTCACGGTGACTGTTACGTCGTGGGTGGATATGATGTCTTAAAGAGGTGAGCGGGTTAAATGTGTGATTATATTAGAGTTTAAATAGCAAAAATAGTCCCTTTTGTAATCTACGGAACCATAAAGGATCGAGGCCTGTAAGCCGGCAACGTTCTTGGTAAGACAAATGTCGGTGTTCTGGGGTTAAAATTTTCTTAGTAAAAAAGTGTTGAACGGATTCTATTTTCTTCCGCTCAGTAGCACGCATGAGGCTAAATGAAAACGAACAGTATTCCAGACCAGGTCTAACGTACATGTTGGAAAGGCGCATTCTAATGTCCCTAGTTTTAAAATTTCGGAGGATAAACCCGGTCGTTCTACGTGCTTTGGAGACTATCAAGGCACAGTGCTCCGAGAGATTAAGACTCTTGGAGTATGATACGCCCAAATCCCTTATAACCCCTGGCACATTTATTGCGTGACCTTCAATACTTAGTTGAGGTTGGCGGTCGTCGCCAACCACCATGACTGAGCACTTATGCCAAGAAAGAGAAAGGCGCCATGTGCGGCACCACTGGGCGAAAGCCTGTAGATCGCTCTTTAGGAGCTCAAGCACGATGTCATGATCTGCCGGCCTATATCGATATGCAACTTTAAGATCATCGGCATACATGAAAGGCTTACCATTCTGAAATAAATCGGGTACATCATTAACGAAAAGGCAAAATAAAAGCGGGCCGAGTACACTACCCTGAATGACTCCACTCCTCACACGTGTGGGGTTGGAGATGGTATTGGAAATCTTAACTCGTTGTGTGCGAGTGCCCAAATAAGAGGATATAAAATTCAAAAGTTTGCCACCTATTCCGAAAGATGACAATTTCAAGAGGAGAAGAGCATGGTCAACACGGTCAAAAGCCTTAGTGAAATCGAAATATACTGTGTAAAGAGCAAAACCATGGTCCCTAGATTGGAGAACATAGTCAAACAAAACGAGCCGCAATTAACTTACGTCCGGCGCGAATGCCAGGGTGGGAGAGGGATTGAAAGTGGTTAAAGACGACCTTACGATAGGGTAGTGGAACAACAGGACGAGGGGTGCCTGTGGACCAATCGCACAAAATTGTACCTGGTGACGCAGGAAGTGGTGCATCTCTAAGCTGCAGAGTAGTAGACGTACGTAAGTCCGCGATGGACTCGTCTGCTGTTTGGAGGTCTGCAAGCTTCGCCAGGTCGAAATCGGATGTGAGTGTGTTGATGTCCGGACGGGATAATGCATCAGCAACGACATTGTCGCTGCCTCGGACGTGGCGGATATCTGCAGTAAACTGCGATATATAGTCCAGGTGACGAACTTTCCTGAGCGAGTACCGATCTGGCTTGGCCTTGAGAGCGTAAGTGAGAGGTTTGTGGTCGGTGTGGACCGAAGGGTCTCTGCCCTCTAAAAGGTGTCGAAAGGGACGTATGGCCAAGTAGATGGCAAGGAGCTCGCGAGAGAAAGTACTGTAGCGAGTCTTCGCCGGTTGTAGCTTCTGGGAAAAGAAAGCTAAAGGCTGCAACTGGTTATTCCATTGTTGATGCAAGACTGCGCCGACAGCACTGCTGGAAGCGTCGGTGGTCAAAATGAGCTGTGCATGAGCGTCAGAGCTGAGATGGTGCAGCATGGTGGCATCGGCAAGAGCCTTCTTCGCTTCCTCAAAAGCTGTATGGGCTGCCGGTGAAAGTTTAATAGGTTTTGCTTTCGACTTCAAAAGGTCAGGCAAGGGAGCCAGGCTTGCCGCACAATGGGGAATGAAATGTCCGTAATAGTTGATAAGGCCTATGAAACGTCGCAGCTGAGTGAGTGTGTTGGGAACAGGGAAAGACAAGATGCATTGCACCTTCTCTGTAAGTGGAACGATTCCGTGCTGATCGACGTGATGGCCAAAGAAATCGAGAGAATTAACGCCAAAAACGCATTTTTCGACGTTTAATTGCAAACCGTGTTGTTGGAAACGATCGAATATGAGGCGTAAATGCGAGGCATGTTCCTCTGCCGAAGAGCTTGCGACGAGTATGTCGTCGATGTAGGCGTAAGCGAATGGAAGGCCCCGCAAGATCTCATCGATAAAGCGCTGAATCGACTGGGCAGCATTGCGCAAACCAAAAGGCATGCGAATAAATTCGAACAGCCCAAAGGGTGTCATGATAGCGGTCTTTTGGATATCTTCCTCAGCGACCGGGATTTGGTGGTACGCCCTGACGAGGTCTATCTTGGAAAAAATAGTTTTACCGGCTAACATGTGGGAAAAGTCATGAATGTGGGGAATGGGGTACCGGTCAGGAATTGTGGACCTGTTTATAGCTCGATAATCACCACACGGTCTCCAATCGTCAGATGACTTCTTTGGCACCATGTGCAGTGGTGAGGCCCATGGGCTAGATGAAGGACGTATAATGCCCAGATTCATCATATGTTCAAATTCGTTCTGTGCTATTCGGAGCTTGTCAGGGTGGAGTCTACGCGGACGAGCGTGCACTGGTTGCCCTGCCGTGACAATGTGGTGTTTCACTCCGTGTTGAACGGTTTCGGTAAAATGACATGGCTTAGTGATGGACGGGTAGTCCTTCAAAATGTCAGCGAAAGGGGTGCTGGGGATGGTGAGATGAATGTCAACCGAACGTTCAGAGCTAATGGTACCTATGGTAAAGAGTTATGTGGTTGTGTCTGTGAGGCGACGGTGTCTGACATCGACTGTTAAGCCGAAAGATGACAAAAAGTCGGCCCCGATAATGGGCGATTTGACGTCGGCCTCAATAAAGACCCATTGAAAACGTCGCCGGAGACCAAGATCTAAAGTGAGGGACCGTTGGCCGTAGGTGCTCATTGTGGTGCTATTTGCAGCCTGCAATTAGAATTGCGAAGGCTTGAGGCGGTGATGCCTTAGAGGCGGGATGACCTTGGCACCGATATCAACAAGGAAACGGTGGCCGCTCGACTTGTCGGGCCAGCAGCAGTCGTCGCCATTACTGGCTGGTGTGATCGTTTAACTGTGAAGGACGAGCAAACGAACAGGGAGTTGTGCACTTTCGGGCTTTCGGGCCATAATTGCGATGATACCAACATAATGGTTGTGAACGCCGCTCACGGGATTTAGACCGACGATGTGAGTATGGCTGTTTTCTAGCCGATTGAAGACCGCTAAGAGCAGAGCACATGTTGCTCACCTGAGTGCAAAGGAGGCGCACAGTGTCTCTTAGGTCGTAGTAATCGGTGCGATATGCGTCGGTGGGCGTTCTGGGAGGACCGGCTGATGTGGGCGCTCGTCGGGCTGTGCAACAGCATGGTGTTTTTTTCGTATAGGGAGTGTCGTACTCTAATAATGCTGGACCTTCTGAATCAAAGTTGATGCCCTGATGGGGCTTGCCTTTGGAAGGCGAGGGCTGTTGAATATTGGAACACGAGGCACCAATGGGGTAACACTCCTTGATTCTGTCAGCGTGTGTAGCTAGCTTCTCTAAGGGTGTATTCGAGTCCAACATAGCCAAAACCTATTGCATTGGCGCCGGTAACTTTTCTAACCAAATCTCGCGAAAAATGGCGTCGTCCATGCGCCTACCAGCGAGAAGTGAGCGCATGTGACGCATTAGCCGGGAAGGTCTCTGATCACCTAGCTATACTTGCGTGAAAATTTCCCGCAGCATAAGGTTGGCCGATTTAGCCACCCGTTGGATTACTGCTTCCTTCAGCCGCGTATACGGTTTGTCGGCTGAAAAGGGGTCAAGGAGGTCTTCGACGGTGACAGCTACATCAAATGGGAGGGACTGCAAAACGTACGAATAGCGGGTACGTTCGCTAGTAATGCGGCTTGTCGCAAAAAGAGCCTCGATCTGCCTGAACCAAACGCGGGGATTGCTCGGGGTAAACGGTGGCAGTTTAAAAGAAAGGGCGTTAATGTCGAGTGAGTCTTTTTGGGAGTCGTTACTGGCCATGGTAAATAAGAAAACGTTCGGAATGCAGGAAAAAGCGAGGTCACCAATTTTGTAGTGGAAACATGGACTTAAAAACTACAAACAGAAATATATGCAGAAAAAACTAACTGCAAATGGGGGAATTGTGTTAACCAACAAAAAGGATGTACAGATTCGAAGAATCAGAAAAGGAATGTTCCAGACTCACGCAAAGTAGAATCCTCTCAAGTAGGGAGTTAGTATTCCGATGAGGAACCGGTTGAATAGAGGCAGTCGGTTCCGCGATGATATGGTGAAGTAGGCTTGTGAGGAGGAAGTCTCCGTCAGCTCATGCGAATTGCTAAGAATGTTGAGAGGTTATAAGCGAAGGCTAAGAAATAACGACATCAAGCACACTCGAAACCAGAACACACGTTGACCGCCGCAGAGTTGTTATTGTGTCTTTCCGTTTAGTCAAACAAATGTACAGGTAAGTCAGATGTACAATAAAGTGTAGTGAAACAAATCAAAAGTGTACAAAATCCGACACTATGCATAGTCTTCCCATATTGACTCACACTTAACAAATGCGCTTCCTAATTATTACGGTTATTTTGTGATACGGACACAAGTTAAATGTCCACAACTGTATTTTGTGTGCGATTATGAGAAATAATTGTACATAAATAAGATCACTAAGGGCTCTGCATCTAATCGGTTGAAAAATACAAACAAAAATGCAAAAAGACACCAACATTCAAGGATGGGAAATGCAGACATGTGGCCAAGTCTTGACTTCACCTACGAGAGAAAAATTACATGACATGAACCCACATATCTCCACAGACTTTGTAGAAGTCCGATCTGCATGAAAAGACAAAGCAAGTTTGTTTTTATAACTTAGGCCTAGGTCCCTTATTATGAGACAATTTGAGAGAAGTTTTTTTTGAAAGATTATGGCGCTAGGAGACTTGTTTAGGCCAAAACACAGGAAGCTATAGTTAGACAACGAAGATTTCATGTGAAAAGTTAGATTCCATTTTCATAAGCATAGTCAATCGGAGTTACTCTCCAACGCAAGAATTAGTGTTGTTCATAGAACACGAATAAACGCACTCAAGTTAATCGGTATTAATGAGCGTTTGCGAATTTCTGATTTCTGTCGAAATACTGTCTATTTAAAGAAATATGGAGTACTGGACCCAGAACCGTGCCTTTAACTACGCCACTAGTGATCAAGTGAGGCATTGCGTAGCAAGTACTCGTCATGACTTTTTGTGAGCGATCAGACAAGTTAGACCCGATTAGGTTGAGTAAAGAAGACCGGATGCCGATGACTTTCAGGTTTACTAAATAGGCATTTATGCGGCACCTCGTTGAAGGCTTTGCTAAGATCAGAGTAAATGACTACCACTGACGATGTCGATTGCGAATAGAAGTGATTAAATGGGAAAGGCTAAATCATAAGTTTCCTAGGAGCTTTCAGGTAAAATCCAAAATCAAATGGAGCCCAGCAACTGATTAGCTGGATAGAAATCAAAAATTTCATTGAAAATTATTCTTTCAATAGGTTTTACTACAGGGGGCGTCTTATGCACGCCCGACAGTTGTATTGGTCAGACCGACATCGTGACTAGAAGATTATAAGGATAGTTGAAGTATTTAGTGTTTTTTGAAAGAGTCCGCTATAAATAGTAATCTGGTAAAAGATGACTAAGTAACCTAAAAATGCCCAGCGCCTTGATAATCGAACTGGGAAAGCCGTTCGTTTTCGAGGAATGTTATGTTTTTAGACGATATATGTGATTTTGAATTGAAACGGTGGAGAAGTCGATTGTATTAAGAATTCTAGTTGAACGGGGATGGAGGGCAGGGATTGGTTCGGACTTATTAGTAAGTTATTGTCCAAAGAGAGCGCCAACCAATTCCGCATTGTCAATGTCATCGATGAGGAGGACTTTTTTGTCACTTATCATATCGACAATTTTGTGACCGCAATAAGTGAAGGCCGACGACGGAAGATTTGGGCACCGATCTGTCAGGGGTGAGACCAATCGCTCAAAATCCTTCAAGGTCTGCAGTTATTCAAGTCCTGCGAGATCTGGAAAGGGCTAAGTCGCTTCTGATTAAATTCAACAAAATTTATCGGATTTTAAGTATTTTTTTTCGCTTATTGAGTTTTGAATACTCACTTTAATTCATCATATATAAGCCGACGTATTCGTTATAACATCGAAAGCGAAATTGTACTTATTATTTCACGTCGAAGTTAATGGATTCTCAGCAAGCTAACTGTAGTAGTACGGCCAGCGACGGCACCTCTTTGGAAGATAAGTCCGGTGAGTTGTCCTTCGCATCCAGAACGTGTGCTCGCTCTACCTTCGCCTCCAGCCAACGACCAGCAAAGCGTGCAAAAAGCGTAAATACCGCAAAAAGTGTGAGGTACGAAGACGAGCCTTGTGGTGGGTGCGCAGATATTCAAATCAAAGTAGAACAACTGGAAAAGGAGCTTGCTGATTTAAAGACGCTCGTGAAACAGACCCTAGTCGGCCAGAACGTGTCCAGTGTTAGAATCCCAAAAACGAAGAGCAAAACGCAAAAAACGCGAAAAAATATCTCCTCGGGGGAATCTTCAAACACGAGTAGCAACTCAACAGCCAAAACCGCAGACGCCGGTAACAGCAGGACAATGAAAACGAAGCCGCCGATAAAGGGAGACTCGATTCCCACGCACGATGTCTTAAGCGATGTCGCAAAAAAATTACCTATCGCGGAATCCATGTCACCTAAGCCTCTTGCTGTAAGTGATGGGATTTCTGTTCTGCCTGGAGACGATATACCTGGGTCATCCAGTCTACTCTTGCCCTCTTGTTCTGGCAACCACCCCGAGCGCACTACAGAGCACGTATCTGAATGTGAAGACATAAACCAGTGGGTAGAGGGGAGAGGGAAAAGCCATGACAGGATTCTGAAGTCCCAGCCAGCCCTGATGTGTTGCTCGGGACAGTCGGTAGACAGTAAAAGTGTGCGTCCAAGCGATGACTCCGTAAATCGTCCTCGCCCACATGCAGCGCATTCACCGGAAAGACAGAGTAAGGAGGACCATGCTCGCCAGCAGTGTCTGGTTATTCAGGGTTTGTCAGAATCGAATGCAGTCAGACCTGAAGACCGTGTCTCAGAGGACCTTGCTTCTTTTCATGGTCTGCTAAATCATTTACTGCCAGCAGACATGGAAATAAAGGTTCTGAAAGCATTCCGGATAGGAAAAAGGAGTGAAGACGGGACAGTAGCACAACCACCTCGCCCTCTCAAAATTATGCTGGAGAACAAAGAGCAAATCAAGTTTATCCTCTCTAAAAAACCGATCTCAGAAACACACACAAACGAGTTTTTTTCAACCGGACTATTCACCAGCGGAACGGTTGAAACGCCGGGAACTTGTCTTGGAGTTAAAATCAAGACTGAAGGATGGCGAACACAATCTGGCTATCTTCAACGGAAAGATAGTTCGGAAATATATGCCGTTTCAGTGGAACCAGCCTGTAATACTACGAACGACGACAGCTACTCAGCTAGAACCGACACCTTCGTTGAACCACCTGATCAAGGCGTCAGCACAAGTGAGCCCGTAGCGTCCAGTGATCTGACTGAAACAAGGCATGTAAATAGAACCAATCAGGTAACGGAAGAGCCTAGAGAACACGGCGTCCGCGATAACGGAGTAATGCTCACAGCAGTGACAAATGCAACCGGAAATTCGGCTGGTGCTAAACTGAGGTGCTTGTACACGAATGCCCAAAGCCTCATATAGAAACTAGACGAACTAAAACTTTGCCTTGTTGAGCAGTCTCCAGATGTTTTAGCAGTAACTAAGACCTGGCTGTCTGGGAATATTAGCGATAACGAAGTAGCCTTGCCTGGATACCAAATTTATCGGAGGGACAGGGAACATCGTCAGGGTGGTGGTATCGTTGAGTATGTGAATGACGGTCTGGCAGTGTCGGCAGTTTGCGTGCAGTACGGAAGCTATCCGGTTGACCATCAAGGCTACCGGTTCCCCGTGTCTCGATGTCCTCACTGTCTACCGACCACCTAGGACAGATCAAATCGCCGACACTCAACTATTGGAGCAGTTGGATAAATTTTCCAGTCGACCTAACATCATGATCACGGCGACTTCAACGCACCCGGAACAAACTGGAATACCCTCCAAGCGTCAGGTCCAAAATCGGCATTCGATTACCGCCTGTTGAGCAAAACATTAAATGCGTGCCTCACACAACATGTAATGTTCCCAACGAGAACACGTGAAGGACAAAGGGCAAACTGCCTGGATCTGGTTTTTACGAAAACACTAGACAGCATAGACGAGATCGCCTCCATGCCGCCCCTTGGCCGAAGTGACCACGTAGTGCTTATGCGGGATTATTCGTTATTCTCCATTTCACATACTCCAGACCACAAAAGGCGTAATGTTTGGCGGGGCGACTTCAATCAGATGACGGCAGACTTATCCGGTCTTGACTGGGGCTCATTGTTTACGGGAAGTGCCAACGATGACTGGAAGCTGTTCAAGAATGTCCTTCTGCAGCTCATCAACAACCACTGCCCACTGACTAGTGTACGATTGAACAAACGCCCTGGGTGGCTAAATAGCAACCTCAAGAAAGAAATCAATAGGAAGCACAAATTGTGGAGAAAATACTGCGTCACTAGACAAGCTGAATGCTTCAACACCTACAAGAGACAGAGGAACAAACTGGGGAACCTGATCATAAAGACGCGGCGGGAATTCGACAAGAACTTCCTACAAAAAGCAACGCAGAATCCAAAATTACTCTACAGTTACCTCCGACGAACTACAAGGAACAGGCATCAAATTCCCTTCATAAGGACTTCTGATGGCGTTGAGATTGCTGATAGTAGAGATTGTAGTGGTTAAGCGGTGAGAGTGTGTGCATTCTGAGCACTACAACCAACTGGTCGAATCCCAGTGTTGAAAGGGAGAGACAAAAGGCACCAGAATGAGGGATTTATTGTGCACAGAACCCGGAGTTGTCCTCTCAGGCGACAGTGGCCACTGGCGAAGCCAGGGCTGGTGTTGACTGCGTCCAGTCGTGCCTGAGAGTCACTGAGATAGTGGTGGCAGCCGCTTTTGTAGGCTCGTGGGCCAAGCTCAAGTGGTGTCCAGTCAGCGTGTGTTGCATTTGCCGAGGGGTGGTGTCCCAGTGGCTTGTTTTGTTGGTTGCAGGAGGTGGCGCGTTCAAGTGGCCGCATGGGCAGCTGCGACTGCGCGGACGCAGGTATGCCCCAGCTGTTGGTCCTGTGACTTCAGGTCAGCTCGTCTGGGACGGCTCGCTGCAAGGGGTGAATGACCTTGAGACAGCGAGGTCTTGAACAATGACGCCAGACCAGTCAGGATGGCTAGTCGCCACAGCTCCCCGCCAGACACAGAACGAAGTGATGGTGTCGATCGTGAGGCAGGCGATGAAATGTGGAAAATTATCCAGTGCACATGCGGGTTTGAGAGCGTGTGTCGATGATGACAGGAGTAGCTCGGACCGCGTACGTGGGGATGCTGCGACCTGTACAGAGGTGCAGTTGAGGCATCAACCCTGGGTGTGCTGGCGTGGTCTCGTCAACGTGTGCCGGTGAGTTGGCACGTTGGTAAGAAACGGAAGAAGGTTTCGGACACAAGGCATCCCAGTGAGTGCTGAGTCGGACGAATGTGTCAGTGAAATAGACTCACTGTTATCCAGACACAAAAATTGGGAGGGAATGCAGTGTTGAAAGTGTGAAAGTTCATCGCTGTATATGCGATGGCATATTGAGTGTATGCAAGCAACTCACGAATGATGGTTTCGTCGGTAATGGGCGGAAGAATGTCTCGGAAAAAAGTGAGGCGTTCAGATGGCAACACATTTGTAGGACTGCTCTACAGTTTGACTGAGGTTTGACCTGGACTTGAATGGCAGAGTTTTGTTGATAGCATCCATCTCGAATCGCGACAGGGTGACGGCAGCCGCGTTTTCCTATTCGTGGACACGATGTGTGACACAGGAAAAACAGCAAGGAGAAGTCGAGTGGGAATTTTGTTGCGGTCGAGTTCAGCCACATTTGGTGATTGCGCGTCGATCACGTCGGGGTCACCAATTGTAGTGGTTAAGCGGTGAGAGTGTGTGCATTCTGAGCACTACAACCAACTGGTCGAATCCCAGTGTTGAAAGGGAGAGACAAAAGGCACCAGAATGAGGGATTTATTGTGCACAGAACCCGGAGTTGTCCTCTCAGGCGACAGTGGCCACTGGCGAAGCCAGGGCTGGTGTTGACTGCGTCCAGTCGTGCCTGAGAGTCACTGAGATAGTGGTGGCAGCCGCTTTTGTAGGCTCGTGGGCCAAGCTCAAGTGGTGTCCAGTCAGCGTGTGTTGCATTTGCCGAGGGGTGGTGTCCCAGTGGCTTGTTTTGTTGGTTGCAGGAGGTGGCGCGTTCAAGTGGCCGCATGGGCAGCTGCGACTGCGCGGACGCAGGTATGCCCCAGCTGTTGGTCCTGTGACTTCAGGTCAGCTCGTCTGGGACGGCTCGCTGCAAGGGGTGAATGACCTTGAGACAGCGAGGTCTTGAACAATGACGCCAGACCAGTCAGGATGGCTAGTCGCCACAAGATAAAGCTGTGGTGAGGTACCTGACTAATTTACCTTTGACAATTTAGTCCCATTTCCTTTGACCGCATTGCTTGTTTGAATGCGACGAGAAACGACACACCTGTACAACCCGCCGTGCTAGCGTGCTCTGCTGTGGTATTCTGTTGTCAGTTTTCTTAACGTTCAAAAACCTCTATATTATTCACTGCTCCGATTTACTTGCTGCATTTAAGGCTAGGGGCTCGTGAGATATAACTCGTTAGTTCGTGAGAACATTACGAATTACGACATTGGTGACTCCCGACGTTTACGCAGACTTTATAGCTTTCTGTCATACTGGATAACATTTAACGTACTATTTGCTTGTGAATATCTATTCCATTTACATTTACTTTCCTCACGAATTCTGATATTTTGACATCTCTGTCTTATTATGTCTCACTCCGATCAAAAACTTGATGCCCCGGCCCAGTCCCTTCATGCAATCAATTTTACTTTGCCTGAATTCTGGCAACACGCTCCAGAACTTTACTTCATCCGCATAGAATCAGCCTTTTATTCTGCCAACGTTACCAAGGAGCTAGCAAAATACCACAAACTCGTGGAGGTCCTCCCCGCTAGTGTCATCTCTCAAGTTCAGTCCTTGCTAGCTAATCCTCCTGCAGATGCTCCCTACTCCGCGTTAAAGGCAGAAATCCTCCGACTTAATTCTGTATCTGACCGACAGAAGTATCACCAGTTAATTAAGGAGGAGTCACTGGGTGACCGGAAGCCCTCAGAGCTTCTACGTCGGATGCGTTGTCTCCTTGGAGACATGCAAGTTGATGATAAATTTGTCAAGGAGATGTTCCTGGAGCGCCTGCCCACAGATGTTCAAACGATCCTGGCGTCCGGCTCTCAGGATCTC